>JAYKAV010002585.1:510975-592793 GCA_035582835.1 Phoebastria nigripes | reverse complement strand
GGTCAGGCTGACAGGCCTGTAGTTCCCCGGGTCCTCCTTCTGGCCCTTCTTGTAGATGGGCGTCACATTGGCAAGCCTCCAGTTGTCCGGGACCTCCCCCGTTAACCAGGACCGCTGATAAATGATGGAGAGYGGYTTGGSAAGCTCCTCTGCCAGCTCCCTCAGCACTCTCGGGTGGATCCCATCCGGCCCCATGGACTTGTGAGCGTCCAGGTGGCATAGCAGGTCGTTCACCGCTTCCTCCTGGATTATGCGGGGTTTATCCTGCTCGCCGTCCCCGTCTTCCAGCTCAGGGGRCTGAATACCCTGAGGGTGACTGGTCTGACGATTAAAGACTGAGGCAAAGGCGGCATTAAGTACCTCAGCCTTTTCCTCATCCTCGGTGGCAACGTTCCCCCCCGCATCCAATAGAGGATGGAGGTTCTCCTTGGCTCTCTTTTTGTCGTTAATGTATTTGTAAATACATTTTTTGTTGTCTCTAACGACAGCGGCCGATTGAGTTCTAGCTGGGCTTTTGCCTTTCTGATTTCCTCTCTGCATGACCTAACGAGATCCCTGTACTCTTCTTGAGTTGCCTGCCCCTTCTTCCACAAGTGGTAAACTCTCCTTTTTTTCCTGAGTCCCGGGAAGAGCTCCCGGTTCAGCCAGGCTGGTTGTCTTCCCCGCCCGTTCTTCATGGCCATTGAGACAAAATGTTGAGACTAGCGAGGCTGGATGTTGACTGTAGTAGAACCGTATTATCTATACAAGCGCTTGAGGGAAAATATCAAGGTACTACCGAGGAACATGGAGTTTTCTGGCACGCGCTACTGATGTGCATGTTTCCAATCTCAGTTTGCTGTCCCTGTACACCTCAGAGTCTCACAGTGGAGGAAGCTGTGGAGTGAGGACTACACAATGCCTTTTGTGCTTTCAGTGGTAAGCCTGGGGGGAGCAGCGCACAGAGACATTGTTCAGGCAGTCTTGAGGGAAAGTGTTTCTGAACTCAAACGTGTTAGATATAGCAAAGTGTATTTATGGAAAACATAGCTCAAAAGGATTTTCTGCTATGACAAATAGTTTCTCCCCTTAAGCATTGTCCTCTCGATGCACTGTGTGAAATTTAGGGGGCTTCATTTTTCCTGAGTTAAAATATTTAAGGAAAACAATTGTGTGCTGACAACAATGGACTTTTTAACTTGCAGGCCATTTGTTTCTATAATTCCTGTGAAATAAATTGAACTCCCTAAGTTGCTTTTATTCATTGTGGTTTAGTTATGTACATATTCATATTTGTGTCAAAAAGCAATGTTAAAAACATTAGTAATGACTGCTCTCAGAACTTTCTAGCATGCAGCGCCAACGGAGTTAAATGTTCCGCCGGAGTTCAGAGATGGAAGTTTATAGCAGATATTTTCAGGAAACAAATTTTAGACTTCTGTTCAAAGAGGCCTGTACGACAAGGATTTACAACATTTTCTCATCTGTGACTTCAGCTGCCAGCATGGGATTGCCTTCTGATCTGTATAAAAAAACCAGCAGATCACTGCAACCCACGTCTTTAACAGGAAGGTACAATGCATAGATTATGAGCCTAAACCTGTTTACATTTGCCTTGAGCAGAGCCACGCATTTGGCTCAGTATCGGTCCATTGTGTACTGGTGTAAGTAGTCTCTCTCAGCCTAGCTCTTGCAATACTGAGACCAGATCTGAAGATGAACCACTGGCCCACTCTTCTGCTGTCCTTGAGGTAGGAATTCAGTTTTTACTTCTCAGGCTGGCGCACTGACAGCATCACACATGTGGAAGTACAAGACGACGGATGCCCAGAATTCAGCTTCCATCTGGGCACAGGAATGACTGTTCAGGCACTCTCAGCAGTCTTTGCTCATTTTCATTCAAAGGATTGACTTTAGTATAATTTTTCTAAGCATCCCCATGAACAGCAGTAGTTGGAACAAAACCATTAGCAAATCATATTATTTCTAGAGACAGATCTTTTTTGCTGCTGTGCATTTAAAATAACTGCAATCCCTCATTCATCTGCAAGGCCATGATGCAGTGTTTTCACACATCCTATGGTCTGTAGCATCCCTTTTTCTTTTCCATGGCACTGTCATGACAGCTTCTGTTGGTACAGCCATTCTCACATCCCCAATTAAACATAACTGAGCTGGAGCTAAGGGCATTGATCGGCGGCGGTTCCAGAAGCCACTGTCGGAGGAGGCTCATCTGCTCCTGGACCTCCCCGTGTCTGTTTTCTGCAGGGCACCACAGGGTGGAGGAGCAGCTCCTTTCCATGCTTCGTTTTTCCTAGCACTTTGGCGGTGAAGGGAAGAAAACATAGAGGGTCAGCACAACGCTGTTTGCATTGACACTGGTCAGCACAATGCTGTTTGCATTGACACTGTAAAAGTGTGATGCAGGATAAACAGTGCATGTCCTTCACCTTGGTTTGAGTGAATGAGGGGGGTAGCAGCTAACCCATTTTACTGGGGGGACCACCACCCCAGTGCCATCAGGATGCAAACAGGAGGATGTTTGGTTTTACAGTAAGAATTACTTGAGCAGCTTTCTGTGTTTTATATAGGGAAAGAAAAATAGGAGACATTCAGTTATGTGCCATGGGTACCTGTAGGGCCCTGCCTTCTTAAAGAAATGCATCCTGACTGAGAGCAGTCAGTTGTACCCACAGGCTGCAGGTAGGAAGGGCTGGAGGGGATTTGCGCTGGTTGGTCTGCCCTAGCTGCTCTCCTTCTGTAGTGGCTGGGAGGGCACGTGTGTTACRTGAGGTTTCTCTGCATGAGGAGGATCCAAAGACCGTCAGACCCTTCAACTTTATGGCTTCTTTCCACCAGAGGAGCTCCACCAAGTAGCTGCAGTAGGGTTTGGGTCTGATCCCATGTCGTTAGGGAGGAAAGGAACTATATAATCATTATCCTTTTTAGAAATTTTAACCACAGCCTGTGGAGGGATGGCAGTGCTTTATCTGACAAATATGTCACTGTCTTTCATCAGCTGATTATAATCATCTTGGAAGTTCCAGTGTGTCTGKTTTTCCCTCTTCTTTTTTACTATTGTGTTTTGTTTAACTTTCCCTAATGAGCCCAGTGAAAAGCAATTGTTCTAAATAAATCATGTGCGCTACAAAGCAGTATATCACAATTAGGTTTCCATTATACTTTAATTAGGCATTCCATTATTAAATTGATGTCTTTGGCTTCTTCCAGGTCTCAGACTAATCCTGAAACAAATTCCTCTTTGTGGATAAATATTAGTCAGTCGTAATTAAAGAGTATTCATTGGAGTTGTGGCTTTTCGTTAAATCCTTTTCTGATTAAGATGGCTCCCCCAAGTACTGGGCTGATTAAATTTAATAAGATTTGTCCACTTGTGTGTATCATGGTCTGGCTGAAACTGTTTTAGCACCAGGGGATTGGAAACAATAAGTTCGTATCTCAGTGCAGGCAGGCATGGGTCTAAATGCCTGTTAATGTGCGGTGCTGCACGCTCTCGTGTCGGGGCTCCACGGTTTGCGTGGTCAGTCAGCGGAGGGGGAAAAAACCATGGGAATTGAATTAGTAGTGTTAGAGTTGAGTATCAAAGGGTTAAGTTACATCTAGAGGGTTACAGTAAAGAGCAGAAGATTAAAGCATGTTAGAGGCTATGTTTTGTTGACTAATTCATGACCAAGGCTTTGCTGCTTAATTGAAGCCCGAGTGCTTCTCTGCTCCAAACTGATTTCACTCAGTGAGATGTATAGATGAGCTCGTTTCTATGTAGATATGCCTCAGCTGTGAATTCAGATAATAAAACAGATGTTCCTGACAGAAGTTCTTCTAACGGCAGAGCATGAAATGTTTTCAGAGCAAAATCCTTGTCCTGGATTTGAAACAAGGTGGAGCAAAAGCATGATGTGGCTTTAGTGTATCTATATCCATCAGAGAGAAGTTATAAGCCTCACAATTTTCTGTGTGCTGAAATTACGCCTTCTTGTCAGGCTGCTGGTGCTGTTCTGCATTCCTCTTGCTTTGTACACAGAAATGAAAACAAACCACTGTGACCAAGAATGGCAATAGCACAAATTGGCGAGGCATGAAATGCAAGAGATTGGCTCAGGATGTCTGCAGAAGCACTTCATCCAAATATTTGAGGTGGCTGCTAGCAGGTGTTTTTTCAACATCTAGTTCATACTCTATTTTTGGTGCAGGGTACATTTTCATCTAGTGTTTTGGTTTGGCCTGGGCCATATTTGTAATATCGAATCTCTCAAAAGTTTGAATGCGTTTTCAGTTTCTTCTCGTGTATCCCAAGTATAATGGTACTGGGTATTTCATCTAGCCCATCTTTTGTATTGCGAGGATTCCAAGTTGACCCCTAATTCCAGATTGCTCTTCCTGGGGCTGCTGAAGGCTGCACTAACCATGAGTGATGCCTGGGACAGTTTGAAGAGGGCAGGATTATAAAACAGTGTCAGGTCACTCAGCAGCTAAAGAGTACTCTCTAGCGGTTGACTTTGGGTAGTGGTAAGAACAGATAGCAAAGTGCACTGAATTAACAGGAGGTTATTTGTCTGTAGCCATTAAAAAAAGGGAGGAAAATAGAGTGAGGGGAGGAAAGGAAGCTGGACTTTATATCTAAATTATAGAAAAGAATGGATGTAATGCACTAGAAGCCAAGAATAAAATATCTTTTCTTTACCAGCCATTGTTTATTGACTTATTGCTRCTGTTGCAATACAGCATGGGATGGTGTTATGCTATTCATAGCACCTTCCTCCCATTGGCATGAACTAAGGGCTGATGGAAAGTGAAAAGTCCATGGCGTTTCTGAGGAGATAAGATGCACTTTGATCAGTTGATTACTAAGCGAAAATTGCCACAACTGCTTCCTTCTGAATATCTGTGGTGAATTATTTTTCTCTACTCCTCACAGCGTCTCACRCTAGCTTTGTAGTGACTTCACAAAAGACAAGACTCAAAATAAGTTGCACGGTCAGTCTGCAGATCGGCTGGGGTCTAATGTTCCTCTATCCAAGACAATTTGAAAATTATTAAAAATGATGAGAAAATGATGAGAAGATTCTTACCCTACATCCTGGCAAATCCTAGAACTATTAGAAAAAAAATAGATGTATTTGAAAAGAGTATAAGCAATGGTTTTGGAAGAATTGGTGGGAAATAAATAACATCTAATAGAATGAACAGGGAGATTGGGAAGGGTAGCCCCTTTAACGTTTGTATTCTAATTGGGATGCTGAAAGCTAGCATATGTTTTTGTGCTACAACATGGCAGTTCATATATACTGCTACTCCTTACATCTTTAAAAATGTAGCACTTTTCTTATCCAAAAATTCCAGGTTTTAAGCCAGCTGTGTTGTTTACCTAGCAGTAACATCCTGCGATGCTGAGCATCATTGGTATGGCAGTTGCGTATGTAAACTGTTCCAGAGTGTTTTGCTTTACTGTTAACTCAGTGAGGCCAGTCAGAAATGACAGTGGAAATTGCAGATGCAACAGCTGAATTCTGGCAGAACTGGATTACCTCGAATAGGGATGTGTTTTCTCTTGTAGAGATTGATGCTTAATTCCATCTGCGTTGGAGAGAGATTGTTCATCCAGGCAGAGTGCAAAGAAATGTACGTGGGTGGATTACTTCTTTCTCAGATTCCCAGTGATTTCAAATGCCCAACAAGTAACAGAGGAATTAGATGGATAGCCTGTTATATTAAAAGATAAGAATAAGCTTTGTGTGTGTGTATGTGTGTATGATTTATTTTAAGGGTATTTGATGTCTTATTTTTGCTTAATTGTCATGATACTTAGCTTTCCAGAAATACTTGGATGACTAATTTAGCTTTCTTTTTAAAAACAAAAATATATCAGCCATTTCCTAATTTATGTACATTTGCCTGTCTAGCAAGACATCTTATCAAGGTAGAGTACATGTGATGCTTTTTAAAAGGATTTCACTGCAGTATAGTAAATTATCTTTATTTCAAGCATAATTGTGATTCTTGTCTGAGTTTGTTGGCTCTTTGCCAGGAAATTCATGTTAGAGCTTAGTGGAGTTGGAGAGTCGCATACCAGTGTGTCAGTGTCTGTCTGTTATATGAAATACCGTTTTTCTGTATGAAAAAGCAGTGGTGTACTATAAGCCTAGAAACAACATGTTTTCTCCTTCCTAACATGTAACACCTATGAAAACCAAATCCCATATGTGTATATAGAGCAGACTTGTAGTATGGGAGGCTGGGGAGAGCAGATATACAGGTGAAGGAATAAACAGGGCGTTTTTGTTATCTGGATTTGATAAATATAGTTTGGGAATGAGAGAGTAAAGAGTGGTGAGTCAGTTATGCCTCGTCATCCCTAGTGACTGAAAATAACTTGTTATTCCAACCCTTTTGTCCCTTTGCTCCCTCCTCTCCACATATTTTTGTATTTTATTTATAGCTTGACCAGCTTTTGCTTTGCAATTCGTAAAATAACCCTTCAGAGCCGGGGAGGGAAGGCCAAAGGGCAACAGCACCCAGGCAGTCTTGCAGATGGAGCCACTGGGTCGGCGCGTTCCCCATCACGATGGCGGGGTCCCCCCTCTCCCCTGCACACCCTTCCCTTGACTGCTCAGAGATTCCTCTTTTAAACGAGCAAACTCTGTTCCTGAAGTCATCAGTCGGTTTGTGTTGACAGCGGTACCCAGGAGCCACGTGCGGTGTTTCAGACAAGCTGGCTGTGGCTTTGATAACACCTGGGTCGGAGGGCCCGTGTCCGGGGAAGTGGCAAGATAGAGTTGTATCTGTAAAGCCTTAATGGAGGTTGTAAACTGTTGTGAAACATGTGAAATCCAGCACCACAACCCATACTTGTATTTTGCCCGTAAAGTGTAGCTGTGCAAACAGTGCCTGCAGTAATTATGAGCTAAATCTGCTGTATTTCACTTTGGCTTGACATGTGCCTGTATTTTTGTACAGTTTAATCCATGAACTAAGATTCAGTTTAGCACTCGATAGATCTTAACTTGCAGACCAGGATAATACACTTCTTGATCCTCTCTTAGCTTTCCCAGCTTTCCCGCAGTACTKACTTCTCATACCATAACTGAACTACACCATATCTTCCTTCTTATATTAGCTCTGGTTTGGTTTGGAGAGGAGGAAGGGAGCTGGCAGGTCTGTCTGCTGAAGAAAAGAGCATCCCTCGCATTCAAATAGAAAAGAGGGACATTTACTCCTGCTGCTGTAGTTACATTGGTTTATAGTCCTGCAAAGGATTGCTCAATCTGTAAGTGGCATTTAAGTCGATTAGATTGTATTGGCATTACAAGTTCAGTGTAGTGATGCTGATTAAAAAAAAAAATTAATTAGAGGAATTGCCTACCTCATGTTAAAAGCTTTAAGACAACGCAGGATGTCTGTCTTGCAACATCCAGTGGCAAAACCGAAAGCATTCTGCATAAGCTCCTGTGGCCTGTGTTATTCAGGAGATCAGATTAGATAATGATAACATTCCAGTCTGGTCTTAAAATAATTAAATGAGGTATTTACAGAGATTTCAAAGTGAAAGCAGATTCCCCACCCCCCCCAACAACTTCAGTTAGTGGTATTGTTTTACACATTAATGAGATGTGGCATCAGTCTGCAAAACTATGTGATTTAAATGTATTTCACAAAAGAATTGAGCACACATAATGATTGCTGATAGCTATGAGGATGCCCTTATATCTCTCGATCGTTGTACCAGCTGGGCTGGAGGTACCTCGTAGGGGCTCCCAGTAGTCCTCTACTCCTCTATGCAGCACCCAGAGCACAGCTCCTTCCTGCTGGGGAGCAGAAAGCAGCCAGGGCTGTCCCTTCCCCAGGCCCCCACCCTCAAGGACAAGAGGTGCAGTTTCCTTAACTCCTTCGTGTCAGCAGGTGGAAGGTCTTCCTTTCTCCTTGTATCACAATGCCGGTGGAAAATCGGGTAGCTAGAGAAAGAATTGGTATGCAGGAACGCTCTTCTCTGTTAATCAAGGCCAGCATTATCATTCTGTCTTTTTTTTTGTTTGCTTCTTTGATTGCTACACTTACCCAAAAAAAGATTTCCAATAACTACGGAGTTGAAAGTGATTTAGATTAACCCTGGCTGACACCGCTGCTTTAAAGAGGGCTGCCTGAAGTTTTAAATCTTCACAAGGATGATACTTACCAGGAGGGGCTGTAAATCCTTGAAGCTGCTCCCTCGTGATACTGTGTTCTCAAAGAAAAATTACTTAAATCTCAGGAGCCAAGACAGTAATATTTCCCAGTAAGCAGTTTTAGATGGCTTTTGGTTTAATGTCCAAAAATGCATCTTTGTCTCAAAGCTAATGTACAGTACTCAGATATTGTGAAACATAGTTAGTTTTCTTCTACTTGTTTCCATGTCTATTTTGATTATGTTGCTGATCAGTTTGCTTACAGAAATGCCAAACCTCCTTCTGCCGGCTTTCCTAAGGAAATGTATATGAAGTTGAGGATATTAAGGGGTGGGTGGGGGAGGTACAACCAGTATTTTATGGAAGCCTGGAGCTGTATGAAGCATCTGGAGCTGTGTGATGAAGGGACAAGTTTGCAGGAGGAAGGAGTTACAGTTACGTTGTGGTGGGAGGTGGAATGGACAAGGGCCTCACGTATTGGTCCCACTTTTCACGGAACAGCTTATCTGTTCTTATAATGAATGTTTTGTTGTGAGAGCATCTCAGTATACCTCTCCCCGTTCTGCCTCAACAACTCATTGGCGTGCTCTTCTGTGATGTACTGTGGTTAAGAATAGCATCTTCTCTACTGGATCAATACAGGGGAAGAGACTGTATAATCCTTGTGTGATTTAAAGTAATGTCAATGATGTCCTGCTAAAGTAGGACAAATTACGGCTGCTGAGTTCCTTGCTAGGGATGGAAATGGGTAATGGCCACCACTGTTAATGCCAAGGAGACTCAGCTGCCCATTCGCCTTCCAGACTGCTGAGAGTCTGAGCAGTTGCATGGATTTGGCTGGGGCCCATCCTCATTTTTGGCTCACTGATGGTCATTTTGGCTTTAAGAACTTTTGTTCTGAATCACCATTTTGGCCCTCAAGTCGCTGCTTATATGCAGCCTTCTGTCTCACAGTGAGCTTGCTCAGCATTGCTCGGTCCCGAGTATGAGCAAGGAAGTGTCCTTGTCACTGATGTGAATCATAACTGAGGAATGAGCAGTGCTCGAGCTCCCGAGCGATCCTTACAGCACAGGGGATGGGTTCGTCCAACCAGCCCGCTTATTTGGGACTGTGCTGTGGGGCTGAGCATCACTTCTGGCAGTTTTCACCAATTGCAGCTACCTTGCAATATTCACTTGTATTTGAAAGCAGCTTAAAATAGTTTAACGCTTCCTTTTACATTCAGGCTGGTTTTTCCCCCTAGAATTAAAGTACTGTGCTGACATTGTATTATTTAATACACACAATTAAAAGTAATTTTCAGGTTACCTGTGATATCTTTATTTTGAACCTAGTAAGAGGCTCTTGATTGTAAGGTTTTATAATAGGTTGTGAGATGAAAGGCTTGTCTGCACACATGCAAAGGAGCACAGGAGCACAATGGCAGGTAGAGAAAACTCTAAAATCCAGACAGAGAAACAGATCCCCTACCTTGGCTCCTCCGAGGGCTGTCACGGGGGAGCAATCCGCCCATGGGCCAGGGGTGGCACCCATCACAGTCAATGGGAGAGGCTCCTGTCCATCACCTTACAGACTAAGGGGGGTTACTGATTGCAGGGCTTTGGGACTCGTTACGGGATGCCCAAGAGGAGCATTTGGGGATTGTACAAGATTTATTATGGTATATTTAGGGGAGGAACCAAAAGTGAGGAAAGGGATGGTTCAAGGTAGCTTAGGAGCAACAAGTTTGGGAAAATAGAGGAATAAGGGGTAAAAGGGGCTGGTCCCATGTAAATGGGGCTGGTCAGTACACTTGCCTGGCCGTGCCTTGCACCTGATCAGCCCAGTCTGCCCCGTCTTCTCATTAAACCCCATTTCTAACTATTTTCCTGGGTGAGGGGACTCTCTGGGTGTGCGTATGGAGCTCCAGGTGCCAGCAACTGGAGAGATCAGGGTCCGTGTCTATTGTGCAGGTGCATATGTCAGTGTGTGATCACTAGTGACTATCGAGCAGGACTAGCAGGCGAGTAGGATAAGAGGCTTGGGAGCCAGGTATCAAAGTGGCCATAAGTCTTGGTCAGGTACTGGAGAGGTCAGATGGTCACAATTTGGCTACTGGAGGGACTGCAAGGTCCAAGCCGGCGACTGAGGAGACTGTGGGGTCTGGGGTCAACTGAGACCAGTTCGTATGTCTGTTTGTCTCTGCATGAGGCAGATGGAGAAGAGAGGATCTGAAGACGAGCTACTGGGTGGCCCTGGGTGTCTAAGGCCAGTTACTGGAGGGATCGACAGTGCGTGTGCGTCCGTGCAAGGGGTCTGTACCAGCTACTGGAGAGGGGCTGTGGCCCCAGGGGCTCCTGTGTCAAGGTGCCAGCACCTGGGAAGACCAAGGACCCAGGGCCAGCTACAGCATAGACCGTCTATGGCCAGTTCCATAGCCTGTATATATGTATATAATTCCCACTGACAGACCTTTATCCTAATCAACCAGAGAGGGGAACACGATGAGGCCATTTTGTTTGCTTGAGTGCTGTTTTCTGTCCGTGTTGATCCGTGGCTGTCCATCTGTCTGTGCCCATGTGTTGTACGCACATGCGTGCGCGTGTGTGTATTGGGAATATGTGCTCAGACTTGCTCCTAGCTGGGGCAGGGAGATGCAGCAACCTCACCTCTACTGGGCTACCAGGTGCTGAAACTTCTAACGTAGAATAAAAATTCTGATGGAACAGCTGGTGCAGTGAAAGAAAATGTCCTAATTTTTCCTTGGAAATATTTTTTAAAAGAAGGCATCTTTCTCTAATGCTGTTGTTTTGGTCATGAGCCTGGTACGTTCTTCCTCTGCCACCTCTGAGTGCAATGCCCAAAGCAACCAGCTGTGCATTGTGATCGCTTGAAGTAATGTCGTGTATCAACAGAGCCTGAAATATAAATAACTTCAATTGGAGCACAGAAAGTTTAAAAAGAAAAAGAATAGTGCTTTTGAGGCATTTTGTCATCCCAAAATAGAGACCGCCACATGGATTAATCATCATCTGCATGTTACGCAGTTTATAGCCACATAACACTAATTACAAATAAATTTTATGTTCACTCCTGAGCACTGTAGTAAGCTTTCCATTTCTGAGGTGCTTTTATAAAGCATAGGATGGAATATTGTTCATGGGTATGACGGATATATAGTTCTACTACTGCAGGAAGGAAGTCGTGAGACTGTAAAGCTACTGAAACTGGTGTCTCTTTGTCCTGAAGAGCTGGGCTATCTGCCTGACATTTTAGCCTTAATGGCAGTTTCTTAGCTTAATTAGATTTCAGATGCAAAATTGTGAACATTATTTGATTTCCTCTGTCCTTCATTCCTTCCCCAATGGGATGTGGATACACGCAGGATTGAGAAGATCCCTCAGATGTCACTAGAAGCATTGCAAAAAGTGGTTTGTCCACCAACAGCTTCTCTGAACTATGAACAAATACACTTACTTACTTCATTTTTGACCCATTAGAGAAGTAGAATGATGTGGCTTCCCTTAGGGCAATTTCTTCTTAAAATGTGCAGAAGCAGGTTTTTTTAAGCAGATCTTTAAATTCAGGTGGAAAAAAGATCTTTAAAATCAGTGACTGCCCTGTGTCTTCACTTAGGATCACTTTCTTTTGCTGGTTGACTGGCACCTTGCTTTTGATCTGAAACATGTGCTGTTAGATATCTCCAGACTGCTGAGAGAACGAGCTTAACTTCAGAGGGAAATGGAGACAGTGAAGATGCTTTAGCCAAGGATGCAGGTTCAAAACTGCCTGATTAAACCTAGCCTAAGGGAATTTTGTCCCTGCTCATGAATGGTCTACCTTCATCTGCTGCAGTAACTTTTCTTCTTTTTAGCAGATTCACTTGTAGCGTGTTTGGCAGTGATGCATTGACCCTGTCCATATTAAAAGATGCCATTGATAAATCAGCAGAGAATATGCAGAACCTTTTTGTTCAAGTGTGCAGTGTGGATCCCGCAGCCTTACTGCATGTAACACTAGCAGGGCATGTTTCTTTCAACAGCTGTAGAAAACTGATTGAAGCTGGTCCTTTCCACTTGCTTGCCTTGCCAGGGAATTAGAGCTTCAGGCTGCCATTTGTGTGGAGTTTTTAAATATGTATGACCCAAACAAGAGGCCTGTTGAGAAAGGCTCTAATCCTCTTGCATATGAAACCTGGTATTTTGCTCTTCTCTCTTTCTGATTTTTCTCTACTTTCAGATATGCTAAATCTACCTTTGAAGTTTCATTTCTTCTTGTGTAAAATATACTTTAACAGGTGAACCTTGCAGCTGGGAATTAGGAGATACTGGTTCAAGCTGGACGCAATGAACAGTTCACGTAATCATCCTTTGCCTCAGTTTCCCTGTTTGTAATGCAGAAAGAGTAATGTCCACCCTCCTGTATGCAGCTCTTTGAGCTTTGCTCTGGGTAACTAATTTAGAAGCCATAATGTAGTGTAGACTTTCTACAGTCTGGCGTGAAGCCCTGCTGGAAGGTATCTGTCTGGGGATGCTACAAACCCATAGGTAAGGAGTAGAGGCATCCCTATTTCTGATCAGGAATTCGTGGGCAGAAATGTATCTGCATGCTGAAGAGATCAAGTGTGGGTGCACGGGGTCCTGCCCGGTCCTGCCAGTCCCACTTGCACAGAGTCAGAAAATCTGTGTCTTAAGCGAATCTGATGATTTATTGCCTGTGGTCTGTATGCCAGTGATCCTTATGTGTAAAGCCTTGATTTTTCAAGAACATTTGCATGTAATGGCAGACTGATCGTTTAGCTGCAAAGACACAAATGACTGCGAGGTGGGTGAGAAACTCGTGTAGCCAAAAACTCTTTTCATAGAAGGCTTTTTTCATGCAAGGATCTCACGAAGGCTGAACTTTTCTGGCCTCCCTCTTGAGGTAGCGTGTGTAGGTTTTATGTGCCACTAGGATCTGGAGAGCTATGGAGGATCAGGAGGAAGACAGATTTTAAGAGATGGGTATCTCTTAGAGGCATATGTAGCAGCCCTATCCCTGGCTGGGCCAGGAACTAGAGGATGTCTGTCCTGTAGGGCGACTGTAATTCCTTCTGATGACAGAAATATTGGGAGTAGGGGGAGGAAAAATGTGAGCTGTTTTCAAGATGAAAATGCTTTGTGCTAAGGTGCAGCAGGCTGGCCATCGTTTCCCTTTGTAAGGGCAAGGTTTCTAAGACACGTTCACTTTTGGCATCTCTTGGAAGGAGATCTGAAAGGTTTTATCCGTGCAGAATACAGTGATTCTCTGCTTAGATAGGATGTGATCCCGTAGCTAGACAAAAGCTGGAGTATTGAGTTTTGCTCTGATAGACCTCCTAGGAGCCATATATAGCTCTAAAAACCCAAGTAACCTGCCACAAAACTGTCCGAGAGAGATCGTTGTAAGACAGCACAGTTACAAAATACTCTGAAAGGCTGAATAGGGTTTTTCCCCCTCTTGTGATATTTGGAGCTAAACTTTAGATACATCATTTTGAACATGGCCTTTTAAAGTAACTTTCTATTCTATCCCTGTCATTTTTGGAGCTGTAAAGGAAAGCCAAAATGCCAGGGAAGGGGAGCAAATGAAAAGGGGGAGCGGGGCTAAAGAGTAGGTTTTGATCATCATTGCAAGAAGTGACATCATCTATGAGAACAAAAGTCTTCAGTTGCTGCAACTGAGACAGTTTTAGTCTCCAATTCTATTTTGCCCCGAGCCGGCCAGCCAAATAAAAACAGTGGGATAAATCACTGCTGGCAGAACTTAACAGTTATGCAACATCCACTGCACCATGCACCTATTTTTAGATCAGTTTTACACTAGGAGAATTTACTTTATGAAATCTAAAAAGAATGTCTGGTCAGAGGCTGGGGGATAAAGAGGGTATTTAGAAAGTGCAAAATGTAAAAACACTTAGTATAAAGATGCGCTAGCAAGCCCCACTTCGGCAACAGTGATATCCTCTCAAGAGTGTAGGCTTGATCAGACATGGTAATGAAGAGTAGAGGGTTTTTTCACCAGTATTCCCTTGAAATTCTAATCTGCAATTGCTTTTTAAATGTTTAACTATACTCACTTTACCCAAATAGCTAACTATATGTGGTTTACTTAAAGCTGGGCTTCTCCACCATTTATGCTGTACTTTGTCTTTACCGGATCTGGAATGCAGTAAGCAGCAGCTCACCTCCTTATAGTACTGGCCTGTCAGATTTAAAGAAATTGTATTAACTGGAGTGCTCTGCAAAGCTGGCTGAGCTACAGAGATGCTCCTCATCCTTTGCAAGATACCCTAGATTTAATGAGCTCCTGATATTTAGCTGGTATATGTTTCATGTATGTTTTCTCAATCTTCAGTGAATTAGGATTGTGTATGCTGCTTGTTCCAGATCAAACTGAATCTTTTTCAATGTTCACAGGAACATACCCTAAGTTGTATTTCATTAGTTAAAAGCTATTTCAGCTTGCAGCACAGGTATGAATAACTGAAGATTAGTCTCGCATACTCTGCTCTTTATCCAAGACCAGATGTGCATCTTCTCTCCTTTAAATTTGACTTTATCTTCTTAGTCACTGTGTTGTAATTCTACATTAGTTTGTACTGCGTATAATTTTGTTCCTGAAATTTTTTTCTCAGATTCAGAAGAGATAATGATTGGGAAAAGTTTGACCTCTCAGCCTTTAGAGATTCTAGCAGATAAAACATACTCTGCATAGCTAACGTATCTTTGGGATTTTTGCCACAATTTGGACAGTTTTCAATCACGCCTTGAAGCGAATTAGTGTTCTGACCATTGCATGATCTGTATTGATCTTTTTTTCCCCAAACCTTTCTTCTAGGTGACAATCTCGATGCTATCCATGACATAACTGTGGCATACCCCCAAAACATTCCTCAGACGGAGAAGCACCTTTTGAATGGAAACTTCCCAAAGGAGATTCACTTCCACATCCAGAGATATCCCATAGAGACAGTGCCCACTTCTAAGGAGGAGCTGCAGCTTTGGTGCCGGAAGCGTTGGGAAGAGAAAGAGGAGAGACTCCGACACTTCTATGAAGGTGGAGAATGCTTCAGTGCAACAGGGCAAAGCCTTATTCCACCGTGTAAATCTGAGCTCAGGGTCCTCGCAGTTAAGTGCATCTCGCTCCTGTATTGGACGGTGTTCCCACTGGGTATGCTTGCACTGCTGTACCTGTACAGCTTTGCACGATGGTATTTTGCAGCCATGATCATCTTYTTTGTTGTGCAGCAAAAGATATTTGGTGGGCTGGAACTAATTGAACTCGCTTGTCATCGATATTTTAAAAAGCAACAGAAATTTCACGACACGAAAATAAAAAACAATTAGTTCTGGGGCAGAGAAAGACGTAAAAATGGGTGGTTTTGAGATGTCCTGCAAAATTTTATGCACAGGGAAGAATTTTTGCATGAGAATTGTCTTTTACTATTGCCATTGTTAGACATTTGCACTCGATTCTGTGAAAAGAAAGAAAAATGTTAGTTATTGCTACATGTGAAAATGGTAGTTTTTATCTCTGAATGTAATTTCAACATTGCTCTTGCAAGCAGCTAGCAACTGCGTTCTGCTGTAATTAAGAAACAAATTGCTGGATTATTGAACAATCATAAGGACGTTAATAAATGTGACATGCACTGAATTTTCATGTAGAAACCCAAACTGTCCAGCTAAGAGAGACAGATGTATGATTTCTGTATAATCACATTGTCATAAGTGAGCACCAGATTTGGAAAGCTGGTAAGTTTAACAATGTTTTGATGGTAGGTGGAAGTTGGAGGAGGAGTTGTTCTGTTTCTTTTTTCTATTTCAAATATTCAAACTTACTTTAAAATAATATTTTTGCATAAGCTTTTCCAAACACTACTGAACCTGCCACTATTCAACCAAGGATTTTTAAGCCTTGCAGTCTTGTGTTGTAGTACAGAAAACAGTGCTGGCTCTGCCTCCATTTAAGTCTTAACTGATTATTTAATAGACCTATGCAGCTAAGTTTTGATTTCTCACTGTTTCATACTGTTTCGGTCTCCCTGTTAGCTGTGGAAGACCTGTTCCTACTGTAGTATACAGAGCTGCAGGATAGGGGAGCTGGTTTTTTGTTGTTTTATTGGTGTTTTTTTCTGGTAGAGGCAAGAATAAGTGTCTGTCTCTGAGTAGCTGGCAAATGTTTTTCAAAAAGGTCTCCTTGTAGACATTATTTGATTGAAAACATTTTATTTATTTTTCAGAGTAGGCAAGATATCTTTTTTTTTTTTAAGCATTTATTTTGGTTTTCACATTGCTTCCTTAGGCATTTCAAGTGTCCGAATAGATAAGCAGGAAGACTACTTGTTCCGTGCATGTCAGCCAGACCTGTTGAAATGCATCTGATGCAATGGTTGTCTCCTTATAGGTACAAGAGATGGGTTTCAGACTTACCACACAGGGAAACTGAGCTACATCTTCCCTTTGCAGTATTGTCTTCAATTGCCTGATGACATCATTGCTTTTCCAATCTCCTTCGCAATTTTTGGGGGTTCTTCTGGGGCTCCCACTGTAACACTTTCCCTTATTTTCATGACATTCAGAAAATCTGAAGGCTTAAACTCAGACAAGGCACTTTCAAGTGTATTCCTTGTCATATATAATACAAGTAATGGTCATGCTCACATAGTAGAAGACATAAACATTGCCAGCACTTAGGAGACACTTCAGGTTAGATTCGTTTTTCAGCCTCAAAAATGTTAGACCACTTGATCAACCATATTGCTGCAAAACCTTCCTGACTTACGAAATATTTGTTGCTTATTGCATGAAGGCTTGTTTGAGCTAAACCGAGATGGCCTGGCTCCGTATGTTGAGTGTCATTGCCATGAAATGTGAAAGTACAGCRTGCAAAATGTATCTTGTACTGTGCTGAATATCTCAAGCACTGGGTCAGCGTGGTGGACACATCTGTTTTCTTCTAAATTTCAACACTGAACATGTTGTCTAATGTGTTTGTATCAAAGGCCATTTTTTGAACGAATCACCAGCCTCTATTCAACTGTCCCTTGCAAGGTGACAAGTATTTTTTAATCTATGCTTATAATAACTAATTGTTTATTATGCAGAAAGCACTTGAAGCCATCTGTTTTACTCTAATATTTTTAATCCCTTTTTTCTTAAAAATAAATAAAACTAGGTTTATATTTAGGGTTATGTTTCATAATGATTTTTTCATACTTATATTTGAGTACCTGACGACTAACAACTGGTGTTTCATTGTCACAAGTGGAAGGAGGCCCTTTCTGCACTATGAGGACTTTTTTTAACTTAATTCTGTGATATCAGAGGTGTGGTAGCAGCTTAAATCTACCTAGCCTGGTTTTTCTTTGCGTAATACTCTGCTTTGGTGCAGTTCCCTGCACATCCAGGTAACTYGCCGCAAGGGAAAACCTAAAAACCTCATTTATGGTTAATGCAGAGGAGACCTAAAAGGCTTCTTCTAGTCTGTCCTGAGCCACGGCTCTGCTTTTACACTAGGAGTAACCATGGCCAGCCTCTCCAATAGCCTTAACATAGTCTTCAGGAGTGACTTCGGAGGACAGGTTATATATGTTGGTGACATAAATACCAGCTACGCTTTTCTCAGTCGTTCAGAGAACTTTGTGGTGTCATCAAATGTATCAGAAACATCAGTGTGCGTCTTGGTCATGGAACAGTGAAAGATCTACATCTGTGTGTGATTAGAATGGGGCTCTGAAAATGAAATCAAATGCAATCCATTGTTGACCCTTACAAGGGGTTTCTCCCAGCTGGAGCCAAACACGTAACCTACTGTAATGTGGTAAACAACCTTCAAATCTGTAATTCATCCTCCTCTCTCATGTGTTTGGGTCGAAGAGAAAGAATAATCTTCTTGTGAGCCACATTTGCAGTGCCTGACTCCATCATGCGGGGCAGCACATGGTAAGTGAAGAATCCTCCTCTCACAAGGACAGGTGTTGGCTTTGTGATTGACATAAATTTTCAGATTATGTGCATCATTTTCCAGCTCAATTAGAAATGCAAGACAGGGGAAAAAAAATGGAATAAAAAGCTTTGTGGATATGGAAGCTTCTTTGTTTAAAAAGTGGTTAAGGAAGTGGGGGAAGATCTTTCTGTGAACGTGTTTTTTTTCCCCTCTTTGGTCAAAATGTAGCTTTTTACTCAAAAGGTTCTAGTATACAGATTTTTTGGAGACTATTTTGTTCTTACTCACCTTTTTTCCCTATTTGAAGTACACTAAGACATGCCGGGTAAATCACTTTGAAATGTTTTCAATGCTGTTAGGTTAAAGGTGCTAGTACTCCAGGAATCACACACACCTCTCTTTTGTGGCACCGAGACTCATCTCACTCATTAGCACATTTGTCACGGCTCACCTTCTCTCGTAGTCCCAGCAGCCGCACTGTTCAGCGGCGACTGCTCCGTCTAYGGGACCTATAGGTCTTGCTAGGTCTTGCTTACATTATCTGAGATCAATGAGATGCTTTAGGGATACTGCTCTCATTTGCTCAATCAAATGTTTCCTCATCAGCATCAGGGGTTTCTTTCTCTTTGCTCAGAACAGAAGGTTGAAATCCTGCCATCTGTGTTTGTCATCAAGCTCATCTGGGTAGCAGGATGTCAGACCAAGTCATTTCTCTCTTGGGTTGGAAGCTGCAAGGCCCGAAGCTGGTCTGTAAGGTGTTGTCTTGATCATACGAAATGTAGTTCCTAGTTTTGTGCATTGCATCAATCTCTGTTGTTCAAAAAAGATCTGTGTTTTTATAACTTGATTTTATATGTACACTGTGTGAAAGGAAACACCAGGATACCACAAACCTACAGAAAGCCTTAGTTTTCAGAGTTCACTGATTRTATTATAATGTTTTAACCATGTACCAGTTACTCTACAGCAACAATAAAGACCTGAAGCATTGCATATGTTTAATTTTGCCATTTTCTTTTTACTGCGTGACATGTTCTGTATGCACCCGTAAGGAACAAACCTTGTCTTCAATCGTATGGCTGTCTGTCTTGGGAAGACCGGTGTCCGTTTGGGTGCTTGACCCATGGTTTGTGGCTGTTGGGGTGGTATGTCTCCCTTCTCTGCACGGGAGGTTGGAAGGGGGCGGCTGGCTGTACCCTCCCTTCTAGCCTCTTCGTGTAAAGGGATGTGGAAACCTTTGAGTGTGCAAGAGGTACAGCTCAATTTTAGCCTTGCTCTGCTGCTTAACCAGTGTTGCTTAAGAATAAGCTGTGATTCGAAAGAGCGGGTTAGGTATTGATACGTAGGTAAGTCCTCCATTTTAGCTATAACCTGTTACCACCCATGTAATTACCGACACAAGAAATGATCTATGGCACGGTTCACATTCTTAGAGGACCTGTGTTTAATGTAACTTCAGATCACCGGCTCCTTGATTTCTCTCTGCATTGTCTGAAAGCTAATCTGGTGTGGAAGGGCAAGGGCCGTGTTTTTCAGGAGCCGATGTGCTCCTCATCACCTAACGGGGAATAGCCTTGCCGTGACTGCCGCACCCCACAGCAGCCGTAGCAAAACACCCACCTCTCCGGCAAGCACCAGGTGTCTGGAAGACCACAAGAAACGGAGACCCTGGTAGCAGTTTCTGCAGCTGGAGATGATATTTGCAATGTCTACGTATGCCGAGAGCATTCAAATCAGTCCCCAGAAGTCGAAATGAGCCATGCTCTGTACTGAGCAGCTTTGTCTCTCTGAAAAGATGGTTGTCACTTCTTTGTTTCCTCGGGGCTCAAATATGCAATGAAAAAATTGATTTGTCTATCTTACCTGCCATTACAGAAAACAATAGTAATGGAGGCCAAAGCTTTCACCCTCCAGCTGCCCCAAATGCCTCCTTTGCAGTTCAATACAGTGGGTAAAAGGCCGAGTCTTATTTCCTGAGGACTTTGAATCAGACCGCAAGCTATCTCAACCAGAAATTATTCCCRGGAGCGGGGAGCTCGGTCTGTGCTCATCACACGCTTGAGTGACTCTCCCTCACCCTAGAGAGGGTTTGTGCTGAGACACAGGAGAGGCAGCGAGAGCTCACCTCTGCCCTTGCTGGGCCTCTCCAAAGGCCCAGCACGTTTAGCAGGAGCCGTGATAGGCCCTGAATTTTTAAGCAGATGTCTTTTTGTTTCATTCCAGTCTGACCTCTGTATGGTTTGCCATCCCTTTTTCTGGAGTTCTTCATGTGGGGTGACTCTCTTCTCTGGTGGTGGGGTGTGCAGGAGACTGGCAGGAGGAGTTTGAGCAAAACACTGCCTGCGTTTTCTCAGATAGGCATTGCTGCTCTCGGGAGAAGCAGGAAGGCTGTTTGCTCCTTCTGAGATACTTTGCACTGGGCTGCATGAGAGAGGCAGGTGTGCAGGGACTGGTGTGAGTGTAATGGTTTTGGTGGTCAGCACCCTCTTCCCTAAATTTCTTTCTCCATCTTCTTTGTCAGAGGGAGAAGAGGAGGCGAGAGCCCCTCCACCCTTGTCTGCAGGGAGCAGAGAAGCACCTTCAGCCTTACCAAAGGGAAAAGCCAACAGGGCTCAGGCCTTAGCCTTGCTTCTGCGTCCACGGGATGACACCCAGCAGAGAAGATAACCTGCTGCAGGGTGCGAGAGCACAAGCAGACGCTGCAGGAGGAGCAGGAGGCAACGCTGGGCACCGCTTTTTGTAGAGCCGTAACCTGGCAGTAACATCATCACCTAGTTTTGCCCCCTACCCCCAGCATTATTTCTTGGCCTGCCTTCGAGGCTTGCCCTGCTGCTTGAGCTGCTGGGTGTCAAGTGTGGAATGAGAGGAATGGACGTTTATTAACGCTGAACCCAAAGGGAAGRGAAACGTTGGGGATAATGGGATAGAGGTGCTGGGGAAGGTGTTGGCTCCTGCCAGTGCTGGGTACAGCTGGTTGGGAGCATGTCATCTTGCTTCAGAGGCTGAAGGAAAAGGTCTACATTAAAAGACTGTTTACTTAGACATCTTTAGAGAAAGTGGAGAGAGAGAGAGAGAGAACATCCTCCGTGGGGTGGTTCACAGCGGGGCACACGAACTGCCCTCTGGGGAGCCTCCTCATGTTCTCACCTGACAGGCTGCCCACCAGTGCTGGCATCACCCATGCGCGCCTGCAGCTACTTGGGGAGATCTCTCTTCTCTTTCCGTGCTCAAATTGCTCACTTGATGTGCTGTGTTTCAAGACAAGCAAACAGCTCCTCCTGTTTCTTGTCCTGGAAGCTGTGCAAGACCTGAGTTCTTTAAAGATAGAGTAATCCCTTGCTGTTGGTAAGATTCCCACCGGCAGGCTGGGAAGCTGCCTGGCTGGCCGGGGAAGCTTGCAAAACCGCTTGTAACACAGCGCTGCCTTGTGCAATCGGTGCATCGCCCGGCGGGCAGGAGCTTCCTCTCCTCATCTCATCTCCCTGGCAAGGGGCTGCCTCATCCTCCCCCTCCCCACTGCCACAGTTAGATTTCCTTCCAGATTATCCACTGAAATGATTCGAGTGGAGATGGTGTTCGCGCTGGTAGGTCCACAGGTTTGCTTCCTACAGCTTTGCACTCCCTRGCCCAGCGCTGTTCAAAGAGCTCTCTGAAGCTCAGCTCTGAACTCGTTTCACTTGAGAAGTGCCTTTTTTATAGCTACTTAAGCAAAGGTCCCCACTTCCCAGAGGCTTTCCTTGGTGCTTTGTGATGGGCACAAAACATCAGAGCCAGTGGATTGGCCTCAGGGTCATGGCGGGGAAACCTTTCCTCTGCTGTGAGGGTGGGAGGGGGTCCCCTCCCGGCACTCGGGGTCCGGTTAGATCAGACTGCAACCTGCAGTCCTGGCCACAGGGAGGTCAGGAGCCGAGCTCATGCCACTTCTAACAGGCCTTAATGCCAATCCCCRGCACAGCAGAACCAGCCATTTAAAGGAAATACGCGAAACAACCTGGTTTTTGCAGCAAACAAAACTTTTCTGATTCCTTTCTTGCTCCAGGGCTTCCTTCTCCTCTCTCCCTTCCAGGAGCAAGAGAGGAGAAGGGTTTGGGACACCCTCTATGTTTCGGTAGCTTAAACCAGGAGAATATTGAAGAAATGATCCTGGAGCTGTTGTCCCACGTGCATCAAGTTGTGCTGGCCTGGCTCACAAGGCAGCAGTCAAGGACCGCTTGACACCACAGGCTCCTTGGATTTGTCTGCCCTTGGAGAGACCCACAAGGAGAGGGGCCGGATCCAGTTCCTCACCTGCTGCTGGTCTCCTGCGTGGGCATGTGCCAGCTCGTTCATCTTGTGGGGCTGCTGCATGAACAGTGTGAGATCCTCATGGCCAGCATGAGGACAACAGGACACGGAGCATCATCCTGCAGGACCCCAATGCTTCAGCCACCAGCTGGGAAGCCGGAGAGGAGCACTTGGGAAAGGTGCGGCTGTGCATGGACCTGCTGACCRACAGCCCTCAGGTGTCCTGGGTGGTCTTCTCAAAGATGCTGCGGGTAATGTGGGCCAGGGGTAGGGACAGTGCACGGACACCACTTACTGCAAGCCGGGGATGTGCCCGGCGCCAGGCACTAACACTCACATAGGGGTTTGAGGCTGCACATCCGTCTGGGACAGGTATTATTCCTGGTCCCCGAGGCCTCAGCTAGGAGCGAGTCCCACCATCGCAGGCAGGACAGCGCAGGACACAGCTGACCTGCAGCTGCCAGGATAACAGGCAGCAGATGTCACATTGCCAGCGGCAGCGAGGACTGGGTATTTTATTCTAGCTTCAATAACTCAGCTGCCTGCCTGTTCCYGTCCCTGGCACATACCCAGCACACGCACCCCCCAGAGCATTCATCCTAATAATTCAGTGGGATTTTGTCTGACACAGGTGGGAGCAGGGATGATGTTCAGCTGTGATCTCTGCTCTCCTCTCTCTGTTCCTGCTCCTGCACCACGTGCAGGGATGCCTGCATGGTCCCAGGGCGCGGGATGTCTCAGCCTACACTCCACATGCCCAGCCTGGCTTTAAATTAAGAAGCTGAAGCTCTAGGAGTAGTCTGGCTGCACAGAGCTCAGTGTGGACTACTCTGCCCTGCTCTCGACAGGTAGATGAGCTTGCTCCGAGTCCCCCGCTGCCATGGCCAGATCATTCTCCCATACAGCAACTTAAAAGCCCACTGGGAGATCTTGGCAAGCCTCTTCTGCAGCAGGAGGGCTGATGGAGCTTCCCTTTCCTTCCCAGCCACTGGTAAAGAGCAGKGATGGAGGCAGAAGTCCAGCTGGAAGCATGTGACCTCTGCTGCCTTCTCCATTCCCACACTGGGATGAGCTGCCAGGAGCAGGGTAGCTGGCTCAGGTCTCCGCAGTCCATCCCTTGGGCCTTTGCAGCTGTGCAAGGGCAAACCTGACCTTGCAGTCACTCAGTGGTCAAGTGTCCACGGGGTGTGTGACATCTCCAGCCTCCTCGCTGCAGAYGCTGCGCTCCTCTAGAGGTTTTGCTTTTCTACCCTCATTGGGGAAAGGGGGGGTCTTTTCCAGGAGCCCCTGAGAGCGAGCGCAAGGAGATCTTTTATGCAAGATCACAGCAAGGTGTTCAGGTCTGCCCACTCACAACATCTGAAGGTTAAAGGCAGGCTCTCAGCTTTCCACTGCTAATGACAGAAAGTGCTATGTAAGTGAGAGAGAGCCTAATTAGGGATTAATGAGAAAGGAGCCTGTGGTGTTATTATCTGTTGGACATGAGTACTGTGGATGAGCAAGAGAGGTTGCATTAGCTGCTTCCTGCTGAGTCCTTCTAGCAGGAAAGTCCTTAGTAGACTTTCTGCATCATTCAAGGCCAGGAGGTAGAGGAGGATGCTGTGGACAAGGAGTGGTAGGGCTTGGTATCCTCTGCTGCAGACTGGGACAGACCCTAGACCTGTGGCCCCATGGGTGGACTGCAGACCTTGGGGCAAAGACCTGGGGCTCTACTGTTGGGTCTGCCACCAACCAGCGGCATGTGTCACGCACCTCCTGCTTCCCAGGTGGTTCGGCAGGACTGGGGACATCTCCTGGGATGCGCTGCTGCTGGGGACACACACCACACTGTGCCACAGACCCTTATTGTGGGTAAAAAGGGGGTCCAGCCCTATGAGAGTCTGTTTTGTCACAGTTGTCCCTTTTCCTCAGCCTGGTGGCAGGCCGTGGCACATCAGGAGAGGGGTGGTCCAGGAGCAAAAGCACAGCTATTTGTGTTGGAGGCCAGAGCAGAGCCCCCTGCTTTGGGACCAGCCCTCTGCCCCACTCCAGCCTGAATGTGATAGCGAGGGATGCTGGAAGAGATCAGATTGTTGACTGTTAGATAAAGACAGGAATAAAACCAGGGAGGTTAAATACCTAATCTTGAATTAGCTTCATCATTCCTAGCCGTTGCATAAAAGCTATTAAAGTTATTACAGGACACGCTGGATGCTTGCACAGCAGGAACAACAAATATARGTAGAACGGTCTTTGTCATAAATATCACTCAAGCCGTCTCAACAGCCCTCTTTCCCATCATGATGCTGCTCGCAGCCAGCCTGGCTGAGCGATGCCAAACCGATGGCGAGCGGTGGGTGCATTTGATGGAAACGGCTACTTCTCTTTCTAAACAATACAAGGCTTGCACTGGTTTATGAGTAGCAGATCCCTCAAYATTTCTCAAGGAGAGAAACCTCCTGACATGGGGCAGACTTAGTTTCTCTGGGTCCTCTCCATGGGGCTCTTGCTGCAAGTGCCACAAGGAACCAGCGACCAGGAGTTAAAAATCACTGTGCAAAAACCCCACTTATGCATGCATTTGTCAAGTCTATTAATAATRTGCTTCATACTGTATTTTGAATGCTTTATTTAATGATTACTCTGCATTTTGCCACTCAGCCATTGCAGTCACATCTAGGTCCTAAAGTTATCAGACGTTCATTTTGTAAGATCACAGCCCGACTCTACTGATGTCTTGCTATTTGATACCAAGATGTCTTTATTACCAAGCACATGGACTTTTTAAGCCTYCTGTATTGACACAGCATGCAGTTAGGTGCTTTTGTTGCTCTATTACCCAAACCAGTTGCCTTTTCCAGTGACAGACCATTGCACCCCTAGGTATAAAGTCCTTTGGTTACCCCTGGCCTGCCAAATGCTCTGACACATCCAGTTAGGAAATGAACCCAGCTTTTAACTAGGTCTCCCCAACTCCCAATCCTCCCATCCCGTCCCACTCTGCTGCGTCTCCCCCAGCAGAGGGGAGGATTAGAAAGGAGGACCTTACCCCGCACCCCGGCGGCAGTGGGCAGAGTGGAGAGGTCGTGCTGAACCTGGAGTACTTCCAGGGCCACCGAACCTCACTGAGTCACTCATTAAGTCGATACAGCAGGAAGTCATCAAAAATAGAAGACAGTGGAAATAAAATAAATAGCGAGGCATCCATTCACACCCTTGGCAGAGGCGTTTCGGTTCCCGGTGCCCCRCGTACCCGCRGGGAGGACAGGTGCTGCTTATTAGACAGGTTATTGTAATTGAAGTGGTCTATATTTATCAGGAGTGTGTGGCGTACACACCTCGAGGGTCAGATGCCCAGCAGTAYGGAGAACATTAGCTCCCCTAATGAATCAGCAGAGAGAACGACCTAAAAATACGACTCGGCTGCAGAAGGGCATCATCGAGTTGCTCAAGGAGCCAAGGTCAGGACGCCCCGATGTGCCTTTCCAGCTCTGGCTGGGGTTGCGATCCTACGATCAGATGCTCATCGCCTCTGAAAAGGCAGGATCGACGCTGCGCTAAACCTCCTTTCAAACTTCTGCTGTGCTGTTGGATGTTGAACCAGTGCCTAAAAAAGGAGAAAGACCCCCGATCCACGCCATAACCACCATATTGTAAAGTCAACCTCCTTTTTGGRCCATTCTCCCTCTGAGCCTGGCAATTCTGGACTCACATGGGTCCAGCTCCTGCAGGCAGGGTGCTGGGCTCACCTGCCTGCTCTGTTTTTCAGCTTCGTGACTTAGGGCATCCTGCATGGAAGGAGTGTAAAGGCTGGGGATGGCCCGGGCTGCAGGTTTCTCACTTCCCATTTCAAGGCAAGTGATGACCATCTAAGCCTGCGTAGGTCTTATCAGTGCACCAGGCACTTTCCATCTCCTTTCTGTATAGCTAGGGCTGGAGAGAACTACCCCATTGCTCCACACAGGGTGGGGGAATCCACCTCCGGTGCGTGGGGTGGCATCCAGGCAGTGCTCAGCTGAACCGATCTCAGCAGCCAGTGGCTTGGCAGGCAGCAGGTCTTTCATGACCTCGTCCTCTTTCAGCTTGGCTGTGCCCACTGCATCCCAGTGCCATGCTGGTCTGCACTGGGAGAGCCCTCAGGCGGTGTTTCTGCTACATGGAGGGGGGAAACCTGAACACGAGTGGGATGTATCCTCCTTTATAGGGTGTAGCGCCACTAAAAAGGATTGATTTCATTCAGGGGTCAGGGCAGTTCTTGGCTGGTACCAAACGTGGAGGCTGGTCTGCACCGCCTGTGCTGAGCTCTGCTATGGGTGCTGGTGGGACACGYGCTTCGTGCCTCCTCCTTGGCCTGGTGTTGCCTCGATGCTTTGTAGATGTCTGTCTATCGGCATGCTCAGCTGCCCAAACGTCTGCAGCCAGCTGGGGCTTGCTCACGCCAGGCAGAAGACAGCTTGCAGGAGCCGCCTGAGGTCAGATTTGTTATGGGGGTGTTGCTGAGGAGGTTACGAGGACAACTACATCTAGTTCACCTTGAAGCTGAAAGCCAACATGTATCCAGCTCTCCCTTTTTGCTCAGAGATCCCACTGCGTCCTCCTACCAAGGGAACAGGAGGAGACTTTGTCACTCTCCTGCAAACTGCAAGACTGGGACCTGGTTGCCCACCAGCAGGTGAAAGGAGCCCCCGGAGGAAGGCTTGTCTCCATCCCACTCGATGAGCAGGCTGCAGGAGCAGCAGTGCCGCCCCGCGCTCCCCCAGCTGCCGCTGGAGTGGGGAAGCTCACCCCGCGTCAGGCTGGAGACATCGAGATGAGCAGCCAGCTGGAGGGGTGTTTCTACCGTTTTGCATGAATAAAGACAGTTAATGAGAGCTTTTTTTAGGAAACTGGAACAGGTGGAAGGAAATAACAGTCTCTGTTTTCTTGGTTTCTACTATTATAAGTGAATTTGCCTGCAGTGCCCAAGAGCACAGCTCAGTACCCTGATTTACCCAGAGCAGTATAGGCAAAGAGTGGTCCTTACACCATAGGCCCTATGCTGTGTTTGCGCAGTGTCCATACATGCCCTTCACCTTTTTAAGATCTTACATACTGTGCCCTGGACCAAATTCTGCCTTCCTGTAGACACGATGGAGGACCTGCCCACCAGAGGCAGAGAGCAGAGCCTGGCCATGCAGCCTGTCCTGTGAGGCTGGTGATCGCCCCAAAGGCTGTGCATCCCTGTCAACATCCCCAGAAACATCTTTGGTCCYTGGCTTCACGCAGTTCAGCAGCCTACCCCACGCAAGGGCCAGGCTACCATGCTAAAAGTGGCCCAGATGGGCACATGTGGCTCTAAGACCTGCCCTCCACTTCAAATAAAATAAAACTATAGAGGGGTAAATTGCACGGAGGTGTTGAGTTAGTGACCCATCACAGCCAAGGTCGATGTCCCCCTTGGTGGGGTTCGCAGAGCGTTGGTACCAATTCAAGTAACGTAATCCCTGGGGCTCACTCTGACCCATGCGAAACATCCACGCTTTGTTATGGTTTGGAAAAGCTTGGTCAGAAAGTGCTTTCTCATTGCTATTTTTGTGTGTTTCTGAAGAACAGCTCTCTCCCATGAATGTCAGGGTGGAGGTTACCTACAGGAGCAGTAGAGCTTCCCGACTGCTACAGCTAGTATTAATTAAGCCTTGAAAGGAGGATCCTGCTGAGCTGTGGGCTGAGGAGCAGCAGTGTCTTGGGGGCAGTGCAGGCAGAGGGCAGAGAGAAGAGGGGGGTCCGGCAGTTCAGGGGCTGCCCCAGGACAGAGGGATGCAGGCAGGCGTAGGCACCATGTCAGTGCTCCACATGGAGCTCTGCAGGTGTCAGGCACAAGCTGGGATCCTGCTCCCCACCTGAACCACTTCTGGTGCCAGCCTGGAGATGCTGGCAGCCCTGATGGGGAAGACAGACTCCTGGAGAAGGACAGGGAGGGCAACACCAGTGGTTACGTCCATGCTGTGGGCCCAGGGCACTGGGTAAGGCGTTTGCCTGTGTTGCAGTCATGCGTAGTCTCAGTCCCACCTTCAGTGTAAACCTTGGAGATTTTAACATAAACCACGGGAGGATGTTCCTCCCATCATGCTCTTACTTCTGCTTGTCTGTGGGGTCTCTGTGGTCACTGCAAAGTCCACCCATGCCACTGGTGGCACTGGATCAGTCCTTCTCGGCTGTCACTGGCCAAGCACCTGGGTGCCAGCTCCCCTCTGCTCCCGGCAATGTCGCCGGCTGAGGCTTGGAGACCCAACGCAGCACCACCAGCATGGATGCACTRGTCAGCTCTGGCCTCTCTGGGATGAGGCTCTGTCCTGCAGTGACCGAGGAAAAGGACTGATTCAAATATAGCTGTGGGGCTGGTCTGCCCACCGCATATTTCCTGAGCAAGGTAATTTATTTGGAAGAGTCAGTCCTGGCAGAAATCTCCACACACGTTTTTCTGCTCCCCTCGGTCCTCCCTGCAGAAAACTCAGCTGTCACAGCGGCTCCTCCTTCCCCGACCCCACATCTCCTGGATGAGCTCACGAGGCACATCCCTCTCCTGCAACGGCTGCCGAAAGTCCTTTTTATTTTTAAACCCCAGGACGCAAAAGCCCTACCTTTATCATTTGCCTGCAGTCCCAGCAGCTCTGCACATCCTCATTAAGCAACCACTGATCGTCAAATGAACCTGACAGGCACAAAAGGCAGGAGGAGATGCAGCCGCCCGGCATGCCCGCAGCTGGTCCTGGCTCCCTGCGGCTGCAAAATGTGGGGGGGCTTCTCCCTATGGGGTGGGGAGATGGGCTGTCGGGAGCCCAGAGGAATGGTGAGCTTGTGCCTTCCCGCTGCAAGGTGGGGGCCAGCAGCTGCAAGGACTGAGTTCACCCCAGCCCCGCCAGATTTTCTACTGACAAACAATAATAATAATTCTTTAAAGGGAGTTAATGGGATGGAAAAATGGCAAACTAGCTTATGGGCTGTGCAATTTTATTTTCCTCTTTGGAGACATTATTTAAATAATCCTTTTATTTATTTATTTTTAATCTCTGTAGCCCACACCCTGAGGGAGGATGTCTTCAGAGCAGGAGGACCACCAGCCTTTGGTCAGCTGGGTGCGAGGAGATGCCTGTGAGAAGTCAGTTTGGGTGGCAGCCTGACCCCCAAACCAGGGCTGCTTTGGGGAGAGGGGCCGTCATGCAGGGATATTGGTGCAGCTCCCTGTGCAGAGCAAAAACAGCTCCAATTCGGCTGTAAATGCTTGGGCATTCGGAAGTGTTTGGATTTGGTGTGTTGAGCTCGTGTTTTGGTCGGTACTAGCTCCCAGCTGGTTTCTCCAGCCACCAAACCTGCCACAGAGTCTCCCAATGGAAAGGCCACGTTGCATTTTTGAAGAGAGCGTRCAAAGCCAAGTACACGCAAAGAGGGAATCATGATGGGAGATGTTACAGCAACCCAAGTGATGGGAGCGTGCTCAAAGGCAGGAATCACRAGTGTGCTGCGGCGATGGGAGAAAATGCGGTCGCTGGTGCTCATTTTGGGGCCAGGAGCCTGCTTTCTGGAATGTACTAGAGCTGGGCCTGCAGCAAAATTACAGCTTGACAAGGATGCTCAGGAGTCCCTGCTGGGGTGCACTTCACCCTAAGACAGGCATCAGCTGATATATAAATTAACTTATTTTCCCCCAGCTTTCAGAAAAGACTTACGCTGGGCTCTGTAATTGCACTAAGGTTTAGTACAGCTCCTGTCTCAACCAAATTTCTTCAGGCATCACTAATTAAATTGAATTTACTGGGATGACAAGTGTCTCTCTCGTCTTGCCCACAGCTGTTGCGACTGCTGCTTGGGCTCCAGTGCCGCCTGTTCAGTTCTTGGGCTCTGCCCGTGACAGGCTCAGCCTTGTGCAGGGACCTGCTGCGGGACCCCCAGTCCTCCCTGGGGCTGCCCGGGCTCTGGGGCACTGCCTGGCTGCCTCTCCCGGTGTGAGAACCGAGGGGCAGACCAGGGATCAGCCCAGCCTGGTTGTTATTTCTGCAAATAACTCAGGTGACCACGGACTGGTCTGTAGGTCCCTCGTCATCCTCCTGTCCGTGCCTGGTGGGAAGAGTTAATAATAGATGTTGGATGCTGCAGGAGGATGCAGAATTTAAATGAATTCCCCTTCCTTCTCAGTAATAAAAATGTTTCTCCCCTAAGAGTCCCTGATTAATTGATCCAGCAATTGACAAATCAAGGATGGGAACGCATAAAATCCAATAGAAACGGATGAAAATAGCATTATGTACCATCTGATGCAGTCAGCGATGTCACACAACAAAATGACTGCAGAAAAATAGGGCCTTGAGCTGGAGGAGCCTTCATTAAGATGTGGCAAGGGTATTATTAAGTAAAAGAACATTGATTTTGTTTGAAAGATTTGGCCATCCATATTAAATATAATCTCAGTAATGTAATCTCAGTAGTTGCTTTAAATGTCAGCCTCACTTGGCTACATCTGCTTGCTGGGGTTGCTGTTCTGAAATGAAAATGAAAACTTCATTCTCCATCACCCATTGTACTCCATTAACAGCTTGATAGGCTTTGCCCATAGAGGGAAAAATTACCATATGGGTTTCCTATAGGGAATATGCGTACACCAGAAAGGCCCATGTATACAAAACATATGTGATGGTAACAAAATGAGTAATTTACAAAGACAGAAGCAGCCAACACACAGGCTATTTCAAAGCCAGAAATCACCTTCAACTGTGGGCTTTCATGTGAGGCTTGAACACTGGTCCAAATTCTCTGCTGCTATTAATGCACGTAGCTCTGCTGACTTCAGCTCAGTGTCCTCGGAAGTTGAAGCCCCTATCCCAAGTCCAATCTGACAAATACTGCTAAAGAATTTTTTTTTTTCTGGGTCCCAGATGTCCAGATCCAGCGACAGCAACACCTGCACAGGGCTGCCATGGGTGTATATCAGTTGGCTGGAGAGAGGTGGCAGCCAGCGATGCCCCCATAGCTCATCAGAGAAGTGGATGCTTCAAGACTGGGGAAAAGCACCACTGAACTCTCAACCTTACAGCACAGTCGATGTGAGGGTCCTCACCCAGGTGGGTGTGTGCCCACAGCAAAATGGTGCACGACACAACTGCTCCCGACTGGGAACATGGGCACGGTCCCAAAGAGGCATGAACCTCACGTCCCCCCAAACCTCAGAGGTGTTGGGGATAGCATCCCCTGGGGCACAGTGTGGGAAGGAGGAGAGGAGGAGGATCTCTGCTGGAGACATAAAGCCAAACCCCAGCTATACGTAGTATGGGTGCTCTTTGCTGCCTGCCGGGGAGAGCTTTTTCTGCTGTCAGAAACCCAGCACAGCAAATGCAAGAGGCGCTCTCATCATCTGAGACAGACAAGGACTTTGACCAAATCCTTGTCTGTGTCCATCTGAGCCTGAGGCACCTACTCTGCTCCCACAGGAGATCTCCAGCCCTGTGCTCTCCCCCTGAGAGCAGCAGCCTGCGGATGGTGACGGAAACAAGGAGCACCACTGGACAGGAGGGACCGTGGGCTCAAAAGCAGCTGGGAAAACATCGGCGGGACCAAGGGAAGATTTACAACCACGTGGAGAGTCTCAGCGCAGTTATTCCTGCATCCCCCGGGTCCAGCGGTGGCTGAGCACGTCGGTTGCATAGCTCTGCTAAAGGAGCACAACAAAAGGCATCAGAACAATTTCCTTGTGAATCAGAAGTGTCCAGACACAGCTGAAGGCACCGAGCCACTTGACTGTAATGGAGTCAATTTTCTCCTTCAAAGTGCAGCGTATAAACCTTTTTATAGCCATGCGCCAGCAGAGCTATGTTTTCCCCCCGCCAGCTGTTGAAAGCCATTTCTGTAGCTCCCTCTCCAAGCCTTTGCCCGCTATCCTGCAGCTACCACGCGAGGCCTGAAAGCACAGCTTTCATTGCCCGCTTGAGCAGTTGGGAGCTGAATGGCAAAGAAATAGAAAGCTACCGTTCTGCTCTGGCATTGTTTTGGGGCCGGGAAGGAGTCCCATACAGGTGGGGGCTGGCCAGGCGATGGGGAGGGGGGAGCAGCGTGGGCAGCCGTGTGTGGCAAGGCTCGCCCCATGTCCCTCTGACGTGAGGTCTGTTCCATGCATAGGTTACGGTGATGGGGCCGCAGCAAGGAGCTGGCTTTTTGCGTGGTGAGCAAAAAAGCAGGGGAGCGCCTTGCCCCAGGATGCTGAGGATGCCAAATGCCTCACAGAGGTCCAAGGGAAGAGCAGGCACAATGGCAGAAGAAAGTGCTTTGGAGAGGTAGTTAATGCACAGAAAACATCTCTGGCACCGAGGTCCTCAGCAACACATTGCTGGAGATGGGTAGGGTTTGCAAGCAAGACCCCTCATGGTTTTGCCCTAATTTTATTCTCCTCCTAATAGCCCCTTTCAGGTAACGGGCTGCACAGACCTTTGCTCTGACCAGCTTCTACCTGGCCTGATGTGGAAACCTAATGATCCTTCCTTAGGTCCAGCAACGAATTTCTCCATCTCTGTTGTGATTGTGAAACAAGAAATGACATAAAACAGCCGTCAAGATCATCCTACAGGCCTTTGCTGGGTAAGGCCCATGTTGCCCTAACATAACCATGACCTGAGTGCTAAGCCTGAACCAAGAGGGGCTTTTCCCCACATCTTTCCTTGCAGTAACTGCGGAGTGGGAGCAGCGTTACCCTTCCCTATGGAAAAGGGCAGGGGTACCACAACTGCAGCTCCACAGAGTAAGTGCCCCTGGATCACACGCAGGGCTTGACATTCGGGGCATGGATAAGGCAAAAACACCTGCCTGCCCTTGCGATCGCTCCCAGGGATGCAATGGAAACACAGACACAGCCTCCCTCTGGAAAAATGGAAGAAGAAGAAAATGGAGAGAAAATAGATTTCTGTTGGTTGGGAGAGTCTGGTACTTTTGAAAAGCCACAGAGCACAAAGGGGAAAATATACATGGAAAGCAAAATATAGACGCTTTTGTGTGATGCCAGCAATTTTTCTTTCCTTCACTGAGAAAGGAGCTGCATGAATGTGAGGTATTAGGATTTGCTCTTTCAAATGGCTGAGTCAAATACCAGCTAAATTACAAAGAGCCATACGGAGACATGAAGGACACGTAATGACAATATTTTGTCGTTCCTCCCTCAGACTAGATGGATGTGGAAAGCGGGAAGAAGAAAAAAATATTGCATTAGGATTCAGATAGGATTTTGATAGCAGTTATTAAATGAAATTTAAAGGTTATTTTTAAACCCAAACCCTGGGTGCTGCTCCAAGCATGAGCAGACTGGCAAATGATCTGAATTTTTCCATTTTCTTAATATTGTTCCTATAGATGTGTTTACCACATAGGCAGGCGTTGCAAACTTAAATTAAAAAAAAGTGAAAGGCAAAAGAAGAGCAAGCATTTTGCTGGGTACGTAGGCAAAATACATTCCAACAGAGCAACAGCTGGAACTGATACTTCATTGCTGGCACACCTTGCCCCGGGATAAGAACAGCCATGAGCAGGACCAGGATTTGGAGTATCCCATGCACTGGTTCAGCTCTCAGTGCTTCAGCTCTTCAACCCTGAATACAACCCTGGAGCAGATACTGAGTATTCAGAGAAGGAAACGTGCCTGCTGTTGCCCAAACTTGGCCCAAAAGCCTCTGTAATGATTCCTGTTGACTTTGCAGAGTCGGTCCCAGGCGCAGGCAGCGGGCCTGGAGGCAGCYGGAGTGGGCAGGCGGGAGGCTGGCAGGGTTTCTGGAGAAACCCAGGCAGACTTCACACCTGACTTCATAGGAAGCTCCTGCATGTCTGGTTTCTGGTTATTGTTCTTGCAGAGTTTAGGTGGGATTCAGCAATGCCTCAACCTTGTCCTAGACCTTGTCCTGTCTCACTGCGGAGCTGTGGTTTTCATCCGAGAAGAGGGAAGAAAAGGGGCTTTTGTTGCTCAAACCAGCAAAGTCAGCCTTGAGATCAATCCACCAACCCTAGTGGGGTGATGGATACTGCAAAGAGAGGAACCATCAGACTGTCCCAGCCCAACTGCCGCAGCCGCAGGGCTGACCTTCTCGCTCGCATCCCAGCCTGCAGGTATCCTTCCCATAGTGTTCAACACCAGCCGCCCCTTCTTCTGCCACATTGGGCTGCAACCTTATTTTTGATCAGCTCCTCAGAGTGACTTGTTTCAGGTCCTCCCCTCCAGCTGTGTCTTCCTCTAGGACTTCTCCCTCTCCCCCATTATTTTTTATCTGGCAAGGCTGGTCCAATGTCAGCTGTGAATAACTCATCTGATGACTTGAGATCATTTGCCGTTTCATCTGCGTCGTGGTCACAAACCAGTTGTGATCCCTCCCGTGTGTTTAGGGCCAGAACTAGCTATCGCACCTGCCTGGCAAGATTTTCTTCTCTTACCATCATTTTCAATGCTTGTCCTTCTTGAGGCACTGACAGCTGGTGCTGGTTTTTGCAAATGAGCACTAGTTCACCTGGCAAAAGGTGGCTGTGGAGGAGGATAGTAAAGGTGGGTGGTAGTTGGCCACAGCAGTTATTTTCGTAGGGGTCAGAGATTGTGTTCACTAACATCCCTGTGCGAGTGCTGCAATATGGTTGTTGGTTTGAGGTTTTGCTGACCACTGGGCTCACATTGAGGCCTCGTTAACAACATGCCCCCTTTCCAGTCAAAGCCTTTTCTTCTCTTCCCATCTCTGAAGAGCTCAGCAYTGCAGGATCTAAGCAGTGATGCCAAGCCAAGGTTATCTACACAAGCTCCAGCTTGCTCATCCTTCCTGGGTTAATGTGGCATTATGTGGCATTCCAGTTGGCTCTGTTATTGGTCTTTAATACTGTCACCTTATTATTTTTGGTGCTACTCATCATGAGCATCATAACGAAGTAGCAATCATACTACTGCTGTGAGAGCTTGTGAAGCAGCGTGTGTTGCCAGCAACACGCAAGCAGCTCCCTCTCTTCCCAGCCCGTGTATTTACTCTCCCTTGCCAGCTTCCCCTGGCTGCTGCCATTCCCCAGGAACAACGAGGGGAGGAGGATGCTGCCACCTTACACAGAATGGGTTGCCCATCTGTATGCTCTCCATGGCTGTGGTCATAGACATCAGATGTGGGATCATTTGAGAAACACCAAGGGAAAATGCAGAACCACAAAGTGTTAAGAGGAAAAGGTTAAAGGCCTCCCAGCAGCCCTGCGTGCTTTGCCCGAGCGCAAGGCGGTGATAGCAGCACCCCCCTGTCCACAGCGCTGTCATGCTCTTGTTTGATCCCACATTTTTCTGTCCCGGCATGTGCGCACCAATGACTTGCTGCACTCGTTTGAGCTGTGCACTGAATGATGATGAAGTGACATCGTCATGGCAACACGTGTGGATTTCCTGGTTGCATAGCAACCCGATGCAGGCTGATGTAAGATGTGTGCTTGTTTCCTCCACTGGCTGCGCTCCTTTGATGTGTCTGTGAGATTTGGGGTTGTTTTAGTTGGGGTTTTTTCCATCTGTTGGACGTGCTGTGACATCAGAATGATGAGAATGTTGTTTTGTGTGTGCACAGAGGGGAAGAGACAGAGATTATCTCCTCTGAGAGCACTCATCCCAGGCACTGTCTTGCTTAYGGGCACTAATATACACAGCTCGTTTTTAGAGGCTTGATAGTACTTAATCTTGTATTTATTGTAATTTGTGTGATATAGGCTCGAGGAGACAAGAAGATGCCTTTAAGTGGTTTTGTCTCAAGCTATCCCTCTTGATTTTTGTGTTAGTCTTGTCAAAGGTACAATATTCTTGTGCATGGGGCAGCTGTAAACAGGTCTGATTTTTTTGCAGCATCACAGCTCAGTGCTGTAGGGAAAGCTGCAGGCCTGATTTTTGTGCAGACTGGGTATCTGCAGAGCTGGCTGACCCATTAGCTGTTTCATGGGTCATCTGCAGTACAGCAGGACTAAATCCTTGTTCACAATCACATTGAATACCCAACATGAAATGGTAAAAGTCTGCAATGTCCTTCTTGCTTAAGGGTGCATTTCTTTATATTAAAGCAGAAGAAGGTCTTTACAGTGACGGTTGTGTCTTCAGTCTCTACTGATGGCCAAATGGTCAGGATCTATAGATGTCAGAGCACGTGTCTGCTGAATGTGTCTCAGTTCACTGGCAGTGAGGACCGAGGTAAGATGCTAGAGGTAGCTCGTAAGATGCTCACATTGCCTCAGTCTTCTCCTTGGTATCTTGCTTTGGAAAATTTGGCCCTCAGTCTCAGGAAGAAAATTAGCACTTTAATAGCTAGTGACCTTAATGGAAGACATTAATTCAGTCAGCACAAAATGCTCGGCCTTTCGGACAGCTGTGTTCAGCCTGCTCTGCTGCAGGATGCGTGGAGAGGGCTCCTGTAAGCCACAGAGCATGAAGCAGCCACGTCAGCACACGTGCTTGGAGGAGGGTGGCCTAGGGCCCTATTCCAGTCAGCACATGTGCAAATTAGGCAGAACAGGTCCCACGTAGGAAAAGCAAAGCTCTTCAGACTCCTTCATTAGCTTGTCCCAGTAAGGGTGAGAAAGACAATCCCAGACTGACCTGGGGAGCTTTGTCTCTGGCCTCTCTTCTAAGGTCATGATGGGCCTTCAATCATCTGGACCCCTGTGGTGTACATCAGCTGGAATATAATTTGGGAATAAAAAACAACAATTCAAAGCAGGGGATGCTGAATTAGAGCTGGGGAATTAAAATCATTCAGCAAGTCCTTCCAAATCTACTGGACCATCCATTTCCCCCTGCTTGGCCCTTTGCTTGTCCCATGTAGATCAATGGAAGACGGTGAAACACTTCTGGTGACAGCATGTATGGCCTGAGGAGCGAAGCAACAGGCTACGAGACAGTCTGGAAGAGGGAAGGGACAGCAAGCCCTTAATGGACCAGAATCTGCATTACCAAGGTAGCACAGAGGGACAGGGCACCCCTGGGGGGGGCCAGGACCACCTCAGTCAGTCAGTTGCCCTTGCTCAGAGAAGGATGAAGCTGGAGATAATGGCCTCCTGCATATAGACTTGTGCCTGTATCTTTTTGTGATATATGGGATGGGAAGACTGGGTACTCAGCAAATTATGCATCCATCCATGCCATCATTCACGAGCAGACATTGCCCTAAGTGCTTTGGGAGAGGTGGAGGGACTATACATTTGTGCAGTATAAAGGGGAAAAAGACCCCTGGCTCAGCCAGGAAATCCATGTATGTTAAAATAACTCCAAAATCTAAGAAGTGCTGATCATAATAAATAAAATAAATAAAATAAATAATAAATAAAATAATATTGCTGTCAGGTTTCATCAATATGGCACTGCCAACTCTGCAATGAAGTGTTTTAAAAGAGCCGGAAGAGATTTGTATCCCAGGTTTCCCATCATCAGGTCCAGGAGATGCAGATGTAAGGAGATTGATCTGAAGGCTTTTATCATCCCAAAGACAGACTGAATGGCTGTATACATCACTTCTCAAACAAGTGGGGTGTTATTTAGAGGCGGCAGTCTCCAAACAGCTCTTCCACATGATTGATGGTAGCAAAAAGGTATCTGTCACTGTTTGGCTTCAGGCTTTTCATACAAAACCATGTTTTATACTGTGTTTGCTCAAAGAAAAAAAATTACTTCAACAAAGTCTTTGTTTATTTGCCAAGAAATTGTACAGAACCTGGAAAACAGGCACACCAAACTGGTGGTTCTTCTTCCCAAACCACTTGGACGCGAGTTCCTGAGATCTGATGCCAGAGGGGCAGCCAGCCCCGGTGGTCAAATGGCCAATGCTTGCCCTGAAGCAGACCCTTCTGGCGTAGCCTTTTTTTGATATTTTTCAGGGATTATCATCACACAGAAATTTCCTCCTGTGAAGCATTTGTTCACAGTTTATGGAGCAAAAATCAAAAGACCCTTTCTAGATGCCTGTTTGTCAGGTGCTGTGAACGTGCCAAACGAAACAAAGTTATTGTCTCCTAAGACACGTGCCTAGGAGAGGCTGTGGCTTTTAAAAAGCCTCCTCAGTGTCATACAGGTGACCGCCTGGATAGCMCAGCTCTTCCTCCTCTCATCCCGTGCCCGTCACCTCTCCTCCCAATAGCTCATGAGCGCAGAGTCTCTCCCTTTCTCTTTTTTTGCTTTAAATTTGTTCTTTCTCCTTTTGGACATTAAGAAATTGCATTTATTATTTCCTTCCCATCCCGTCCTGTGCCGTTTGGTCAAGTCATTTCTTTGAGGGACTACATCAGCAGCGGTACCTCCACTCCGCTCACACATCTGCCCCAGGCCCATGGCTGTGTGGCTCAAGTAGGGGTAGTTGGACTGCTCAGCATTTTCTCCCCGATGCAATATTTTTGACTGAAGACTGACTTCTCAACAAACATCATTTTTTGCCAAAGAGGTGGCATTTCTGTGAAAAATGCAGCTTTTCCATCAAAAACCTCAAATGCCTGGAAACAATGTGGTAGAGAACAGATTTGTTATCCCTTGGGAAGTTGTACAGATGCATATGAACCCTTTGGAGGTTCAGCTGTGGTGCCTGAACAACACCGGCCAAACCCTGGCAGCACCTGCATGCACTCGGCAGCGGCCGGTCTCTCCCTCCTCCTGCCAAGCCGTGGGAGCAAGGAGGGATCCCAGCCCTGGCCAACGGCACTTGGGCAGGTCCCCGACATGGGGACCCCYAGGAAGGGTTTGGCTCCCGGCTAGGGTCCCCCTTGGCTTCTCCTCTGCCTCCCACCGTGATCCTGCTGCAACCACGGTGTTTGGGGAACATTTGCAGTAAGAGCAGGGGTGAAGGTGGATTTTACCAATCCCAGAGTCATTGTGAGAAAGAGCTTAGCCTCTGTCTTAATGGTGCTAAGGAGTTGCACCAGCAAGGACTGGAAACCTAAGCTGATTTACAAAGTGGTTTGATCCAGCCACCAGTATCAGACCGACTCTTCTTGCAGGCTACAAATACAAAAACTCTGTATGAAAGCTGGGGAATTTTAGTATTTTTATTTTCATTTTTAATATTTTGCAAGCACAAATGACTCCTTAAGTGGGCAAATACCACCTCATCCTCATGCTTCTTAACGGGCACAAAACCTGCCCTGGGGGGGGTCTGCCCCGGTGAGCGGGGGAGCTGGGTGCGTACCACGTGTCCCACCACTCACAGCTTTGCCACCTCTCACAAAAYCGCTGAGTACTCGAAATGGCAAGGAGGGAAGAAAGCTTGACTTGTTTACAACCGCTCYTCTGCTGGCTGTTGTGTTTGGATGAATGGTTTATTCTTTTCTGCCTAATTGCTTTGCTTCCCAGCCCATTCACAGAAAAACYGGGAGCAGCACCAGGCTGCCTCCCCACCGGGAGTGGAAATAACAGTGCTGGCAGATGACATTTGCTGTTATTTTTTAGGGAAGGTAATTGTTGCTTTTATTTCTTTGCTTATGAAAGACTGAGAAAAGTCTCTCTGTTTACAGATTGATCTGTTTGCTTTAGTTTCGTCCCATTTGATTGATTTCCTGGAAATCAGACACAACTAGATTTGTGGAGGAGAGACCTCTTCCACGCTCTTGGTGTCATGCTCGTCCAAGAAAAGAGGGAAACGCAAACCTGGGGTAGTGGCAGGCAGCAACCTCGGCCGTGGGAGACGAGGCTGTTCTTACCTCTGCGCTGCCCCAGACCATTAGCCCTCACCGTCCGCGTTGGACACGGCATTGCCCACAGGAGTGACTACAACTCCTTTGGCTCTGCTGCTTCCCACTTTCCTCTCGGAGAGGGGCAACACATCCTAGAGACTGCAGATGTTGTCTGACTCCTTTACACAGTGACTAAGCTGCGGGTTAGGAATGACGGTATCCATGCCAGTTTCCAGGTATCTCACAGTTTGGGTTTGAGGAAGACATTTGATTTCTTAATTTTTAATTTTTTTCTCATAAATACAACATGGGGATTATTCTGGCATTTGGAAGGGAAGCATTGCTATTGCTATTGTTATTGCTATTGCTACTATTACTTACTACTTGTTGAGTAAGAGGACGAGCCAGATGATGCCCCTGGTGTGATAGGTGTTGGGTGCCTGTGCAGCCCAAGGACGGGCCCTGCCCCGACGCTCACAGCCTGCGGGAGTGCCGGGGGAGCAGAGCCGAATTGCCCTGGGAGGTGCGGCGAGTGCCAGAGGGGAGCTGCCAGAAACGAGCATGGGCAGGAGCTGGCACCTCCCAGGCCAAGGCAAGTGAAACGCACAGCCTTACAGAAATGTAAAACACGAGTGCAGCCACCTTGGGTAAAAAAGACTGGCCCCACGCTTTCTTCCATCGGTAATTTATTTCTGGGTCTCCCCAGCCCTGCCACCCTGTCCTGGGAGACCCTGGGCTGCAAAACCCATCTCTGCCCTGAGCCCATGGTGGGAGGGTGAGCGAGAGTGCTGCCCTGTTTTGCTCAGTCCCAGGTCTGGTTGCAGAGCTGGCTCCAAGGCTCGAGAGCTGCTTCTATTGGTCCTAGAGGAGGAGCACAGGGCGGGTTTTGGTTATTGCTGGCAACACAAGGCAGGATTTCTTCTTTGCACCCAAGCCCGGGTCTTCCCCCTCCTTCCCCTGGAGCAGCCATGGCTGCCCTGGGTGTGCAGCTGCCTGCCTCTGCATTTAGATTTTTTCTGAGCAATTCCATATTTCACCAGAAGGCTGAAATTTTCAGCGCTGCGAGTGAAACACGAGCAGGGGTAAGCGCAGGACCGGAGCCTTGCTCAGAAATCCCCCCCGGGGCGTTTCTGCTGCTGCTTTCCCCATAGCGCGTTGGTGCGAGCTGCAGTTGGCACCGTCTGCGGGGCAGCATGGGTCGCAGGGCCCCTCCAGCCCCTCCGAGCTGGCTCCTGCGTGGGAGCAAACCAAGGACAAGCAGCTATGAAGCCGCTGAAGCAAGGCAGGTCCATGGGAGCTGCAGCCTCCGGGAAAATGCAGCTGGGGCTGGGGAAACAGGAGACGATCAAAAGAGCTAAAGGCACTTGGCAGCCTTTTGACTCCAAGCAAAAAAGTTCTGTAACGTTCATAGTGAAAGAGAAAGAAATTTTGCAGAAATAAGGCAGCAAGAAAATTGTTTGGTCTGTCGCTGAGCAATGAGTCTGTCAGGAGGGATGATTGCCGGTGCCTGTGCCTTTCTGGACAGATATTGCTGAACTGGTTCCTAAAGACGCCCCGGGATAGGTGTCAGCGAGATCTCCAGGCAGCCCACGCCAGCATTTCCTTACTGCTGGAAAGACCTTTTGAATATTCAACCCAAACATTTCTCCCGTCTTCTTTAACCTGCACAACCCTAGTTCAATCCATCTTTCCACTCAGGTCATTTTGTGAAGCCCAGTGGTTGCTCTCGTTGTGGTTGCTGGCAGCTGCCCCCCGAGCACCCCCCTCTCCTCTCGAGGCGGGGGCTCGCTCTGAGGTGGCTTTGTGGTAGCTGTCAGGCACGGGCCATGCTGGAGGGGAGAAGACAAAGGGAAAAGAGGAAATAAAAGCCCAAAAACAAGGGTGAGGACAAGTGGTAGCAATTTGCCTCCCAAGTTGCTCATTCCAAGCATGCTTGAACACTGCCTTTGCATAACGTGTAGGGCTATATTTGTCCGTGAGACAGAGAGAGAGAAAATATTTTTCCATTGAGGTCATTCTTGCTCACTTTTTCCTCTAAGAAAATCAATGTCCTTTCCGTTCCCTCGCCCTCCAAGCTGCAGACTCATTGCCCTGCCTCTGCCGAGCGGTGACACGCTGGATTCCTTTCGGTAATGATGGTCGGGGTGTTCGGACCTCTAAATCTCACACCTCCTTGCAATTCCCTGTGGCTGCTCCCCCGGCAAGCATCTTCTCCCCCTCCCCTGTTTCAAACCCCCTCATTCCTCCAGCCTTCTTCCCTCTCAAAATACCTGAGCAGGAACGGGGAATGGAAAGCCCTTTCCTGGGGCTGGTTCCCAAGGGCTCCAGACCAGTTGCAAGGGAGAAGCCATGCTGGGAACAATGGGCGATGGTGCCTCTGGAGGGGCTCCAGCACCCCCAGGCCGGTGCTGCTCTATGCTGGGCCATGGCCCGTAGGAGCTGGGGTGGCTTGGAGGCGATTTCAGAAGGTGCATTTCCCAAGGGTGCTCGTTAGCTTGTCTGAAGGCCGCCAGAAAACCAGAGCAGTTTCTTTTTTGCCTCACACCAGAGTGAAAGGATGGCACCGAAACGGAAACTGGTCTAAAGTAGAAACTTAAAATTGATGTATTTCGAGCAAATCCTGGCTCCTGAGCCTGGGACACCGCCTCCTCCCTTGCTCAGGGAGATGTTCAGATCAAGGAATGCAAGTTTTTCTCTAACAAATCAATGTCCTTGAAACATCTAACACCTTTTTAGYATAGCCACGGGATCTTTTCCTGTGAGAGGCAAACAAGATCACAAAATTGTGATTAAACTTGATTTCTTTTTTGGCTTTAAATTAACCTGACAGCTGGAGGATTTCAATTACCCAAGGAAAACTATATGGTAATATTGACATTTCTCATTCCTTAGGTACTAAACCTTCAAAAATGCAGAGCTGCAGCTGTGCAATTCAAAAAGAGATGCAGTATCTTTTCCTACCACTGTTAGCTCAGGTCATGGCTGTTGGGAATGAAGATCATCACAGGAGAAAAGGTAAAGGCTCCATGAAAAAAAAAAAAGCCTTTAAGCCATGCTTAAAACCAAGCAAGTAGAGCTGACAGCCTGCAAATGCTGCTGTTTGCTTCCTGCATTTAGAAAAGGGCAACACGAAGGAGGTGGGAGGACAGGCTCCCGGTGATGATCTGTGCCGGAGAGGGGAGGCCAGCTTGTTTGCAGAGATGACCCATTAGCTGGTTTTCCCAGGTTTGTTCAGTGGAATCAAACAAGCAGCCAAAATCCTGCATCCTTATCCAAATCATCCACAGAGCTTCACGCAGCCATGCATTAGGAATCTCATTGCAGGTGTTCGTGATGTTTCAGAAATGCTGTTCCAGTCCTGGCTGGAGGCCAGAAGAGCACAATGCGCGTAATGAAAGGCTTGGCTTGATGGTAGGGGCAGGTCTGAGTCAGTACCGATTTGATTCAAACCAAGTGTTTCCCATTACTCCTTCTACCTTCTCTGGAGCAACGAGATGCCACCGCTTCCCTCGGCAAAGCCTTGGGGATCCAGAGGCAGAGGACAAGCAGCAGCAGGCAAGCGTACGGCTGGGGTCTGTCCTTGCCTGCTTCCCCCGGGCAGCGGCACGCACCTCTGGCCTAGGACTGGCACGGTTCGGTATCTCGGCAGAGAACGATGGGCAATTTTCTTCAGAATTTGAAGGTTTTGATTTGGAAACAGATGCCAAATAGGAAACTAGTCCCAGTCCAGCGTAGACCAAAGTTAATGTGAAGGTGTGATGCTAACTGGTCTGCCTTGCCAAAGGACCAAAACCTCACAAGAGCTGCCCAGAGCTGAAGTCCAGCCCTGACTGCCCTGTCTGGCACCCACAGGCACCTCCTCAATCCCGCTTTAATTGCTGCCTGATGTGCCCCTTCCTGCAGAGACAAGCTGGAGCCCATCTTTGACATCCTCCTGATTTGATGCCAAAAAGAGTGGGTTTAGTGTATGGTAACTAATGCCTGTTGGCTAACCCGCTGGAAAACCCTGGGGAGTTTGGCACTGCGCTTCTATTGAGATGTCTTCCCTAAAAGTGTAATCTCAGTTTCCAGGTGTTAAAAGTCTCTCGTGTTTATTATCTATTTCCCTTAACCTCTCTGCTATAGCGCTTCGTTTTCAGGGAAGATCAATAAAGAAGTTAAGCTAACTGACTCTCAGGGCATTTGTAATACTGGCTCTTCCACTGCCTTGTTCATCAGAGAGTTTTCATTACACTGGTCAAGAAGACTCCAGCATGTTTCGGGGCAAAGTTTGTTACAGCCTCCTCATYGAGTGAAAGCTGCTTAAAATATTATTGACTATTTTGATTGCATTAGGAACCAACTTGTGAGAGGGGAAGGAGAAGGAGTTGTTGCAATGGATGGGTGCGTAGTTCAGCTCCCTTTGCTGAAAAAGGGGTAACACGTAGCTGTAGCATGTTGTAGGTATGGAGCCACGCAATACACCTCATGGGAGCCATGTGGCGTTGAGAGCATGCCTGCTGAGAACCTTATCCATCCTTTTTGCCTCTGTACTTGCAGGCCAGGAGGGAGTTTAAGCTGAAAGGGCTCAGGTGCTGTGGGAGAGCCAGGCTGTGCAGGTGAGCTGCTCCCTTTGACAGCCCGAAAGGGTGTCTCCACAAAGCAGGACTAGGGGATCTTTCCCCAGCACCCACCTGGTCCTCAAAGCCTTCAGCCTCTCACAGCCATGCTTTGCTCTATTATGATGATAATTTCACATTTTGGATGCCCGTGAGCTAGAAAAATCTCTGACATCCCCAAGCCCCTTTAAAACAGAGCACTTAACCACCAGTTCCTTACGGCAGCCGTTCACGCTGCACTCYGTGTCTCTTATTCTTCAAGAAGAGTTGAGCAAAGTATGGGAAGATGAGCCCCCAGAGAACTGCAGGCATCCAAAATTTGTCTGTTCCTGAATTAGAATATGAAAATGTCCCAATTCCCCATCTAGAGAAACTGTTTGAAAACTTTAAGGCATCATCCGGCTGACTTCGCTTCGATTCTGACTTTGTTTTCTAATGCAGTTAAAAATGCAATTTAAGGAAGCACTTCAAATTCACAAGATGAAACATTTATTTCTGAAAATGCTGGATCTTTTTTTCTGTGGTTTTTTTTTTCCCCTTAAACGAAGTTTGTGATCCAATTCTTTGGTGTTGGCAGGCTGCTTATTGTAATGCTCCTATCAAAATTTCTGCTGAGATCCCCTCCTCCCCTGTCATCTAGTCCCTCTTGTTTTCTTTTAAAAAAAAAAAAAAAAAAAAAAAAAAAAAAAACCAAAACTGTGAAGCCAAACATTCTATACTAGCACCTAGCCAAAGCCCCATCCCTGCAGGATATTGTTCTTGCAAGCAAGCTTGTATCAAGCTTTCTGGTGTGTTTGCTCTTGGACTGATGGGGCTGCAGATAGAGAGGAAGAGCAGGGGCAGATCTCTTCGGGGTGGAAGAAACAGTCACTGCGGGAGGCACAGAGTGGGGGACCAGCAGAGCTCTGCAGTGGTCTTTGCTCAACGTCATCGTAATCCAAGGGAAACTGCACGGTCAAGGGCCGTGTGCTCTTGTGCAAAATATCTTTCGGGTGGCTCCAGGAATAGACAAGAGACCTCCCAGGAAAAAGAAACCCTGGGGAGCTTTCCTGGGCTGGCTTCCCTGCCTGCAATGCTGCTAAGCTGGGAGTAGGACACCCACCAGCCCGGAGCGCCCACCCGGCTCCTGCAGCAGAGCATCCCTGGGCCCCGCGTGCGGGGCAGAGGCAGAAGGCTGTCAGGCATGCAGGCAGGCCAAGGGACAGAGATTTCCAAGCCACAGCTGGACCTCGCGGCTACGAGATGTCCCTGCTGAAAGCGATGAAGCAAAGTGGCTGTAGCCTTGGCTGGAGGTGCAGCTGCCGGTGCGATGGTTGCTCTGCTGTGACGGAGCAGGACAGGACAGCCCAGGTCACAACCATTGCCTGGCCTTGCTTTACCTCTTATCCTGTTGGTTGACCTCACCCTGGGAGGTAGGTATGAACAAATAGCAGAGAAAGCTGGTTGCTCACCCTTTTTGGAAGCAGAACAGACAACTCTGGCACACGGCAGCTCCACATAGAATCACAGAATAGTTTGGGTTGGAAGGGACCTTTGAAGGTCATCTAGTCCAACCCCCCTGCCGTGGGCAGGGGCATCTTCAACTAGATCAGGTTGCACATAATTGCTTGGGATCAGAGCCACTGGCAGGCGGAGGCAGGGCTTAGCTGGGCAAGCGCTGGAGGCAGCTGCTGCCTGGGACCAGCCATGCTAAGCGCTCTGCTTTCACCCATGGGCATGGCTGCACACACACACACACGCGCGTGCGCRCGTGCGTGCCCGGCTGCCTCCTCAGGCCCCCTCCCTGCATACGCGGCCGTAAATGGATTCCAGCATGATTGTGCGAGATTTGGGGAAGGGCAGATTAGAGAGCTAGCCACAGGCAAATGCAGTTATGGAAAACTAGTTCAATAAATAGAATTATGCTCCCCCACCCCAATAAGGATTACACCCAGGATTTAAGCAAATTTAGGATAAACGGAAATCAGGCACTGGACACGGAGATTACCAAGGATCTGGAGACAGGCCAGCGCATGCTGCTAAAGGAAAAATCCCGGCATCCTTGCCTGCATGGCTCAGAGCGTTTGCACGGACCCTTCACTGAGCTGGGCTGACCCTTTTGCAGTGTGGAAAGCCAAGGCCAGCGTTCAGATGGGTCCCTTCGCCCCTGTCACCTGCCACAGCAGCGAGCCAGGGCACGGCATAAACGAAGATCAGCCCTGCTCTGCTTTCTGGCTGGTCAGAAACCAGGTGACCTTTCTCCATTCAGCTACAAAACGTGATGATTAGCTTATTCTGCCAGTATAACTTTACCAAGAGCAAGTGATCAGAAACACGTACGGCTATTCATTTTCCCATAGTAATTAACTAGCAAACAGTAGTTGTTTCCACCTTAGTAGTCCCTTTCATTGGCCAGACGAAAATGAAAAAAAAAAGGTGCCAAATGATCTTGCAATCCTAATGATCGCACATTAGCACTTGCTCCATTTCCCTTGTAATGGCACTGGACGTCACAGCATTTTTACTGCATCTCAGTTACCTCCTGGGGTGGTATGGATACACCGATAAAGGATTCAGAGGCTGGGCCCACCTTTCCATCTCTCAGATCTTCAGACTCACCCTTGGCTCAAGTTGATGCAATTAGTGGACACCTGCTTTGCCTCTGGCCAGAGGGGTCCCCATCACCAAATCACAAATAGCAAGAACCTCCTCCAGGTGTTTCAGGTGCTGAGCCATGCCCTGCTGCAAGCAGAAGGGTTTTGTAGACACAWGGTGATCAGGTGTCATCTCCGCATGTGTTTTATCTGAAGCTTTAAACAATTCTTTACTTGTATTTGTGCCTGGCCAGAATTAAGGGATATCAGACCTGGTAACCTTGTAACACTGGGAATTTGTCTGCAGCCAGGAACACCGAGCCCCCTTGTCAAACCAGATCAGCCAGCCAGCTAAAAAGCCCAAATATCAAGTCCACAGAAACAGTTTAAAAGCTTGTTTGGCTGATGCCAAGAAGCCAATGGACCTGAGTAATTGCTGATCAGCATTTTGTATTATCCAGTTGTTAACACCAGGGCATCAGCATTCCCAGCCAGAGCATAGTACCGAGATCCTGCTATTCCTCCTCTGTTGGCTTTAATAGCTGCTGCTGTCATCACCCCCACCATGCTGATGGCAGAGCCTGACTGCTATTTAAGCAGCACTAAATCTAGTGCTGCCAGGAAATGGCTATGAATTAGGGTTGTTCCCATATTGCCAATTAAGCCTAATTAAAACGGGAAAAGAGTTGTTTTTCCTCAAAGGGAAAATAGGTTTTGAGAAAGGTGCTAACTCAGATGTCGTAGCTGCAGAGGCACCTATGGGATGGTGCAGGTCACCAGGTTGGTCTGGTCCCTCTTTCCCTCCTGCTCCTGCTCCCCCTCGTCGTCACACAGATCCAGATCCATTAACTAGACCTCTTGGTAGGAAAGCCACGCTGAACCCAGGGTTTGCTTGCTCCAGCCTTGCTCTGCACTCCCTGGCTGCTGGGGCTGTGCTCCGGGATGCAAGCACACGCAGCATCCTCCCACCGAAACTGCATTGCTCACAGCAGAGAGCCGAGCAGCCTGCTCCCCCACAGACTGTGGAAGAGAGGCAGCAACCAAAATAGCAAGGGCCTGGCCTATGCATGAGTTGTAGGTGAGAAACAGGCCCAAACTCTGCCTACTAAACGGTGATGCTCTAAAGCACGGCAGTCCTGACACCAGGGGCTCACCCTGCCTTTCCCCACTGGCTCTAGTTGAGTGCAAATGGAGAGGCTCAAGGAAGACAGTGTAACGCTGCCATCCCTCGCCTTTGGAAACCCAGAGCCAGGAATCAGTCCCACCTTCTCCCCTTCAAAACCCACTTAAAGGTCAAAAGATTTTTTTTTTTTTTTTAACACGTTTTTGGATCTTCTAGCCTCAGAGCTTGTGCCATGTAGCTGGGTAACAGGCTCAAGCTTTCTTCTGGAAAAGGTCTTTTGGAAGTGAAAGCTGAGCACCTCACAGCATCCTGACCTGGATCCCCAGGCCAAGGCCACAGAAAGTGCTGGATCAGGCCAGCTGAAAGGGCCATTAGCACACATTCCTGCCTCCAACAGCAGACACCTTGGGAAGGGTATAATGACAGGGACCAGGTTCCTCATGAACCAGAGGATGCCTTTGAGCATGGTACCCCTCAATTGATTCCTCGCCCATGAAGTTGTCTGATTGCTTCTCAAAAGCGCCGCGAGGGTTCAGCAGCCCCTGTGTCCCACAGAGATGAGCCCTACACTTTCCAGGCTGTGTAAAGCAGTACCTCCTTCTGCCTGTTTGAACACACCAGCAAATGATTTATTTGCTGCTCCTGGTTCTTGCATTACAAAGGCAATGAATGCTCTTTCTCATGCACCTGCTCTCAACCGTCAAGGTAAGCATCTCTTTTCCAGGCTAAGACATCCTAATCTATTTAATGATTCCTCAACCAGAAGCTGCCCAGAAACTTTGATGATCTTCGGTGCTTTTCTCTGTATATTTTTCTATTCTTCTGTGGGCGGAAGAAGGTGGGTGCAGCACCCTCAGAACATCCCCAGCACCACCATCGGCCGCAAGCCTCTGTGTTTGTGGAGGAAAAGAATCTATTTTGCATGARGAGTTTAACATCTTCAAAGCAAGCTGTGTGCTGGTGTTGTATCACGAGTCTCACCTACAAGATGCTGCATGTACCTTGGTCTCTTGGTTGAAAGTATTTGGCTTGCTGGTTTGGAGAGCAAATGAGTGCTGGTCTCGAAACGAGTCTGCAGTTCAATTCTGCCATCTGCAGCTCACGTCTGAAACTGCGGAAGGCTCTTCTGCCCCACAGGCAAGCTCCGATGTAGAGATGGGCAAACAACCCCTTATTTAAATAATCTTCTCAGGTGAAGTTTCTGTGTTTAAAATTTCCAGAGGTGAGAACAGGAGAAACAGGGGTTTAAGAGGAATGAATATACTGTAAATGAGATAAAGTCTTTTCCCTAATGGTTAAGTACCTAAAACACACACCTTAAATGACAAATGAAGATGAGATTAGCCTCAGGGGAGTGTCTCCATATCAGCAGTACAGGGGGCTTATAGCCGTATTGTTTCTCAGAAGTTCTTATCCAATCTGTCCATTTTACAGGGGTGGAAAAAGTTTGTTCAAATACTTTGGCCCAGGATACTCCAACTTGCCAAAGCTTTGCATGCCTTCATTTCTTTTTGCAGGAAGGCAGTTTGGAGCTTGCCTGTTTCTCCAAAGAATGGGTGCAGGTGGATCACCAAAAGTAGTTGGTAAACATTTGTTTGGATTCATAAAATCCAGCCATCGAACGGTGCTTGAACAGCTTAGTAAGAGGACATCGTGATGACTTCAACCCTATGTGCCACCAAACTGATTCTTCTGCTGGTGTGTCCCTCTAAACCACCCCAGGATGGATCCCACYGTAACTCCAGTAGCTATCATCATCCCCATCCAGACCTCACCACTTCAGATCCACGTGCCATAGGAGAACATTGTGCTCCATCCATCTGAACTCCTCTATTACACGTGACATGGCACGTCCCTGGATTAACGAAGTCTTCATCTAATGAGAGCATATCTTGTCAAAAAAGACAAACAATCTGTTCCTGACCTAAAAATTTCTACCGCTGACTTTCTGCCACTGGGTACACTTGAGGCTCGGGCTCTCCCGTTGTTCAGTCAAAAGTAAAAGAGAGTTTTGGAAATCCTGCCTCCTTTCTTATCCTGCTTGCTCTGCTATTGACTTATTGTGGGACTAGAGAAGGAAATAATTCTTCTATGCCTCAGTTTTTCCACCTGCGCAACAGAATCAATTCATCCATAAAGTGCCTTGAAAGCCATGAATATTTGTATAAAAGCCTAATGCCAGTTATTTTGTGTTAATGCTACATTAGAAGTACATTATTATATTGAAATATCCAAAGGCTCTTGCTTAGCATCTCACACAAAATCGCCATCTCAGTAACAGCAGTCTGTTCATTAGAGAAATGATTTTTTTTAATATGTGACTCATGAATCCCTCTAATGTAGGTCAGTGGGAATGTGTGTCAATCCACTGCCAGTCCAGCAGCATGGAGGGCACATCCCGGGGGCGCAGCCGCGATGGCTCGGCCTGGATACCACGGATATAGTTTCCTGAACCTTTCAGCAGCTTTGCAAACAGCTTCTGGCCATTGCCTTCCCCAGTTTGGCACTTCCAGCTCAGCAAAGGAAAGCTGTTTGCTCAGCCTGTTGCCTCTGGGACATGATTCGGGCAGGAGGTGAGTAAAAAGATCTCAAAGTGAAATTACACTAGGGTAAAAAAACAGAAATTATTTTTACAAATGTGGTTTAATGGAAACAGGATTTCTCTATCCCATGCTCTGAATTTGACTTTAAAAACAGTCTATGAAGAAGTCCCTGCAATGTCGTGCCTTCAGGTCTCAGCAGCAGAGACGAGTGATTGCAGACGTCTGCTTTTTCTAGGACTTGTTCACATTAAATGAACATTACATAGGAGGGCTGGATCCATCGCCTGCTGAAAGAGTTGAGCCAAAAATGCCATTTCGTAGCGTTTGTTAGCATGAAGCTGTCAGGTAAGTTTTCTGTTAATGCCTGGAGGGAGACGGAGTTTGTAAGTCCACACAAGGTTAGCCCTGCCAGCCCCGGGAGCAGAGTCAGAGCCTGCAAGAAACACACTTTCCCGTGGATAAGGTGACCCAGGCCAGCATGCGGGAGTACGCCGAGATCTCTTAGCTCCCTCATGCTTGTCTGGTGTGAAGTGCAACACAGACCTTCCCGAGTCCCCATGATTTGGTATCAGGGCAGCGAGACACAGAAACCTCCCTGGAGCATCTCTGCGGCCAGCGGGTCAGGCTCAGGCGCACGGGGCCCTTTGGTGCGGGCACTTGCTGGAGGGGTCGGTGCTTGCACCAGGCAACCTCCGGCGGTGGCACAGAAAGTGCTGCCTTTGCCTCTTTGTACACAGGCCCAATCCTAGCCCATTCATGCCCAACTTCATACTCCTTGGGTCCTCTTTCTTTATTCCAGCCATGCCACGAGGTGTCCTCCTGTCCCATCAAAGTTCAGGGAGAGTTTCTGATGCCTCCTTTTGGGAAGGAGAAATGATGTCAACCCCTCCCCAGCCCAGAGCCAACACCCGAATGAGCAGTTTGAAATGCTGAGTGTTACAAAGACCATTTAAAAGTCCAGAATTCCCCTGTGCCACCTTTAATGAGAAATCAAATAGTAGGTGATACAGAAGCTATAATATTTAGTATGAAATTTTGTCTGGCCCTTCCCTGGAGGCTCACAGTGTTGTATGAGCAGACCTAATTTAAATTTCAAGCCCCTTCCTTCACCACTTGCAGGGACCCAAGTATTCGTGCTGTACCTGTTGCAGAGAGGATGCTGCAATGAAAGGTGTGATGCAAAGCCTGACCACTGCTGTTGACTTAAGCTGGTATCACTAAGGCTCAGTGTTTCTGACGGACCAGGACCTCAGCATGGTTTTCCTGAGGTCACGCACCCTGTGCCTGGCAGGCAGAGCCCAGAAGAGCATGTCCAAGTCCACCACGGCACACTGCTCTCCCTCTGGCTTCCTAACACCTTCAGCCTGGCGTGGAAGGCTTTGGCCAAGGGACCTCAGTGGAAACCAGTGACATCTGTGGCCTTCGGGTCAGGTGTCCAATTCGTCTTCTAAATTTGATTTTTGAGGACCACAGCAGTGCAACATTGTGCTGGCCATTACTCGTTATTTTTTGCCCTAGAAGCTTGAAAATGTTTATTTTTTCCAATGAGGGAAAAAATCCCTTGGTCTTCATCAGATATAATAATGAAAAGGGAAGCTTTTATGCCAGTGCATAAAAGAGAAAAAGAAGGTATCTGAAAAAGAAAAATCTGGCACTCACAGCTGCTATTTTCTTTTAACCATTCTTCTTGCCATCCAGTAAAATCAAGACAACCTGACAACCTCAATTTCTTTCCACATCTCCTGTCACCTCTGAGCTCTAGAGGATGTGGGATGCTAATTTGGGGGAAAAAAACCAAGACAGGTTAGCAGCTCTATGGATTAATGACTGCGTTTAGGTCTTGCAGATCATACACACCACTAGTAAACAAAGCACCTTCGTGCTCCTTGGATGGGGGTGTAACTTGTGTCCCTCAGAGATGAAGGGAAGGGTTCTTTGGCCATGAAATCTGAGGCTGATGGAGAAGGCTCACCCCACGGCTGTGCCTCCCACTTTGTCTCTGCATTTCTCCCTGTGCTGAGCTGGGAGCTATCATTACAGCCCAACTCCTCTGCATCAGGCAGACAAAACAAGCAAGCAGAGGTGAGGGGGATGGATATAACACACAGCAGCAGCAGCAGGAAGGAAGCTGTGCTAGCCCTGCTATCCTGGGCTTGCTGGCAGGGATGGCTTTCCTCCTGCCTCTCCCCTGGAGGCCCTCAGCTCTGCTTGGACTTCAGCGGCTGGAGAAGCTGCCGACCACCACCACACGCCCAGGGGCAGCCTGCCAATGCCTCTGGCACGGTCATAAGGCAGCAGGCAGCTGCCTGCCATCCTGCAAAGGCTGTGGGGCAGGCGGAGGGCTGGCTCCTCTCACCCCACCTGCGGCATCTGCTTCAGTCTGGATGTGGATTTAGCATCCATGGGAGGAACCATCTCACAGCCCTGGAGATGGTAACAAATACCTACGCCTCCACGCCTATAGAAAGCACAGAGGGCACTGAAGGAAGGGGTGGTGGTGTGGTATAGGGACAGGCTTTCTGTACCCCCTTGCCCTCAACTCCTCCAAAGCCACTTCTATGGGGGCTTGTCTTCATCCTCACCCCATGAAAATGCTGCTAAATAAGGGAAGCAGGTTGGGACACTTTAATGCTTTCGGTGGGGGTGTGTGTACATTTTGGTGCACATTCATTAGGTGGACTTGGCTTGAGAGTCCCTAATCTCAGCTCTAACATCCACTGGGATATGTTCAGCCTCTCYCAGGCACCGTGAGGGATCATGCATTGCAAGAGGATGGAGGTGGCAGAAGTCTGCATCGCAGTGCCTCAATGCTTCTCCTGCCTCCTCACCTTGCTGTCTTTCTGGCTACTCTCATCCTCTCGAGATTTCCCGTTTTATCATCCAGAGATTTTTTGATCTCAGGGAAGGCCTGACCTAACCTTTCTCTTGAATGTTTCCAAGTGTGAGGTAGCTCACAGGATGGGCAAGAGCCATTCCTCCCACTTTTCACCACAATCTTCCCACAAATTTTGTATGGTGGGAGAGCTCTACTCCACTAGGCTGCTCATTCCCTGATTTCAGGCTAGAAGATTATTTGCAATCTGCTCTGCTGACTTGCAATGCCTATGTTATATCACCCTAGCGAATACATACTCTATTGAATACCAAGTACCCCTCATATGGGCAATAATATTCCCTCTCTCTCTCCATGGTAGGCATTTCAGCTCAAACTTGGGGAATGCTTCAGGAGATGCACCCGTCAACTGGTTGAAGAATTCAGCCTATGGAGGTGATATATTTACCCCTCTTTCTTGAATGCATTGCTTTTAAATATGTAATACTGTTTGCACAATAATCTTTCATCTTGCACAGCCAGCCTCAATACAGAGGTGTTCCTGTGGCAGCTCTGCATTTCACGCTGGATGGCATAGAATCTAATGTACAGCATACAAAGCAAGGAAATAATATTTCCTTGAGTGGAAAGCTGTATGTATTATTTAATCAGCACCAGCATCACGTGGACCAGTTTGTCTCTCGGGGAAGGGAATGGGTTGGCTCCTCCAAATCTTTGGGATCCCAGAAGCAATATAAATTTTCCTTGAGGTGCTACAACAAAGATCCTTCCCACGGTGGTTTAGGGAAGGAGGGTGAGGGAAGGAGCTTGGATTTAAGTCTTGCAGTACTTCACCCTTAGGGTGCAAATGGGCTTCCCAGGGGCTTCGTGAGGAACAGGTTTCTGCCTGCCAAGTGCTGCCAGTGGCATGTGAGCAGTGAGAGACAGGAGCTCAGGCCAGGGAGCCTCTAGATGTCACTGCCACGCAGCAGAAATGGACCCCAGTGCCACAGTGGGCTGGGGACACCCAGCCCAGGCACAGCTGGTGGCACAGCTGGTGGCACAGCTGGCGGCAGGCACCCAGGGCGGCACCAGCCAGCTTGGCAGAGGGACTCAGGAAACCTGCTCGGAAAAGGCTGGTCCGCTCTCAGTCTGCCTGGGCATCCCACTCCCCAGGGCTGAAAAGGTGCAGATATCGCAGGGCGGGACTGGGTGCAAGGAGAGTGGCCAGGATAAGGTATTTCAGGTAAGGAACTGCCAGGTAAAAGCAACATGTTTCAGCTCCAGCCCTGCAGCAAAGAGATCCTAAAGACAAGTGTTAACACTAAGCACAATAATGTCAAATACAGCTGGTACCCCCCCATCAGAAAAATGGTCCCAACATTTGCCTGTGCTCCTGCTGAGCTATCTGAACACAGTGGGGGCACTCTTGACAGGCCTTCCATCTGCCTCCCTGAGTTTGGGGTACTGGGAGAAGGACAGGTACCTCTTTTGAGAAAGGGTTACCGTCTCACTGAAGGCAGCAGCAAGAGCTGAGCTTTCCTGGGCATGCAGGCATCCCTCCAGGCTGCACAGGGGCACACCAGTCCCTTACTGTTGCACCCTTGCCTGAAAGATGCCTGTGACTCTGCAGCCCATGGTCAGAGCATTTGCTGCAGCATGGCACAGTTGCTCCCTGCTTCAAGAACTGCATTGCATTAAGAAAAAAAATTAAAATTATTAGTGCATGCCATGAAGTGCACGGGCCAGTGGGCTGCTCACACCCAGGGTCAAACCCAGCCTTCCCCGCTTCAGCCAAGCACAAGGTTATGGAATAATGTGCCCTTTTTTTGGTCTGAAAAGTGTTTTAGTTCTGTATAAATTGCAGCAGTTTCTCTATGAGAGAACTGAGGCACAGCCAAAGGTGGAGAGGGAGGTTCAGTTCCTCCAAAACCAGCCGTGAACCCACCCTTTCTCCCATAGCACAACAACGATATGGATACAGTGAGGCATAGGCACCAAAACCACAGCCTCTGAGGCCTCTGCCTTCTGGGRAAGGCTTAATCCAGGCTGCATGCTCTGGGAACATCTGCAGGATCAGGCCCTGTAGGCAAGACAGGTGAGAGCTTCCTCCTCCATCCATCCTGAGATGACTTGGGCATGGCCTCTGCCAGGCAGATGCCAGACATGGGGCCTCTGGGTCCCAGGAGAAGGGCAGTTAACATCAGGGCTTCAAGATCTACATCCAGATACTATGCTTGCAGGGTCAGCTGTCACTTCTGCACCAAAGTCCTTCTAATGCTAACAGTTGTCTCAGATCCTACCTAATTTCATCAGCTCTTTAGCCCATTTTTAATACTAAGGAGTTCAGCATCACTAGTCTCATCTGCTTCAGCTTCTTCTTCTTCACGTTGCCTGCTTCTTACGCTCTTGAGGGTTTTAGCATCATGAAGATTTAAAAATAAAGCATTTGTTTGAGGTCCTTCTCTTCAATTTGTAATAGCAGAACCTCTTAGGGCTTTTCAGACTTGTGTCCCTGAGGACTAGAAACTGATTTTCATCAAAAAAATTAGAGATGATATTATCACAATTGCATGAATCTCAGAGCTTTCACRAATGCTAGAAACCTCATGGGGATTGCACTAACATTTCAGAGCTGGCAAACACAGATGAAGGTGCACAGAAGATTTTAATAGGGGCACCATCCCCATAACGTTGGCCTGCACAGCTTAATCACACAAAGATGAGATGTAGAAGTTTTCCCTTTTTATCTAACACCCCACTGATCTGAGCTGCCTTTGTTTATAATGTTGGCCCCTGTGTTTGTAAAATGTATTAAGCTTCTTTTTGCTTTTGGAAATAATAGTCACTGCTGTGTTATGGCCAAATCATTGTTTTTCTCCCTATTGACCCGATTTTTTTTTTTCAGGCTACCAAACACCCTTGACTTTGCTTGTGGGATGGTTAATCAACAAGTCTGTCACAATGATGGATTCCTCCTGAATTGTTGCTTAATTAGCTTGGTTGGAAGTATAAATCAAGTGGAATACCAATTCTTCCAACGCTACAGACAGGCAGCCACGCTCAGTTTGACAGCAGTGAGTTATTACTTTCTGCCCCAGTGCAGGATCAGCATGCAGGCGCCAGCCCACAAACCCAAAGGGGCCGTAGGTTTTTCCCTGAGACTGCTGGCGTGCACAGGCCACACACATCAGAGTGAAGGGTTGGTGTGATGGAGGCGGAGGTGGGCTTCGGCCGACAGCACCTCCAGCGGCGATCGGCTGCAGGGGCTCTGGGCATGGGCATACACACACCCCTTGTGTGAAAAGAGCCGGCATCCCTAGTGTCTATCCACGGGGAGACAACCTTATATATTGGCGATGTTTCTCACCTGGGATGTCTGGTGTCCGCAGCTAGCTTTTTAATGAAGAAGAAACATTTTAGTCTGTGGCCAGACTATGTTATTAGAGACAAGGATCTCTGTCTCACGACAAGCAGAATTGCCTTCCACAGAAATTCAATTATGCATCATAACAAAAGGAAAAGTAATACATTGTCTGCAAATTAAGATTTTTAAGACTTAATGCGCTGATCTTAACAGCTTAGTATTTTTATAGATGGGACTTTCACACAACAAGAACATATTTAAACCTGTTGACTTGAACTGCATTTCATAATTTTACCATGGGTGACTTCTGTGTAGCTACAAATAGCTTGTTCCCAGCAGGTCTGAGCCAGCTTGAGCATCCTTGAACTGCATGGTGGACATCATACAGAAGTACTTCCAGATTTCTACTTACCCTTTTTGAATTCCCAGGCTAAACTAAACAAGCATACTTCTCTAAAATGGATCTACTAATATGCCTTTTTAGCAAAGCATATTTATTTTTCCAYGGCCACCTTTTTTATTTATCTTCTCTCTTTGCCAACATTTTCAGAGAGCTTAATTTATGATTAATGATTTCAGGTGGGATGTGTCACACTTTGGAGAAGAAATGGTTTGTTTAAAAATGACTGAAAAATATTGGAATAGTCTAATTTTACTGATGTCCCTTTCCCCTCACTTTCAGTGAAAGGGTGGGTTCAGTGGCCCTGCTTGCATGAGAACTACCTACATGAGTAATGCTCTTCAAGCTGCAGAACAAGACACTGCCGCAGACTGACCTCATGATAACAAAGACACGGGTCCCTTCTTTACCTTGTGACGTAGTTGTTGCTCCAGCGTGTAATGTCTCGCTGCCAAATGAGTAAATCTGTTGCTAGCGTGTGGACACTGCAATGGAAACTTGTGCGGAAGGTCTGGGTGAGGCATGGTGTGAATTATATTGCCATGGCAACCCTGAATCGCTTTCATCCGTCAAGATTTGCATCCTTCTTTTTGGCATTTTCACAAATAGAGTCTTCAGAGATTTTTTTTTTTCAATAGTTGAGTAGAATAGATCACTAGATTTGCTTTTATCACCATGATAAAAAAGTATGAAAACAGAGTTTGTGTGTAGGCTACAGAAAGGTTACAGTTATTTAGCAGATTTAAGTTAAACTTTTGAGCAGGAATTATATCTGAAGAAACCCTATATTTTTAAAGACAGCAGGACAGAGAAAGAGAATGCAGTTCAGATAAATTTGTCTTTTCCCAGACAGTCCTGATATAGATGCTGGAAATCAGAAAAAAACACTGAACAATCTGTTCTGCGACTCTAATATGCCTCTTCATTGCCGTAGCAAATAAAATGGAATCCCTACAGTTGATCAACTCAAATATGCATAAAACTTTCTTATTTTTTTATTAATAAAAAGTAAAAGAAAAAAGAATCGCAAAGCTCCCGGTGTTATTTATGAATTATGATTAATTTCTTCAACCTTTTTCTGGTATTTAGAAATGGCACACAAGCAAATTAAGAAATAATTCAAATAAAACTGTGTCTTAATTGTTTCTGTTACCTAAGTGATAGTCACTCCTTCCACACAAAAGGCTTGATTCTGTTCTTACTTACAATGAAGTTAATGGAGCTGTTCCTGACTTCTGTGCATTTACCAGGAGAACCAGCCATCCTATGTACATGAAGATGCAGGAGATTATACTTGGCACTTCCAGCTTGCCCCGACCATTAAGTACTACCAGCTTTCCCATGGATCTCTCTCATTATCTCCTCTTCTCTCTCCAAGCTACTCCAGTTTGCCTGAAAAGGACTCTCCATCCAGACATCTGAGTACCATCAAGTGTAAGCAAATGTCCATAAGAAACCTGTCTTCACAGTGTTTGGTTTTTCGAGAGCCCCATGGATGGCTCTCATATGGGATGGCCTTGGGCTGTGTCATACTGAAGAGCAGAAAAGCCACCTAAAACAGAGGTAGAAAGACTCACTCAAAACACAGACAGATGGAGGTCAGTCTTTAGAAAGCACTAATGAGAATATTTTTTTCAACAGAATTTTTTCCAACAAACACCAAGTGTGTTTTCTCACATCGCTCATGGTTTGTTAGGCTCTAGTTTAAAGAATTTCAGTCCTCTGAGGGGCCCGTGCTGTGACTGCCCAGTCTCCAGCTGCAAGTGGCTGCTGAATTGTTCAAGTGAACTGCTCATGAACACCCTACAGGCAGAATTTCATTCAAAACCAGTAAGTGAAAATTATGATTAATGATATATTTGCAGAAGTTATGATCAGTTTATGCATGATTCATGAAAGGAAAAAAGAAGACTAAATAGACTATGAATATCATTTGCAAGCAATAATTTAAGCAACTTCATCCCCCAAACTGAGGTCCTTCTAGTCTCATATTTACCTAATGATAGCCTGCGGTGCAAGGGGCGGGTGCTGGGTTGGGAATAACCTGTTTCTACACATCAACACATCAAAATACAGCTTTGCTATGACAAAGGGAAGGTGCACCGTCCAAAGCTCTCCGAATGCAAAGGGCAGACTTTCAAACAAATAACTGTGTGCAAACAGAGCTCAGAAAGGTGAAGGCATCACAGTGTTGAGTGGTGAAGCCCAGCTCCTGCTGCAGATGGACACACTGGATGCAATTAGGAGCCAAGATAGAGGAGCAGCTGGGCACGAATGCTGTCCTGGAGCCAAGGGTGAAAGACACAGAGCCATCCCTGCCTTGGGTCTGAATCTAGGGTGAAAGACACAGAGCCGTCCCTGCCTTGGGTCTGAATCTACCATGCTTTCTCCCTGGGGGAGTGTAATTTACACCCTGATTACACATTTCCTCTTTCAACTTCTCACCAAAGCTGGCATCCAATGTCAACTGCCTTCAGAAACAGGATCTGAGATACCAGAGATGCTGTTCATGTATTATTTATTATTGTAATTCCTGTCTATAGGAAGGCTCATCTGGATGCAGTCCCTGGATTTCAATGAAGGTCCTGKTTTTTTGTTTTTTTCACTCAGTTTTTGAACAGGGTTGATACGGAAAGCATGTRACTTTGCCCAAGTGTGCTCTGTGAGTTCCTGGGGTCAACCACAACACAATGGCAAGAGGCTGCTGGCTCCCTGTACCTTTTCTCTAAGGATTGGGTTTCCTCCCTGTTTCCTCCTCAGTGCCAACTGTCTGGGACCAGCACTAACGCTTTACACATTGCAACTGGGAACAGCTGTGTCCCAGTGGGTTAGTAGAAGCACGATGGCTGAGGAGGTTTATGGAAGTATAAACAGGACAAGTGTTTTAGGAAAAGGCAAAGTTCTTCACTAGAACCAAGTAGCAAAATTGGAAAGTCCTGTTTCTGGAGGTCTGACATGGAGGGAGCAAACGTCAAATGAAACACATGGTAAGGACTGTTGTTCAAAGGTAAACTAAATTACATAGTTCAGTTAAAAATGTGAAATCAGACTGACCAAGAAATCTAGGTGACTCCATATCCTCACCCTCTACTTGGCTTTACATCTGCTGCAACTATGTAAGATATGCAGGAGTAATTGTGTCCCTTAGAAGAAGACAAAAGAGACAAGTTCTGCTAGTTGATCTATTGAAAATGTATTACCTCAGGTGGGAACAGGGGGCAAGTGGCTCACTGAGCCATTGGTGGTCTGAGCAACTGATAAGGCCATCAGCAATTCCCCAGAAATTGCCTAAAGTCCAATTCCCTTTGCAGCCCCTCTCCAGCCCTGCTCACGCTGCAGCTCTCACCTTTTCTCTTTCTCTCAAAACCCACCATAACCCCAGGGTGAGCTTTCTGTAAGGCCCCCACCCATATTCACTGTGGCCGCTGTAAGGGCACCCACCCCTTTCTTCTCAGTATGTATAGTACTAATGAGATTTCTTACCAGCCCCATTGAGCTCTGACATCTCTTTAGGTGTACATGACAAGAGTCAGCCACTGGAAAAAGGAGAAGAAAAGGTGCATTTAGATAGTGATGTTACACTAAGTCTTCAGACATGTGTCTCAGTACCTTCAGGCTGTGACCCAGTGACTATGGTCCTTTTGTCCTGCACAGGATAGTTAAGGGGTTTTGGAACTGCCTTTTTCCCTTATTACAATTCAGACCTACAAACACTTTCCATATGTTGCTTTCCATGATAAATTATTGCAGCAGCTGCAGCAGGAGCAATTGCTGGGAAAGAATGGCACCTGCGCGATTGCCAGTGGAAGGGATGGCAGGCTCTGGGAATGTGGTTATCCTACAGACTACCCCATAAAACAGGTTCAGGGCCTCTGCTTGGAAACTCTGTGCAGCTCTTGCTGCCACAAATATTTAATGAACTATAAGCCAGTGAACTAACCACAGAGTGTAAACAGGACCCAGCAAGATTGTAAAAGGTTTTCTAAAAAAAATCTTTTTAAACACTGTATTGCTAAATTACAGGCCYCAGACTGATAAAATGCAGCACTCAGGCATATCACTATGGAGTACAGCAGGATTTTTGCTTCAGACTAGCTGATAAAAAGCTTGATGTATCCCCATTTGGCTAGCTATCCTTCAGGCTGTGCTTTTAAGACAAACAGCAGCAGCAAGTATTTGTCTGCTATTTCTTTCTTAAAACCAAGATGTTTTGCAATTCAGAATTAATAGATGGGGCAGTAAGAAATGAGGGCATGGATTTTTTTTTGTCGCTTCCTCAAAGTCACTTTGAGCAACGTTTCCAGCAATGACAGGCTGGCATCAGTAAGGGAAGACTCTGTGCTTCGGACGTGGATGGCCACCACTGAGCTGTGCTCACCCTAGTGAGGCTGCGTGACTGCGGCCAGGGAACCCCAGGGAAATACCTCCCGGCTGCCCATTACGCACATCCAGCCAGGCGAAACCCTCACCGCTGTTGGTGTCAGAGGCAAAACCCCTAGCAACATACATCACACATCATCTTTAACTTCACCCTGCTCCTAACATATTCAGTGGTCCCACTTTGGACCTGGAGAGAAGAGGAGGAAGGAGCATCCTCACCTCCACTGCCGTCATCAAAATTTGTGATCCGCCTTCTGCTAAGTTTTGAAATGCATCTAGGAGTAGAACAAAGAAAATTGTATTTCATGAGGAGGAAGCAAGAATGCAATGCAGACGTAAGGCTGCGGCACCCGAGGAGCAGAGCTGCAATCCCTGTGCTGGGATGCTCTGCCTGGCTCAGGTGTCCACACACACTGTCCTGCCTAGCCACAACTCATTTCTGTGCTGGGTACCCCTTCAGCCTTGTCCCTTGGATCACAGCCTGCGAAGGCATCCCAATTGCAGGGCCAGAATTTGGCAAAAGTGTAGGGACAGGGAGTGCTCAATGAGACTGCTTTCATCTACTCTCATAATTTGTTTCAATAGCAGCTCCCGCCTGAAGACTGACAGGAGAACGGTGAACTAATTAAACACACCTTCCCACAGGGAAACTTTCTGTTGGTCCTTTTCCATCCTCCCCGGCAGTAGGTGATCACAGTGTGCCCTAAAGAAAGTGATTCTCTTGAAGTCATTAGTATGCCTTGCAAGCTTTTTCCAGGGAATATAAATGCAGATGCTGCTGTTATTCAGCTAGAGTTTGAAATTAACATTGCTGAAAGTTTTCTGACAGAACATTTTGCCATCCGAAAATTTAAATCCATTCAAATATTGATATTCTATGTGCGCATTTATATTGCAGTTTGTCTAGAAGAAACGTTCAAACCCAAGTCAAAACACAGTATTTTGAGTTCTTTTTATTTATTTTGAAATTACTTTTCTCCTAGAAATGTGCTGTTATAAACAGTAATAAAAAGTCGAAACGAATTTAAGTCTGTCTGTCCTTGAATGACACATTTCTCCAGGAGCCTGTTTCCCACCCTGAATGGAAAAGGCATTGTAAGATCATGAATGTTTTGAAACCTGCCCAGCTTTAGACAAAAGTGCAAGGCTGCTGGGAGAGTGCAGGAACAGGGCACAAGGGCGCGTTGCACGTCGGCCCCTTAGGAGGCAACCAGAGCTACCTATATGATCCAGAGCAGAGAGAAGGCAGGGAGGAAAGCTAACACGATGAAGCACATCCAGCCTACAGTGCTCTGAAGAAAGGCATAGAACAAGGAAATCCCCACGTTGCGCCCATCCCCTTGACAAGGTTGTATTTGCAGGGCTGGGCTTGTGCCCAGCAGTCTTTCTAGGAACAAACAGCAGTGCTGAAGTTACCTCCTCTGGGCAGAGGCAAGTGCCCCTTTACTGCGTCATTAACTTCAGTTAAATGGAGTTTGCGAAGAAGCTGCTGCTTTCGGTTTGGGTCTCATCTCTGGCTATCTTGAAAGGATGAGTAATGATTTAATGGGACAGATTTTATCTTCCCTGCTGCATTCACATCATCATAAAGGTGGACTGCCTTTTATTCCCACTTGGCACCCTTATCCTCTCCTGTAAAAATCTTATTCACAATGATTTGAAAAGTTTGAGAAATGTATTCCACATTAAACCCTCTGTAAAGTGATAACTGAAAGACTTGAGAGCATTTTAAGATACTCATTACAGACAGCAGTGAAACTTTTAGAGATTCCTTTCCACATGGATGTAAAGGAGMTGTCTTTACACTGGCACTTAAAATGTAAGAGGATCTTTTTTAAGATGAAAAAAAAATGCCATGGTACTAATTTAGGCATAAGAATTTTCATCTACRGCGAGTGACATGTATAATCACAAAAAATGGGTGTTTACAAGCTGTCTGTTTTTTAATGAAAGCATTAAAATCAGGACACGCTCTGACTTTCTGAGCTGCTTCTGCTGTACTCCCTTGAAATGGGATTTTAGGCAGTGTCATCCAGGCGGATCCGCTGACCACTATTGGCCCATAAAACATCAGTGGTAAAAACACATGGGCAAAAAATGAACACTCATTTCCATGCGCTGTTGAAACRCAGCTCATTCCAAAGATGAACTAAATTGCTGTAGCAATGTTCTAGCACATGGGTCACAATTGCTGGGTTTGTTTAACTACCAGTATTTCCAGTCAAAATACTTATCATTATAATAGTAAAAATTATGCTTTTGTAAAACAGAATTCCACTTACTTTCAGGCAAAGGCTTGTTTACAGACACTCCCTCCTTGCAACTGCCAGACAGTAGCTGGACACAACACAGGGCATGGGTTTGTTTATCCACTGAGAAGGATCTCAGACCTTCTCCTTACCAAAAAACTGAGAACTTCACTGAAGTTGGTGGGAACATCTCTCCAGTAACAAAAAAAAAAGCACCTCCCTTGCTGTGGTTCAGACTTCTCCAAATTTTAACCAAAAGAGAAAGMCTTCCACTTGAGATGAGTTGCCTCTTTCCTCTTCACTGGCCATGAATGCATGCCGTCTCCCCTCGKTCGTACCGGCAATGCTCCACACCACCCTGGAGGAAGCTCTGCTGTGGACCAGGATGCTCRAGCTTGTTTGGAAGGGCACCAGCACAAGGACACATCTTGTTTTTAGAAAATGGGTCTTAGTGCATAGGAGCTCTAAGGACAAGCCTGCAGAGGCCAGGCTAAATTCATGCAGCAAAAAAGGATTGGCAGCTGAAGAAGCTTTGGATATACRTTACCATTGCTTCTCGGCAGGGAAAAACACAGGGCAGTGTGGTGCCGCTGCAGCCCACAGGCGCTCTGATGAGCTCTGACGGGAAACTGGGGGCCGACCTTCCTTCCGGCCCCTTTCAGCAAAGGCACCACTGTATTCCCAGCTGCTGCTTTCTCCCAGCACTAAACTGCTCTCTACCAGCCAGTTGGTCCTGTGGGCAGGAGGCAAATCTGGTTCCGGCAAACAGGCTGCCCAAAGGGATGCCTGGACCATGCCTGGACTTTGGGCAGGTTCGTTATTTCCAAGCTACGCTGTTAGACATGTATTATCATGTCTAGCAGTGTATCCCTTGCCTCCTGCCACTGCCCTCAGCCTGGCTTTGCAAGCTCCCCTGGGAGGGACGCTGCTGCCACATCCCCTGCCCAACCCCAGGCCCCGGYGCTGAGACTCACGGGTCATGGTTTCAAGGCGCAGCATGCAGCACACGAAGTCAGAGAAGCTGATTCTCCTGGCAGCATCGCTGTACCGCAGGGCCATCAGGTGCAGGAGCTGCTCGTTAGCAGCCAGACCTGCGGAAGGAAGAGGAATGACAGCACTGGGGACTCACTGTGGGATGATGGACCAGCTCTGCTGGCCTTGTGMACCCTGCAAAGAAGCTGGGGCTCTCCCTCAGCCCCCCGCCCTGTCATGCTGGGTCTCCTCTGCATCCCTGGATGGCAGCTTGCCTTTTCCCCAGGTTTGTGCATAAGAGTCGGGGTAGGGYGATGGAAAATCAAAGTCCATTTAGTCAATTACTTAAATTGTGGCTGAGGTCAGCAAGCAGGAAACAGAGAGCTAACTAATCTAGTGTTATCTTGCTTTGTCTTTTTAGCTTTTATTTTCTATACGAAAGGGTGATTTTCTTTGGCTCATAACTGTTAAAGTCTGAGCATAGCATTTACAATACCACTGGCGCTTTCTGCTAAACACAGAGATAGCACACGCTCATGTTATTATGCAGTATAGCATGCCTGGGATTCTTAATTTTTACATTTTCTCTTCTATTAGAAAATGGTGAAGGGTGCATTTCTTTTTTATTAGCTGATTATTCAGTATTAGTGTCACAGTCTGTTTGGATGGAAATTGGTATTCAATTGAATGAACAAAAATTGCCTTTTAGAATGATTCTTTTATTAGTTAAATAAAACTACCCTAAATGTGCTGGCTACATAAGAGAAATTATTTAAATATATTTTGCACTAAAAGCTGATTTGCTAGACAAAAGAGAAATTTTCTGCAGAGAGCTGGACTGATAGCTTCAGTTTAATGCGTTCTTTGAGACTTCAGAAAAGTCTCATTTGCTCGTTCCTAGTTTTTAGTGGCTCAGCTGGAAGAGAAGTAGCTTTCCTGCTTTTTCAACCAGCTCTAAACTTTTCAGGTTTAAATGAACTCATTATGGAGCCAAATTAGTTAAATAAGCAGAAAAGAAGGAAACAATTTCTCTACACCTGTGTAGGGGGAGATACAGCTGATGGAAGTGGGTTAGTACGTCGACAAACTCTGGCTGCATGAGCCTAGTTGGAGAAGGTCTCCAGCAGGAAGCAGACACACAATGCTGAATATTTAAACAATGGAAATACATTTGAGTTTAAGATACATTTCAAATTAAGATAAACCTGATTTTAGATTTTTTTCTAGGAGAAAAAGTTAGTAATTAAAAAAATCTAGTTAATGAAATTTCTTCTTTGATTCTGGTTTTATATCACTGCCAAGAACCGCTGTAGTAGTGAGCAACGAGTCCTATCTCATTTTTAACCTTTTGAAGGCAGTGGGAATTCAGTCAAGCTCTCTCTGGAGAGCAGATTCCAGCAAGCATTGCGGTGCTGCTTACGAGATGCTGTAATCATGTCTTACACTAGTAAAACACTGACAATTTGGCATGGTCAGTCTGCGATATACTTGCTCTGAAATCTTCTCACCTGGCAATGTCTCTCAATTAACCTCATCAACAAGACTGAAGTGTCAGTCCTCTCTGTTCCCAAGACGTTTCAGTTACATGCTGTAAGGTTACTCCCCACGCCTTTTGTCTGCTGGATTCCTCACTCTGGTTTTAGTCAAGCTTTAAAGTACAGAATCTATGTTTCCCTATTTTTTTTAATTATTTTGATGCATTTAATATTGCCAGTGAGGAGTTTGTAAATACCCCAGGCCAATGCTCCTGCATTTCAGGGCAGCAGCTAGCCTGCTTTACTCTAGCAGAAAATTTGACACATCGTTATTATGCTTTGAAGCATTAGGACAACAGTGAAAATTAAGCACACACTTCAGTGTTTTGCTGGGGAAAGCACTGAACACTTCAGGGAACAGCTGGCTGGGAGCCGTATTTAGATACATTAGTGCCATTCCCAGAGGTGGCACCAACCTCCCAAACTCTTTGTGAGGCTGTCCACTCCTTCCTGCTTAAAAGCCAGGACAGGGATCATCCTAATGCAAAGCCAGATTCAAATGCAGCTGTCTGGCTCAGAAGGCGGCAAGAATAAGCTTATAATTTTCTTTTTTCCCCCCACTCAGAACTGCTTATAGCCTAACATGTATTCAATTTGCCATTTAATAGTGCCTTTTTATCCCCTCAAATAGCTGTACTGTTCTGGCTGCCAGGACTTCTCAATGTACAGTTTTCCTCCCAGTTTTACACTTTAGCGCCTTTCTTACAGAATGGACCTGGCAGCTTCTCCTTTGACATTTGGCACATTAGTGCTGCGCTCCTCAGGGAGATGCTAATGCTCTGCCCGCCTCTCAGCAACAAAATATTACACATACATCCCCTGAGCTGATGGCTTCCACAGATAGCACTTCTGCACCAGGTTCCTCCTGGGGACACCACCACTCCAAGCTCCAGGTAGCCAAATGGGAGCTTCTCTACTGTATAATTGCTGTCTCAGAGCTATATTTCATGCACAWGGGCTCTGGAGAGATGACCCAGCTAAAATGCTTGGCTCATGTGAAGGGGTCYCATGCACTCACTGCAAGTTTCAGCATTCGTGTAGCCAACAGAGGTCAGTGCAAACTAAATAAATGTCTGTCACTGTGGCTTCCCCTTCTAGACTTAGTCACTGCCCTGAAGAGAAACTGCAGGAATTGGGGCAAATGCAAGCATCGGCTGTTCCTTGCTCCTTTCCTCTGCTGGATGTTTTGTCCATGACCTAGAGAGACTATGGATAAGCCAGTCTGCAGGCTCTGGCCAGTGCTGTGCTTCTCTACATCTCTCTGCTGGCTCCCCAGCTGCAGTGCAAAGGGTTTCTCCCTGAAATGAGCTTTCTGTCTCAATGCCCTAAAACAATGCAGACCTCTGAGCAGAGCTGTGATCTAACTGGCACCTCTGTGCAATCCAAACCGCTTTCTCCCTGAAGCTCTTTTTTCTTTCCTCTCTCTTTTTCATCCTTTCCTTCACTGCCATGGGGACAAGAAAGGGAGCTGCTCAGCACCTATGGACGTACCTGCTGTCTGTATCGCGCTCTTCAGTTCAGACACATCAAGAAATCCAGAATGATTTCTGTTTTCCTTGCTGAAGATATCCTAAAAAACAGTAAAGGCAAATTTCAAGCTCCTATCAGCATTCCCCAAATTTACTACCACAGCTAATTATGTAGGATGCTTTCCCTCCTTAATAAATAGGCTGCAAGGAAGTTCAACAGATGAGATGGGGTGACTATAACAAGGGAGACCCATTTTCAGAAGGGTCAGACAGTATGTTATGGTGTAAGAAATCCCACAGTTTTGGGTGGGGTGGAAGCCTTTTTGCTCACTCTCCCTGGTTTATGGGTGCAGGCAGCAATAGGAACACCCACACCTCCACTGACAAAAGGACATCGTCTATAACATGTGAAATAAGCCAGGAGTCCCTGAGACCCAGAATGGTGTGAGGTTATCTTTCCCAACATACTGTTGAAAGCCCACAAGCCACACTTGAAGTGCTGTCAGTGGGAAGAGCACCATTGCTAGATGGGGAACTGGCACCCTATGTCCTAGGTGGCCTCAGACCATCTCAAGAGGGATGAAACAAAGTAGAGCCCACCCAACTTTGAGGCTTCAGGAAATCTTCCCATTCTGCAGCAAGACTGGAGGAAGAAGGACCTGACACAGAGAAGCTGCCTGAATTTAGATGGGACCCTAAATACCAAGTTACTATCCTCACTGCCTCCAGACCTAATGCTTATCCTGGAGCAGAGACATTTCTCCCAGATAAACTTTCATCGGATCCTACACAATTCCACTACAAACTGCAGCAATGAGGAAGTGACATTTTTCAGACGATTCTGTTCAAGAACTCATTTCAGCTTAGAAAGCTTTTAAAAAAATTGTCAGTGGTGGCAGACAAACAGAGATTTCCATCAAATTCTGAGCCTAATTGGCCCTCCTACCTTTTCACACTTTTCCCTCAATATTCCCTGCTCTAGAAAAGCCTCGGCTGCTCGTTTGGAGCACTTTACATACACTACTGCTTCCTTAGCTCTCAACCTTTGCATGAAAGTATGGAAATCTGACCCACTAAGCAAGCAACCTCTGCAACGTTTTTCCCCCCAGTGCTTTGATATCACAGAGCATCTGCACCCTGCTGATGAAAAGCCCAAAAGTACAGTATTGACAGAGAAGAGAGAGCAGCCCCCGTGTACCATGTACTTAGTGAGACTTTGCCAGAGGCTCCCGAACTCCTGCAGTGTGAGTTGTCCGTTCGAGTTGAGCTGTGCATTTAGTTAAGAATTGAACAGTTAATGGGAGTTAAACCTGGCTGTCTTTGTTCCCGAGGATGCTTGCCTTCACATAAAGAAAGACGTAAGATTCAGTCTCTTCTGTTTGTTACTTTGTGTTGAGAAAGCCAAGAGCTTTTCTGCTCTCAATTATGCCTACAGTTAAATTCACCTTCTTTGGCACATTGTACAGCTGCTCATACCTGTGCTTACAAACAACAAAAGGTTTCTTATTTATATGGTGCCTTCAACCACAAAGGAACCTGCAGTGATCACTTCAGTTGACATTTAGCCACTCAGCACAGAGGCCCCTGTGGATGAACATGACCCCATGCTCCAGGCCATGCGTGCACATTGCCTTGCCTCTGTGCATAAGGCAGCACAGTATTAGCTCTGCCTGGATCATCCTGGAGGAACAGGCACTGAAGGAGCCAAGAGCACGAGGAGCCGATCCTGATGCCTGCCATCAGAAGGCAGCAGCAGTCTCTGAGCCATGCATGTGCTGCAGGCAAGAAAACACTTCCCTACCATGAGCTGCAGGAGCCCATGGGTGTCAGCAGACATCTCCCATGGATGCTTGAAGGACTATGTCAGTGGACCTGCTCCCCCCCGTGCACCATCTAGGAGTCCTGGGCAGATATGCAGCACCTCACCTAATGCAGCTGGGATGGCGAAAACTCCCTGAAAGCAAAACTCATCACCAGTTAAATATAAGCAGACAAGTGCCACTGCCACGAAACCTGACTAAAAAAGCTGATCCTGTCTTTGCAGGCCAGGATAGGTCACACTGTACATGGGTTGTATGCAGCCCAGAGAATGAAAAATCCATCCTGAATTAAAGCAGAGCAGTGGCTTTGTCAGCTCTTTGCAAGTGCCATGCATTCACAGTGCCCACTTAGCCCATGAGGGGCTTTGGAAGGGCGGAAAAGCCTCTTTCACTGGCTAGATGCAGAAAGCTGGAAAGAGAGAGGGACTTCTGGTCATTTTTATTCATTCCCTGGCAGTTTGTAAAGGTCTGAAAACATCTCAAAGTTATTTCAAAGCATGGAAGAAAAGAGACAGTGAGCAAGCAAGGGGGAGAAAACACATGGGGGAGAATTTATGTTTTCATCAAGGAGCCCTCTTGTTCTACAACGGCCAGCAATGTATTTCCAGTATTGTCTTGTTAACAGTAAAAAGACTGTGTGATCCATCTAAATAGGGGAAGTACACTGGAAAGGATGAATAGTCTGCCAGGCAAGTGCCTGTGATTCAGTGATGACAGTGCTTCTCCCCCTAACACCAGCTTTGCTGGTGGTGCTAGCAGGCTGCTCGAGCTGCCATCACAGGCCAGTGTGGTTGCAGCCACGATGGAAGCGCCAAGCTATGCCTGAGCTCTGTGCTGGCTCCTTGCCTCAGGCTCTGCCTGGGATCTGGCACCCAAGGGTGAAGCTTAGCCGATCTGGCACCCAAGGGTGAAGCTTAGCCAAGCCCTGGGCCCTGCAGAGGTGAAAATGAGAGCAAAGAGTTAACTGGTAGCAGAAGGTTGACCCTCACCTTTCAGCAGACACACCAGAGCCAGGGCATGCATAGCAAAGTCCTGCATAGAGTCTGGGACAGTTGTTTATTGAGGACTGTGGCTAATATTTACTTGCAGGTTCTCACACTGGGACGCTCGGCTCAGCCATAACTCAAGGCAAGGGTGAGCAGCACCAGGGAATTTTATTGCTTCTGCTGAAAGGATACATCCATCAGAGCTAAAATGCCTCTGCATGAATCGAAGCTGAATCTTCCTCTCAGGCCGGTCATTTCATCTGCGAGGATTGACAAAACAGAAGGAATCAGCGAGAGCAAGGCGGGTGACAGAGGCACCAGGTCACCATTTGGAGGGAAGGAGGACACCAGCCTGAAGGCTCACGTAGCTAAAAAGCTCCAGATCTGGCTCAGGGTCTCAAACAGCAGCAAGGGCTACATGCCAGGCTGAGGTCCACTGAAGGAGTCTGACATGTCTCAGACAACTCTACTGCTCCCTTCCCCAAGGACAGGTGCCCTGTTTGGGCTCACAGGTAGCTGCTCTGCACAGTCTCTGCCCACCTACCTGCCCTGATGGAAACTCTTCCCTCTTGAAGTAAGGATAAGGGAAATGACAGTGACAAGAAAGGCCATTTATGCTGAATTAGCAAGTCCTAGGAGCACTTTGAGCCTTGTGCATGACTGAGTTGGTTCGAGCCCTCCAGCTGTGCCCCTGTCTCATGCTGTTTTCAAGGTGGGCAGATTAAGAAGGCTGGGAAATGCTGAAAGCCAGCTTGAGGCCTCTGCAGAGGAGCAATGCAGGCCAGGGCTGAACTGGGAGAAATTGGGTGACAGCAGAGTGCGAGGCACAGCTCCCTGGGGCACTCACTGGTGCAGCCCAGCCAGGGACTGAGTTCCTACTGCAATTGGTGCAAGAAGGGGTGCTCATGGGGGCTGCAGGGACATCCAGGAGAAGGACAACATGGGGCAGGGTAGCTCTGCAGAGCAGAGGCTATCCCACAGCAGAACTGGGAAGGGAAGGTGAAATTTGGCTGTCAAACAGATGCACAGCTTTGCTGACAGCCATGCATTAAAGAGTCTGTTAGCAGCTGGTCTGGGTTGCATCACCTTCTTCATGTGAACATTACTTTGATTTAAAAAAAAAAAACCAAAACCAAACTGTTCCAAAGGAACCCTGTTGGAGGCACTTCTCATTCTTCAGGATCCAATAGTGCAGTAAGCCACACTGAGGATTTTTTGAGGACCATCAGGACACCACTAAATCCTCTGTCTAATTTACACTAGGCTAAGGATAGGGAAGCACCAATGACATTAGCTGGGTTGTAAAAGCTTTACCTTGCAGGATCACTTCATTAAGGATTTGTTGCAGCTGCGAGGCATCAATAGCTGAGCCCTAATACAGAACAAAATGCAAAGGGAGGTCTGTGAGCATAAAGTTTTCTCCTGTGTCACTTTTACCCTGAAATTCTTTACTCACACACTGTGGCAACCAAGAAAGACCTCTACTTATATCAGAGGAGCAGCAGCACCCCCACAGGAGCATAACAAAGCCCTCCACGCTGCTGGGCTACTCTGTCCTTCCCTACAAGAGTCTGCAGGGGAGTTAGAGGCACTTCCCATCACTGTGGGTGGGGTATTTCCAGCAATGATGGGAACACTTGCTGACTTCACCAGCCCCTAGCTGGGGAGTTGCCAATGGGCAGGCACAGCAGGCAGCTGGGTGAGCAGGCTGGGAGCACAAGCGCTGCTGCCTGCTTCCCTCTGAGCCACCCAACCCATCAGTGGACCTGCCTGCCTCCCTCCTGAGACACACCCAGGGCATTCAGCGTGGCAGCCCATGTTTATTTTCACCTTCATGCATTGATATAACTATTAACTGCAAGGGGTCCATTGTGCAAAGACTTTTGGCAGTGATTTTTTTTCCTCTTGACTAAGTCGAGGAGTTCTTTATAACAGTTTATTAAACCATTAAAAGCATCTCCTGTGAACACACAGAGTTTGGCTCTGAAAGAGTAGGAATCAATTACTCAAATGCTGACGGATGTCTGGTTTCCAAATGCTGCGAAGGCAAATGGAAAATGATGCTGATGAGAGGGGGGAATACCCAAGGCTTTCTAATTGCTTTCAGTAAATAAACAAATTAAAGCCAAAAAAAAAAAAACTACACATGCAAGCCCATCACCAGCACAACCACAAATCTCCAATCCTCCTCCAATATATGGGGCTAGCCAATCTATCCCAGCTGAATGTCCCATTTTTCTGGGGGTTTTGGCAGGTCAATCAATACTGTTTTCAGGGTATCCACTTGAGGATGGAGCTACATTTCCAAAAAATATTTTTCTAAATGGATTTGTATTAACATCGGAGATCAGTTTTCCTTTTTGCAAGTCCACATGCCTGTTTTATTTATTTTTCAGCAAGATGTTTTAGATAGGATACCTGCTTAGCATATCTTAGGAAGACAGCCTTATAGGAGCTGTCCTGGTTCTGTCTTGGTACATCCTGGATCAAAGACAAAGTACACACATAAATAATTCAGTTACAAAACAACTGGAGGCAGAAGTCTGCAGATCCAAACAGCAATTTAGAGAGGGCAGGGAATGTACAGTCCAGGCTGTAGTTTTAACACCCCAAAAGTAAAGTGGACTGGCAGYGAGAAAGAGCTACTGCAATGAAGGAAGAAGCATAGCTGGATGTTATCACTTAGTGCAACCAGGAAGGAGCAGCTCAGGGCCTGAGGAAGACAACAGAACACACCCAGRGTGGAGTTCAGCAAGTCAATACATTAGTATAGAGATACAAAGCCTGATCCTTATTGATGGCCCTCGGTTGAAACCACTGGCTTCGGGCATGTGAAGATTCATGTGAACCAAGAAAATAGAGCAGGAGTTGACTTTTCCTTTCTCTCATACCTTCTCAATCCGAAGGCAGGCTTGACTGTACCTGAGCAATTGCAATTCAATGGTTAAGTGATTTTTTTCAACCCTCCAGTGAGGAGATCCACCAGGCACTAAGGGGAACTATCCTTATCCTATAAAGTTTCCCAAAAAAATCTAAGCCTAAGCCCTAATGCCTTCAGCTCTGTGCTGTGGCATTACACCAGTGACGCCCAAATACCTGAACAAGAGCAGAAAGTGTGGGTACCATAATTTGTCAAAGTCAAAACATTGGCTAATGACAACAGCCAAGTAAACTGACAGCTTGTCAGTGGAAAGAGACAATAAGCCACCATTTACACTACCCCTCTAATGGGGCTTAATTGCAGGCTGGAAAATGAATCGCAAGGAAAGGACTCTGTTTTCTGTTCTCCTGAAGCAGCTTGACATCTTTGGCTTCAAAGACCTGTACTGAGTTTGCACTGCTATAAATAACAGCCTCTCAGCGGCAGGGTTTTACAAGCAACCGGTGAGACAGCAGCATGGACTGGACCAGCTCTGGTAATCTGCACAGTTCACAGTGAGGAAGTCCAGCAAGAGATGGTAGCTGGGCTAGACAGGCTGAAATGTGGGTTGAACTAGAGGTGCAACCAGTTTTGAAGTGTAATTTCCCTTACGTCGGTGAAGATATCCTGATGGAAATCAGAAGAAATCTGCTTTGGGCCTCACCTCTATGGACACCTTATAGGGTGCAAGCACTTAAATGAAGCCATTCCCATGGGGAAGGCATGTATGACCCCGCTCTCAGGTGGGAGGTCTTTTTAAAAGAGGTCAAACTCAAGCTGTGACTTTTTCATCAAAGTTTCCCTCTCTCTCCTCCTTAGGTACATACCCATTTTACAGACATTGCAAGAATTTAATATCTGAAACGCTCTCCCCCCTGCTATATTTGTTTGGTCAAAGTGTTAAAGTCGGTGAGGTGAAAAGGACAGATGGACAGGCCGACAGAAGGACTGTATAAGATTTGTTTCCTTCAAAAATCAGGCTCTGAAAGAGACATATGTGAAGAGGAAGGACTTCACTGTCACTCCCATCTCTCCAGAGAGGTACCCCAGGCTGGTCACCTGCTCTCCCAGCAAGGTCGCAGGGTGCCAGAGTCGAACTCTGGGACAGGTAGTGGGTGGTGAAAGGAGAGAAGAGCAGAGTGGTGTCTGGTATGTAGGGAAGGAAGAAAAGGAGTCAGTAGAGGTGGCTACCAAATGGTCAGCTGCCTGGGAACCATTCACCACCACCAGTATCTACATCAGCTTTCACAGACTCTTACCATTGGCAGCACTGGGCTGGGCAGGAAGTTTGAGTTCCTAGAAAAGAGTTACAAGAATCAAACTGGGAGAGAACGGGCCTTTTCAGAGCATTGATTTGCAGATGTGGCAGAAGGCAGGCACCAACAGGAGCACTCGCCCAGCCCACAGCCCCACAAGATGCTCAGCACCCACACCTCCCAGCCTGTCCCAGTTCAGTCAAGCCTGTTGCACCAGTCCTGGATCTCTCTGTGCAAGCAGACATGAGCAGGTCTGAGTCTCTGGCTGCTCTGGGGCCACTGCCTTCCCTGAGCCAGCCCTGCTGGCACTGGCAGCAGAGAAAGGGTAACTTGTCTCATTCTGAGCATGCCAGGACTAACCTCACCACACAGAAGACAGGGCTGCCCTGCCTTGAGCCACATTAAATTTTCACCTGCTTTCTCTTTGCCTAGTTTAATAGTCAGGAATAAAAATAGCATCTGGGCTATTAAAAGGCAACATCTTTTAAATGCAGAYTGCCTGAAATTCAGCCGGGGTCACCATTCCTTCCGAGACTCACTTAGTAGCAACATTCAATACTTGACTTTTGCTTTTGGTAAAGAAATTAGGCAAGCCAGATGCTATTTTTATAGCATCTGGGCTACTATATAGGTGAGTGCTGCAGAGACCCACAGGAAGGGGATCCCCACCCTTGGCCTAGGAAGGTGTGTGAGGGTCACAGGTTCTTCTGGAAAGACCTACTTCCCAAGGCTGAGCCATCTTGTGCATGACTCATCACGCTTAAGGCAGTCCAGCCCAGAGCACAGACTTCTCATATTTGTTTTCCATAACTAAGGAGTTGCCTTAGTCAGTTCTGGGCTATTTTTGCCAGGGGCCAAAGCCTAGAAAGCAATCTCATTATTAAGATATGGGCCTATGAGGTAAGAGCTGCCATCACCTCCACTATAAAGCTTACTGAAGGAAAGCCACTGCACATCTGATGCTTGAAGGTCATTTGTTAAGGCTGAATGCTGGGCCTTGCTCTTTACATAAAGCACACACAGATATTTATATGAAATTGTGATAATAGCTGCCTTTGCATGAACTAAGATACCATTTTTCCACCAAACTTATCTTCAAGGCCCCTCTCATACCCACAGGGAGCCCTATCAGCCTGTCTATGAGATGGCTGGGTGAAAGGAYCAAGGCTGTTCACTGCTCTTTGCTTCTCTAAGTCCCACTCTGAGCAGAATGGGACCTGATCTGTGTGGCRTCCAGCCAGCACAACATAAGAAGCTACATAACAGCTGTTAAGAAAAACAAGCTCTCAGTCCTCCTTTCACTAAAGACAGATTTCCCCACAGTCTGGCAGGGCATATCTCACAATTATTGCTCACTTCTGTGGTTCTTTGTACCAAAGCTGAGACCCTTGGTGGCTGCGGATGAGCTATTGCCCTGTTCTGCAGTGGCCACCCCTGTGCATCTGACTATACATCTGATCCTCCTCAACACAGTGCTTAACACTCAGCTGTGTCTTCCCAACACGCTTCTAGAGTACATTAAAATCAAATTGCCACATTAGTTATCTTGACATTAAATTGTTAAATCCTGGCACACTGTAAGTCTGGGGCCTATAAGGAGTACTTATCATCTTACTCATTGTAGTCTTGATTCTTCATGAAAATTCGTAAGAGAAATTCAAATTCTTGGTCCTCTGTTGTAGCAGGAACAACAGCATAGGTTCCTGGGCTCAAGATAAAGTAGTTGGTCACATCTCGAGTCACGGAAAAGTTTTGTTTCAGAACTTTGGAGTTCTCCTGAAAGAAAAATATAGCTGGCTATCTCCCCTCCATGTCAGGAACCAAAGTAAATCAGCAAATGCACCCACAGCAGCCTTACATTCCCACAGCTCTCTAAACATACACTGCATCTAACATGCCTTCACCTCCCTAGCGGCATGAAAAGCCCATCCAGGTGACAGACTTTGTTCAAGGACACATCAAAAATGCACAGGGGTGGAAGAACTGAAAGAAACAGAAGGCAAAATGTATGTAAGTGGATTTGAAGAGAACTTCAATTGACATTAAGCAGACTGGAGTTCATGAAGGAATCAAGGATGAATACTCTTACTAAAACTTCCCTGAGATCTAGCATGACTCAGAGTGGTCAGAGAGCTCATTAAGCATCTCACCCAGATGACAATGCTTCAAGAATCACAACCCAAACCTTCCAGCAAGCGTCACAAGAAAATAGAACATTCTGATCTTTCTTCTGTTATTCCAGTATTTTTGCTGAGATGAAACAAACACAATGCAACAGCTATTACTATGATGACATGTAAAGATAGCATAATAAAAAACCCTTAATAAACATATTTCCCAAAATACATCAGCATGTATAAATTCCATTTAGAATGGTTATACAGCGTGGCAGAGTTATTTATGAGCCATGCCTTTGGGAGAAAATAACATAAAACTGCTATTTTGGGAGAAAAAAAAAGATGACTACTGTTACAGACGGCTGGGAGATATGTAGACTGCCAAGTATTATGGGTCTGATCTTGAGCAGATAGAAATGGGCAGTGCTGCAAAGAAATAAATGGTGTAATCCTTTTTTTACTTTTGGGTCTCATTCCACGTTCCTTCTGGTAAAAAGCAGAAGCAGATTAATCTCTCAATGGAGTCAAAACCAGTGTGAGATAAGAATCAGCCTCTATACATTGCTCAGCTCTATCACCCAACATTAAACTTCCCTCACAGCCATGTATTAGTGCTCCACGTCTGTATTTAATCAAAGGCTTCCTAGAGCTATCAGATATGTCCATTCTGGTTTGCATCCTTGCCTGCACTGCATTCCTCTCTCATCCTGCCAAGGCATAACACCCTTTTTACTTCACAGCAACAATTTGATGCATCTCAAAAGGTACTGAACAATGAATGATGCTGCTAATGAATAACGGCAGTGAAAGTGGTTGAGGAAGGAAGACTGAGGCCACGTGAACCTTAGCAATTCACTCTTCTTGCACAAAGAAAACCCCTTGTAAACTTTCACACAAAGATGCCACCTCTGATTGCCCTCAAGCACTGAGGCTAGATGCTGAGAAATAAACCAAGGCAATAGCACTGTACACTTACCCTGGTTTTAGTTCCTGGACTTGGCTTTTGCTGCTACCAGGGCAGGACGCTAGGCTGGCTGTGAGCAGCTGGTAGACCAGCTCTCATGTTAAAATACTTAGGCTGTGTCCATGGGGGAATATTTTCTGTATAATCTGCTGTGTGGATTTGTACCAATAACATTACATTACTAAAAGCTATGGCGTGACAGAGCAGTATGACAGTCCCCTTTCCCTCATTGACCAGGTGCTCCACAGTAATCCGGTGCCCCTAGTAATGGCCTGTTCTGGCCTTGCCCTTCAGCTCCTGCATAGATCATCTGGGATCAGAAGCCAGCCCAAACTGAGCCTGAGGTGAGCCATGGATTGACAGCCCACAGAGGCCAAGTCTCATTGAATTTCATCCATCCTTGGGAATGTACAAAGAGAGAAAAACTAAATGAAGACATCTGAGCATCAACTGGAGCGGAAGAAAGAAATTTTAATATAAAGCAAGAATAGAGCTAATCTGTCCTCTAGTCTACTTCCTGATTAAACAACTTCTTTTCAAGGGACCCAAGACCTATGCCATCACCTCCCAGTGAGGGTCCTTTCTGTCAAAATGGGTAACTAGTCAAGGTGGGCACGCATCAGGCAAGGGCATGCAGGGACCTCCATGTCTGGTGACTGTTGAGGGACAGCTGATGAGGATGCTGGAAGCAACGAGTTCCTCATTCACCAGGAGCAGCAGCTTCTTCCGAGTGGCGTGGCTGGCCCCATGGAGCTCTGCAGGGCTGATACGTGCACCAGGCAGAGGATCTCCTTGCATAGGGATAGTGAGTTCCACTTGCTGGAGGGATGCTCTTTTTATTACGTCTTTTATTTCTCAGACACTGGTTTTTATGAGCTACAAAGCCATGCTCTTCCTTTATGAGGAGCTGTTAGACTTATGGCRTCAATTATTCAAAGTCTGGGACTAGAGCAAACCTCTCCAGTGATGAGGAGAATGTGAAGTTAGGGTCATACCAATCTCTGCTTCCTTTTGTTCTTCTGGTTAAGAACAACCCYCTCCTACCCTCCTCAGCCTACAACAAAAACACTTTGAAAAAGGCTAGCATCCGTCCRCACTAGCAATTGCGCTTTCAGTAAGCCTGGTAATGCTTACTGAAATAACTGATAATAACTGCCCTTGAAATGGCACCTCCCTGGACAGTCACCAAGAAAAAAAAAAACCAACAGGGAAATTGTGGTGGAAGTCCCAGGTATCTGAGTGAATTGCCTCTGCACTGGTCTTGAGCAAAGTCTTCCATATATTTTGCAAATGGGTTTTACATGGCATTTCTGTGATAGAAAAGGGGAGATGAGTAAGACAGGCCCATTTGGGGGAACAAGAGGCCATTCTGTTCCCTACTAGACCTGGAATACTGCTCAAGTGCTGTGGTTAGTGCTGGCTGTCATGCCTTGTGCTGGGCCAGCAAGGCATGTCACCAGTACTGCTGGGCACAAAGGATATTGCCCTGGCATCTCTTGCAACCTATGGACCCCCTGGGTTTCCCAGGGCTATTTTGGGATGCTACAGAACTAAAAGTTCAACCTTYCCTCTCTTAATACATGAATAAAGGAAACTAAGCCTGCCTAACTCTACTTTTCCTGTGATGTTCTAAGATAGAAGGCATCGAGAAGTTCACTCCAAACACTGACTGCTCTCCTTTTACAGCCCAAAAGGCAATTCAGTCTTTCGTTTCCATGTACAGGTATAACAAGCCACACAGAAAACAACAGCGCCTACATGATACCTGATTGTACTTACCATGGTGATAAAAAAGCCAATCTTCAGGTTTTTTGCATCCTGCATATCCTYAGCATGTTTTTGCATGAGTGAAATGACTACATTATAGGTTTTTGGGTCATAATCTGGCACTTTAAAGAAATATGGAGGGTTCATTGAAACTGCACCTGCTGAGAAAGTGTTAACAGATTAATAGCAGCCACATAGATGTCCCAGTAGTAACCTATTGTGTAAGATATTGCTTATATGGACCCAGAGGAATAGGTGGTTACTGCTCCAAGATGCTTCACCAGGAGTCCAACTTAAATGCCTCTATGCAAATGCATGTAGCATGGGGAATAAACAAGAGGAGTTAGAGATGTGCGCACGCCTGCAGGGCTATGATCTTATTGGCATCACAGACGTGGTGGGATGGCTCCTATGATTGGAGTGTTGGGATGGAAGGATACAGGCTTTTTAGGAAGGACAGGCAGGGGAGACGAGGAGGGGGTGTCGCCCTCTATGTCAATGACCAGCTGGAGTGCATGGAGCTCCACCTGGGGATGGATGAGGAGCCAACCAAGAGCTTATGGGTCAGGATTAAAGGGAGGGCAGGGACAGGTGACATTATAGTGGGGGTCTGCTACAGGCCACCCGACCAGGAAGACYGAGCGGATGAGGCCCTCTATAGACAGATAGGAGCAGCCTCACGTTCACAAGCCCTGGTCCTCATGGGGGACTTCAACCACCCCGACACCTGTCRGAGGGACAACACRGCAGGGCATAAGCAATCCGGGAGGCTCCTGGCATGCATCGATGATAACTTCCTTCTGCAAGTGGTAGAGGAGCCAATGAGGAGAGGTGCTATGCTGGACCTTGTTCTCACCAACAAGGAGGGGCTGGTGGGGAATGTGAAGCTCAAGGGCAGCCTTGGTGGAGTTCAAGATCCTCAGGGCACCGAGGAGAGTGCACAGCAAGCTCACTACCCTGGATTTCAGGAGAGCAGACTTTGGCCTCTTCAGGGATCTGCTTGGTAGAGTACCATGGGATAAAGCCCTCGAGGGAAGAGGGCCCCAAGAAAGCTGGTTAATATTCMRGGATCACCTCCTCCAAGCTCAGGAGCGATGCATCCCAACAAAGAGGAAATCAGGCAAAAACGCCAGGAGGCCTGCATGGATGAACAAGGAGCTCCTGGACACTCAAACACAAAAAGGAAGCCTACAGAGGCTGGAAGCAAGGACAGGTAGCCTGGGAGGAATACAGAGAAATTGTCTGAGCAGCAGGGAATCAGGTGAGGAAAGCTAAAGCCCTGATGATAGAATTAAATCTGGCCAGGGACGTCAAGGGCAACAAGAAAAGCTTCTATAGGTACACTGGGGATAAAAGAAAGACTAGGGAAAACGTGGGCCCTCTCCGGAATGAAATGGGAGACCTGGTTACCTGGGATACAGAGAAGGCTGAGGTACTCAATGACTTTTTTGCCTCAGTCTTCACTGGCAAGTGCTCAAGCCTTACCACCCAAGTCGCAGAAGGCAAAGGCAGGGACTGGGAGAATGAAGAGCTGCCCACTGTAGGAGATCAGGTTTGAGACCATCTAAGGAACCTGAAGGTGCACAAGTCCATGGGACCYRATGAGWTSCATCCRCRGGTCCTGAGGGAACTGGCGGATGAAGTTGCTAAGCCACTATCCATCGTATTTGAGAAGTCGTGGCAGTCCGGTGAAGTTCCCCCTGACTGGAAAAGGGGAAACATAACCCCCATTTTTAAAAAGGGAAAAAAGGAAGACCCGGGGAACTACAGGCCAGTCAGTCTCACCTCTGTGCCTGGCAAGATCATGGAACAGATCCTCCTGGAAGCTATGCATGGAGGACAGGGAGGTGATTCGAGACAGCCAGCATGGCTTCATCAAGGGCAAGTCCTGCCTGACCAACCTAGTGGCCTTCTATGATGGAGTGACTACATCAGTGGACA
>JAYKAV010002585.1:491079-509907 GCA_035582835.1 Phoebastria nigripes | reverse complement strand
ATGTCCCTGCCCATGGCAAGGGGGTTGGACTAGATGACCTTTAAAAGGTCCCTTCCAATCCAAACTATTCTATGATTCTATGTTTACAATACAACAGAGCATTGTAGTCTCTACATTACCAGTAGGAGTTGAGGCATCTGGAGTTAAACTAATTGCACATTAATCATTCTAGAAATCTCTGGCGAAGTCATAAAAGTCATGCAGATTTCTCAACCCCCCTACATCTGCTTCACCTACATGGCACACTTTCCGCAAGGCAGAAAAGCAGTGATTCTCAATCAGCCGCCTGACCCAGTGGCTGAGCTGAAAAGGACTGTGGCTTGGAGATCATAAACACATAAAAGAAAAAGACAAAATGGTCCAAAGCTATCCTCCCCTTCCTTCCTGTTAGTGTTTGTGATGGACAAGACACAATGTTGAGCATCAGAGGGAAAAGGCTTCTTTTTGGCCAAGGTTTTAGTTAACAGGAAGCATCCCTGATAAGAAAGCAGTAAAATGCCCAAACTGGGGAAAAAGGACTGAGATGGCAGCATCTACTTAAATCAGTCTAGACTTTAAGCCATGTAGCTGTGTTGGGTGGCCTCGAAAGCTGCAATTTAGCCCAAGATTGCACCTGGACAGAAACTCTACTAGAGGGCTGGTGGCAAAACACAGCTCCAAGGAAAATGGCTCTGCCCACATGCTCTCAGTTCAGCCCCTGCACCTCCTCACTCAGTCTCAGTGCCCATGGTGTACAGTGGCACAGGCATTGCTTTATTATCACACCTTGAGACATGGTGATCAAGCTTATGAGGAGGAGGCTGAAACCTGTAAGCTGAAACCTGTTTGCTGCTAAGTCAGGGATCAGCGTTGCAGAAAAAAGAAGGTCCTTCATTGACCACATGCTACCATCTTAGATTAAAAACACAGAGCCCAAACAGTGAGGCAGCTGTAGAAAAATAAGATAAGATAAGATAAGAGAAGATAAGATAAAAAATTTTAAAAATACTAATAATCGGAGCTCGCAATGCCAGAGGAGTCCTTGCACAGGCAGTAAAACCAATGGTCTTATCTGCTCAAAGGCCTTTCTACCTTCGAAAACAGAGCTTCGTAGCACAATTCTTTCATTTCATATCCATTCAATTTCAGAGTATTTCTTGCTCTGTAAAACCAGCCACATATTTGCCAGACCGCACTTTGTGATGAGGTCCCCAGTAACACCTACTGCAACTGGCTGAAAGAAGATAGACAAGCACATTTTGATTTAAAGAGTTTAGGGTTTCTAAATCACAAGTCCCCTGTTTTAACTCAGCAGCCAGTGCTTGCTGCTTTGTTTCTGCCTCTTTAGCTGATAGGTGCTGTAATGGGACAGGACAGGCATTAACAACTGGCAATCAATATTTCTGCAATTCGGTGCTCAGAGTGAATGTTTCACTGTAAGCACCAGTGGAGAGGAGGAGAGGACTGGGTGACTGCAGTGAGCGTTTATTACCTGGGGAATAGTTGTTCCTGCCTGTGGCAAGGATTGGACTCCAGAGGTTGATGTGCCTGTCCACAGACCACGTTGTGCAGTGCTGATCTCCAAAGTCCAGAAAAGTTGGGGTGCTATTACATATATACAGCCAGGAAAACTGCTCCTGGAAGTTTTCACAGGACATCCTGCRGAGAAGGAGAAAATCTCACTTTTCAGTTTGAGACACCAGTCAGGTACTCACGTTCACCCCCCACATCTTTAAAAGGGGATTACAGAGAGCACTGCAGGCTGTAGCTGAGCTGGCTGATACCCTGCACAAGAGGTCAGCTCTCAACGCATTTGGAYTGCCCTAACTGCACCTAAAGCCCCAGGGAAATTACAGGGCATGTTCAGTAGTACCTAGATGGAGCCCTGCTATCTCCAGCACATCTCTGCCACTGAACCTTGCTTTGTCCCTCCGCACTGTCCTGCCCACACTCATGCTTTGCTCAGGCCTGCAGTGTCTATCTCAGACCAGCCTGCTGTTCTCCTGCTGTCCTCAGAGCCTCACGGGGCAAGTGTGCACTTTCTGAATAATAATAGCTGTTCTAAAGGATGGCTCACACATGGCTGAACTGGATCTGATAATAATCAGAGGCAGTGAAAAACCACAAGCACCTGCAGAGCAGTCAAGTGCACAAGCTCTATGACCTGCTCAGCCACCTGCCCCCTCCGAGCACCAGCCAGTCCAAGGTTCAAGCTAGGCGCTTTATGGGGAAGGGCAGTGTGACAAAATGACTAGGTCTCAGAGAGCTGGATTTTTACTTCTCTCAGTTTTCATTTTTTTCACCAGCTTGTTACTTAATCTTGGCCAGCTCCATTTCTCCAGGTCTTGTTTCCTCTGAAACCATGGGGTCAGCACAACCTCCAATTTGCTGTTTGCACACAGCTAACACAGGGTGCCTTGAGCCATCACTAAGAGCAGAGAACTGCCTAAATGACTCTTTTTTCATAATGAACGCGAACAGAAAACCTGGTAGACAGAAGGATCGATAGGGAAATACCAGAATTCTCCATCATCCTTATTTCTGAGGAGGGCTTCTCTGAATTTAGGCTCAACATGGTCCCACTGAGGAGAGCTGCAAACAGGAACAAATCAACAAGCAGACGTGAGGCACAATTTTCCATCTCTCTGGCCAGCCCATTCCTCTAACCAGCCCGTCAAGTCACGAGGGATCAGGAGGGGTGAGCAAACTGCACGTTGGGAACAGGACTGTGCTCGATACCTTCATAGCCAAGGCCAGCAAACAGAGCTCTGTGCCTTTGCTGTGCCTGTCTGAGTTGCCCACCCTGGGATGGGGAATCCTGCCTCTGCCCTCCAAGCCCCTGTCACCTGTCCCCATGCTGGAGAGGTTAGTGAAGTATCAAGGCATAGCACTCTGAAGTGCTGATATTAAATTGATGTGTAGAGGGCACATTAGCCAGTCAAATGTGTTGTTTCCAAGCAGCATGTTTATAATTAAGTGATAATTGTACTTTCTGCAGAGTGTAAGATAAATAAACAGAGCATGAATCAATAATTTATTGATTTATGCAGCTTACCTGTGAACGCGCTCTACTGACATTTCAATTACAGTTAGGATTATAGTTCACCCTTCCAAAAAATGGGAGGATGCTGTCTGAGCAGATAGCTATTATCCCAGCCTTAAACATGTCTACACCACCCGCCAACCCATCCAGACACAACACGCTAGCTTGACTTTTCTCAGCAGAGAAGTTACGAGTGTCCTAGCAACAGGGAGAGGTGGGATGCTATTAAATCACRTAAGAGTGACAGCTGAACATCTCTCTAGTCAGGAAAATACTGATGCAATTCCACCAGGAAAACTAACATCTATTTATTTACAAAACACTGTTGCAGTCTTCCTCTGTATCATTCCTTTCCTCAGGAAAGAGAAGTTAGCTTATACACACAGCAGCAAAGTGGTCCTTGCATCTCCAAAGCTGCATGCAAGATGCGAAAGATCAGTTCAAGCCATCCAGCGGCACTTTGCCTTTGCAATAACCAAGGATGCTTTTTGTCTCTCTGTGTTCAATACTGCATAAAAATACTGCCCTACTCTCATGGACTCTGCTAACCATCCTCTTCCCAGATTCAGACTCATGGGAGGGGAAGAAGGAGCAGGAAGGTGGATGCATGATTGCTGCAAGAGAATTCAATAGAAGCAGCCAGCCAGTGTCTAGGGGCATAGCCAGAGCTTACTCCAGGTAATAACAACTTTTTCATCCATGACCTATCTGGAATTACCCACTGGAAAAAATGCACACATAGACAAAAAGGGATACCTGAGCTAGGCCTAGTGAGGAGCACATATAAAACCAACGCTGCATTAGTTTTCCCTGGATTGGATTTCTGTGGGCAGTTCCTTTGCAGATGGAAATAACRCTTCTAATGAATTGATTTAGAAATGTCTGCTTCATTATAATGGGTGCAAGGCAGAGGTCCTTTACAATACGCCTATAAAAGAGTGATTCTGCTTATGAGATTAAAGCTTTAAGACCATACTCATCACTCCAGGGCCCCTTCCACTCCCCATGGCCCCATGGATTCCAGATTCTGATGATATGTTTCCAGCCATTCTTGTAGCGTATCTATAAAGAGGAAAGAAAAATAAACTCAGTCACAGCTTTTCATGACTGTGATATTCAGTGAAGAGACGGGTAATAAAATGGATCTTCTTCTATACCTTGGAGGCCTGGTTTAACTTCTGATCTCATTTGACCGCAGCTAAAAATCAGTGCCTTTTGCTACATTGTGAAGGAATGAAGTGTGGGAGAAAACTGCGCCCATTTTGCTTTCCCGAGGACAGTGAATAGCTGACACAGAGGGAAGCAGCGGCATTCCTGCCACACCGCATGACTTCAACGGCCTTGGGAAAGTCCAGTGCTTAATCCTGCACATCTGAGTCAGCAAAGGCAGAGACTTTGAGGAACCAGGCCACCAGACTGCCTGGAGTGAATATCGACAGTCAGCACGGAGAGATGATGATAAACGGAATCTGTGTCTCTAGATCTACAGTATTGTGGTTTCCAACAGCTGGAGTTTTGGTGCTTTTCTCCTCTTGCTGTCACCGGTTTAAGCCAGAAGCAACTCACTTTCGCCAGTGAAGCTGAAATGGTGGAAGTGGAAAGGAGAAGCAAAACTTTTTGTTTCTGGCTCTCTTTATGCACACAGGCAGTGTTGGAAACAAATACCACGGCAGTCTCTTCCCAGGCAAAGGCCCAGCCCCTGGCCAGCCTCAAATCATTTCCCCACAGGACACCCCCCTGGATGCCTTGGCACTCCTGTAAGGTGGGGCAAAGACGTTTCTCCTCTCTGCACAAACATCACGAGCAGCAGGAAGCTGAAACAGCCTGCTTCCTCTCCAACAGAATTCGGGATCCTTCCACCCCTGTCTTGGGGAGAGCCAGCTGGGACCTTCTCTGGAGCCTGGCAACCCCCATCCTTCCATTTCGGAGCCTCTTGGCTACAAGCAAGCATCCTCTGAGAAGCAGCATGCGGACTATGATGGTGGCATCAAACATGCCATGGCATCAGGGGCTATAAACCAAAGCCAGGCTCATATGGGAAACCACTAAAGACAGGGAGAGAAGGGATAAAATAGCTTAGGGAAAACAACGTCCCCTTTCCAAAGTATTTTAAGTTCTTAGATTAAAATCTGTTGTAGCTGTCTTTCTTGATAGCATAGCCATTGTTTGGTTTCCTTCTTGGCCTTGCTCACTGTTAACACTCCCTGCGTGCACTACAGCTTACTGGGGTAAGCCATGTTCTGACTTCTGGTTGTAAAAAATCCTTCATTTCTTTTGATCTGTGAGATAAATTGGTCCTGTTTTCAGATCAGCAACATTAATATCTAGCCAGGAGAAGTTCTGCATGAGTAGAACAGCTTTAAAAGATGGAGAAATGCTGTTCTTGAACCAGCGAGTTATTTGCTTTTCACACAGTGATTTTTGGCAGCTTGTGATTGAGCTGAACAACAGGTTTGCATCATATGACAAATCCCAGAATTTCAGCCAGTGCTTCTATTCCCATTTGAAAGAGAAAAGTGAATTTTTTAAGAGTCAGCATGGAATTAAAATCCCCAGAAATGCTGTTTTTGCTCTTGAAGTGTCCCAAAACAAAAGTGAATTTAAGTTGCATTTTTCCATTAGAAAAAATGATAGGATTCAGACATCCCCCCTCTTCCCATCATTGTGCCAGAATGCTTCAATCTCCTGGAATTTGAACTATGTGTTTTCAACAATCCCTCCTAAGCATGAAGCTAATTAAAATTACTCTGAATGGAACAGCAGTGTGACTGCCCTGTAGTGGATCACCAGTACAAGATCACCAGGCAGGAACAAGTCCTCGATCTTACCTTCACAGTTCCTGTGACAGTGTAGGCGTGACCCTGTACAATCCCATTCCTCAGCTCTATGTTCCTCCTCAGCTGCAGAAGGGAGAAAGCACAGCTTTTAGCTCTCTGCCACACTGCAAAGGTATGGCCATCAACTCCCGGAACTATCATTTGGTATGGCAGAAAAAGAAACTTGGTTTTGACTACAGCAGTGTCTCAGATACATTGGCTCCAGAGGAATGTGACTGTTGCTCCCACTGCAGCCATAAGTAGTCCAGTAAATTTAAAAAAACTACAGGTCTTCACATATTTGCAAGTTCTTCAATGGTCCAGAGCTGCTGCAACTGCAGAATGACCTGGACTGGGTCACTGGGAGGGTTAGAGCCCCAGAATTTCCCTGACACCCACAGCCCAGCGTCAGCCACCTGAGCTGAGGGGCTAGTCCTTGGCTTGTTTGCAACAGCTGAGCTTTGTGTCCTGATGAACCAGGCACTACAGAAGCAATGCCACACACTTTGCAGTCTTCCCTTACATGCTGTAAGGGAAGCCTTGGCAGCTTTTTGGCAAGACACTTGCTGAGCATCACAAAGCCTTTTGCAACTTCCCAGCATTAATATCAGTAGCCTGCAAATCACAATGCGATAATAGCATCCTCTCGCAGAAGAGAGGTGCATTTTGGCCTTGCTAGAATCGATCACAAAGCTATGAGGCCAAAATCAGCCCTGCTGCAAGCCCACTGTTGCAGTGGAATTAGCCAGGAGAGAAGCCACAGACCTCTCTCTGACAGACCAATCCATCTACATCTACCCAAAAGCCTTTACATTACTTACTGCACAACGTTATCTACTTTCTGCTGCCAAGATCTCTCCAGGCATCCATAAGCTGTAACTATTACATGGAGTGATTATGGACTTCCTTTCTCACTCAAAAGAGCAACCTTTATGCAAACATGGTAAACCAAGAAAAGCATGCTCCTGGCCCTGTAACTCACCTGGCCTGAGGTGCTACACCCCATCAGACACTGCGATTTGTAAGCTGCTTTCAGTATCTCCTCCAGATCAGGAGGGGGATCCTTCAATGAAAACTGCACTTGGACTCCACCTGTGAGGTCTACTAAAGCATCAGAAAGGTAGCCTCCATGTAAGTTCTGGTAGGAGCCCTGTAACCTGGGGGAAAAAAAAGTTAATTAGTCCTTACACTGTGTTTTAATAAACAATGTACAGTGATGGTTTCCAAAATGGACATGCGCATTGAGGCAGTGAGCCTGGGGTGTGTAGACATTGGGGCCAGGTAATGAAAGGAAACGTGATTGAAATACATGGCCAGACACAACACACCCTGTGGAACGAATGAGGCAAAGACGGACTTTTTCCTATGTATTCACTCACATCTAAGGCTGCTGTCTAGAGTCATTTACAGACAGTGGAAAATAATAAGATGCATCTCATGCCAATGCAGACATTTTAGGGAGATGAGCTGCATCTCATCTTGAAGTATCCAGTTTCCTTCTTCTGAACAGGAAGGGAGCCAAGGGTGACTAGTTCAAATGGATGTTTCAGCTCAGGAGCTAACTGTTAGTTTCTACATCATACTTTGTCATGACTCTTCATAAAAATGGCCAGTATCTCTTTTGCAAATGAGAAATTCCTATTTCATTGAAGAGCATTGTGAAGATATTTGCCCATGCTTCCAAGGCAAGACGGAAACAAGTTTTCAGCACTGTTCCCAATTCACTCTGCTAGAGTGAAATAATAGGATAATAATTTCATATTGCAACACAGTCCTTGTTGTTTTTATCGTGTGCTTTTTATTGAGACAGCAAATAAGCTGGAACATGCCGTACTTAGAGCAGGTAGAGCATGCTGTTAAAAACCACCATACACACTGTATTTAATGAATGTAATCAAATGAAGTCTGCAGCTAATTGTATTTTGAAGGGTTGTCCTTGTCCTACACTGATGAAAAGAATTTGTCATGGGCACTGGGGAAAAACTTCTCAAATGGGAATCTCATAAACAGCATCGCTTGCAACTTTAATTTAATAGAGGTTTGGTTTGCTTTGTAATTAAAATCTTATGCAGCAAATTGATACTGAATCCTGAGTCAACTTTTCTGAGATATCTTAGGGCAAAATGCATTCTATTCCTGAGTCGCTCAGAAGCTGCTTTAACATTTGCATATTCCTGACCAAATCTGCCAAAATAATTGACTCTCTTCTTCAGCTCCTCTTTACTTCACTGCAAACTTTACACCGGCTTGATGTAGGGCATGTGCACCAAGTTTCAGCCCTTCATACTACCCCTAGCACAGGAATTTCTCTTCAGCGCATTTAATGATGGGCAGTTTTACAGACGCTAAGGGACCACATTCACTCCTCAGAGGATTTTTTTAAATTATTATCTCTTTATTAATCATTATTAACCCTGCAGTGCTCTGGGGACCTCAGCCAAGAGTCAGAGCTCTCTGTGTGAAGTGAGAGCTGACCAGACACTCACAAGAGTGCATGTGTTGTGCCTGGGCATGTTCTTCAGTCATGCTTCCTCTCATTGCCTGCTCCAAATATCTGCATGATCTCTGATTAGTGACTGTAAACAGAGGTAATTCCTGCTTAGAGTCTGCAGTTTTAAATAGAGGAAAATATGGAAAGGAAAACAGAAGCAAACATGTTTGCTTAAAGTAAGGAGATGCCCAGCCCCTTTTGTGTCACCAGCCATTGCTCTGTTCATTTTACTTCTCGGGCATTAACATCCCAGAATTGGACTGGGTACATTTAGGTCTTCAGCCTGAGACCAACATCTCCGGGTTATATTGGTCCTGTGTTTGCATGTAGCCACAGTTCCTTACATAAACACAGCACAACATACACAGCTGTTAGCCTGAACTCCTCCCTGTGTGCATTGCATAAAGCAGAGGGTGAAACCACTCGTAGAAAGCATTCAGCACTGGGTGGAAGAATAGATCAGGTATATTTACTTGGCATATGCTTTTTCCAGCAAGGATGGCCAGAATTCATTTGACGTTCGAGGGTGTACAGACAGGTATCTTCCATTTAGGAATGGCAGCTGGTCATCTATCACTACATCCACCCAGTCTCCATATTGCCAGAACTGGAAATGAAAAAAAAAAAAAAAGAAGAGAGAGAAAAAAAATGAGCTTCTTTTAAGAGCTAATATTCATGCCAAGCAACAGCCTCCTGAAATAGCACAGGAATTAATCTAAAGCATGGATATGTGCAAGTTCTCTCCTGAACTGCTTCAGGCTAATGGGCCACATTGTTAAACAAGCTACCAAGTGGCTGGATTTCCCAGTGGCAGGGGAAGTCATTTGGGAATATAAATAGTCCTGCAATCAGTGGGAGGAAAAAGTCAACATGGGAAATATGCTAATATTATTGGGCGATAGCAAGCATTCAACATGATAAAGAACAATCACACAGATGGTTCAGTGAGCTTCACTCCTCAGCTGCATTTGGATTTTCCCTTGTAGCACAGCTCTTGGCCAGAAAGCCTCTGTCAAGATCCAGTCTCTAGATATTCCTTCCTCTGTGTTTCAATTAAGACTCCGAGGTGCTGTCATGGACAGGGACAGTGTAGTGACTAAAGACTGTTTTGGGGTGTTATCCATCTCCTTGATAGATGAGGAGGACGCAGGCGGTCTCTCCAGCATGTGGACAGAGCAGGTGTTTCTCCAGCTGATCCAGCTGATGAAACCTTTCAAGGGAGAAGATAGGGAAAGAGATCTGTGGGGATGAACTAAAGGAGCCATTTCCAAAGTCATTAGCAGATTAATGTAGCTTAGCATGATTCGCAATCATAAGAGGCCAAGCTCTTATTTGCAGTAATGCTAAGGACTCCAGTGGAAGTATGCCAGCAATAGATTTAGTCTAGCATGATTTTATTTCAACAGCTTTGGTCAATGAAAAACCCCAAAATGAGCCGTTCTGTTAGAAAACCACAAGACCAGATCTGCCCAGCAGCAAAGCAGCTTACAGTCTGCTAAGCCAAAAGCAGGTTTGATCCTGCTTATGTTCTACCTCACCCCAGACTCTCAGTTCCTACACTAGTGACGGCAGGAGGTGGCAGGGTTGGACTCTCCGAACTGAGCTCCAGGAGTGGTTTGAGCCTTCTGCTTGATTTTGGCAGGATGGGGTTGGAGGAAAAGCCTGCCACTGGCTGTCCTCTGCCCAAAAGAGAGACAGGCAAAAGGACAGTCCAAAAGGAGCTGTCCTTTCCATCACTTGACGTGCCCTCCTGTCACCAGTCAACACCTGGCAGCAGATCTGTATGGAGAAAAAGTGTGACATCCAGCCACACCTCCCCATGGTGCTTCATGTGCAAACACAACAGGTAAACAAGGAGAATATGGAACTGGCTGTGAGGATTAATGCAGTCCAAACCCACTGAGTGACATTTTTCCAAAAGCTAAGTTCCTTGGCCATCTTTGGAAGGGAGCTCAAGCTTGGAGGCCTTCTGAACGCAGCACTGTATTTTTTTTCAGCTGGATAAAGAGAGCTGCTTTGTCCTGACTGCCACAGACTTTCAGATCGTGGTCTCATCTGAGCTCATAAGGACAGGAAAAGCCACAATGGGAATGAGAAACCTCATGGAAAGTCCTAGGATGCTCTGGGAGTGCAAGAGTGGTACAGGAGAAGCCGTTCTCCCCCATATGCCTTCAGAGAGGGCCAATGCCTTCACTTTTTGGCTTGAGAGTCTGGCTTCATGAAATTTCTTTATATGCTCAGGATTTAAAGCACTGCAGCTGGGAACTTGACAGTAAATGAAACAAAGAATCCCTATTTAGGCAGGCTGCAAAGAGGGAAGTTCTTCACTTCCACGTTTGTGGTGAGCCTTTTAAATCAGGACTTTATTTTCCTGGGCTTAGAAGAGGAGGAAAAAGAAACGGACAGTTGCAAGATGACAACAACACCTAGGGTGCTGCTGGTCGTAGGGGTAATACTGTGTGGTTAATTTGCCTCCTTTTTTCCCTCCCTTGACAGGGATCTTAGAGAAATCCAGTTCTGGAAGTGAGCAAGGTGAAAATCCCATGCCTTTCAACCACTCTCTTTTGCATGGTGTTAAAAGGCACCTTTTGGATGTGTCCTGAAACTGAGGTCTTGCCCACTTATGGCCTTTAAAGATTTCATCAGTTTCTTCCTGAGAGCAGGGACATTAATGCTTAGGGCAGATCCCCCCTGTTTTGAGTTGATGCACTGTGCCATAACCCCCTGTAGTCCCTGCAGAATGTTTCTGGGTTTTTCCCAGGCTGAGCTGCTGCTGCTCACTGTCACAAGGTGTGGCACACCCTGCCTCACAGACATCAGAGCTTCTGTGGCAGAGAAAGTGATTCCTATACAAACACGGGACTAACTTAATTCCTGGTGAAATAACGTCATTGTAATTATTCCCTAGATAAAAATGTCACCCATCTTAACTACAGCTGATGAAGTGCTTAAGACCCGTAACTCTTGCAGCTGAACAGCCAGTGTTGTGTAGGAAGACTGGAGCAGCCCTTTGTATTCCTGAGAGGCAATGTGCTCCAGATCCAAAAAGGTGAAAAAAAGTTATAAGCTAAAATTTTTATATTAGCATATGATATACCTTGTTTGCGATTCTTCACTGAACTGAGGACTGGTGGCTTAGCCTGTGGATGGCAGTAAAATATCTTTGATGGAATAATTGAAAGGCATTGCCGAGAAGCATTTCCATTCAGAGTAGCTTTCTCAGGGGTTTATTGCTTAAGGAAAGCCAGAAACAGTTGCATTGATTTGCAGATGAGATGACAGGGAAAACATTTTCAAATACTGTGAGGTATTTATACTGCTTAAGATTTAAGGATTGTTCCTAACTAATCCTTTCAAAGCTCTCATGAAAGACAATCTAGCTTGCATCCTTTTAATGTGTTTTAAGTGGACTGGTGTCCCTTCAGTTGGTTTATCTCATACAGTGCACCTCTGCATGCTGGAAATGAGCCAAGACAGAAACATGGGGTATTCCAAGGAGCAAAGGAACAGAGCAAAATTTAGACTGCCTGCAAGATAATCCTCCTGGTGCTGCTCAACAAGAGCTCTAGGAGGTCAAAGAAGTCTCACTGCCAGAGCTCTTCGCTTGGTACTGAACTGCGTATAATGAAACAGATTTGTGAAAAGAGGGGGATGATGAATGGCCGAGTATATACTGATTCTCTCTACATCCAGTTTAGCTTCTGGAGCTTAATGGTACTGCAAGTGTTTCTAATCCCACAAGATATTTGGTCGACTCTGATACAAGCAAGCAGGGCCTGCCAGTTACTATCCCAGTCACCCTCCTGGGAGATTCAGAGAATTTCAAGAGTTGGTAGAAATTAAGATTTACTAAAAAGCCTTGCTCCTCTCTCCGAAACAAATCTCTTTTCAAAATATCAAAAGCCTGTTCCTCTGATCTGTCTCCAAGTATTTGTAATTTCAAGCAATTTCCACAAGCTAAAAGGGCAAGGTGAAGTATATGGGGAAACAGAAAATGAGTCCAAATAGATAAAGAACACAGGTGTGCTGACAGCCGTAACAAACTGTCCAAATCAAAGCAGACACCAGAATGCCATCTTAAACATATATGTACACAAATCCATCTGAACAGCTGGTATCTGTACCTCTGGAGTCATACCTTTCAGAAAAGAGCTTTAAATTCCCTGAAGTGTGATTGCACCACCTGGAGCACAAGGGACCATTAGAAAATTTGGGATTTTCTGCAAAATTCTGAACTGGGAGTCAGCACTGAAGAACCAAAGAATTCAAGGATGTCGAGATCTGGGACTGCAGTTTGGACCCTTATATAATCCAACCAGCCAAGCCCGAGCAGTACCAATACAGCAGAGAATACATACCCGGAAATGAAAAATCCCAGCATAATCGTCCTGGAATCCTTGGTCCTTTGGTAAAACGTTTTCCAAAAATTGCTTCTGCAGTGTCAGGGAGCCCAGGGCAGCCAGCAGCCAGCAGCTACCTCAAGGGAGGGAAGAATCCAGTGCATTCAGTCAGTTACTCACTGTCGTGGACCTTAACTAACTCTTTAGGAGAGTGGACTTCAACATATAAGACATCTAAGAACCAGCTTGTTAAAAGAAACCAACGTTCTTCTGTCTCCCTTCTCTCCCCCAAAATGCTGAAACACTACCCAGTATTCACCAGCAATGCCCCCGGGGAATCCTGATGACACCCAGCCATCCTTTTCTACTTTTATGCTCCTATCTTTTGTGGTCATGTTGAGACTTGCAGTCTAGAACATTGTTTAGGAAATCTTCAAACCTCTCAGTGGGGTGAGAAATGGGAAGACATTTCTTTCTTTATGGGAGCAGAGCTGCTCCCAAAGACAAACATGGTTATGGGCCAGGAGAAAAAGATGGAACTGATAAAGTCTGGATAAGTATCAGAGAAGATGGACAGAAATATCCACAGAAAAGAAAACACTGAGAGTCACCAGATGGAGACAGGATGAAAATAAAAGTCAGTCTTAACACGTGTTGGAGCTGTGACCACTTACCCCAGAACTGTGTTTGACCCGTGTACTTGAAGCATCTGCCTGATCTCATTTGGATCTCCCTTTCTATGCTTGTCCTTATATACATAAAGGGCAGGTGCTGTATATAAGTAACAGGGATTAGACCTGCTGCATTTGGGAATCCTGTTAAATATCTGCAATAAGTTGTGTGTGAGCTTGCGTGAATCTGAATTGACCTGCACTAATTGTTTACTGCAGCTACCGTGGTCCATGTCTTCCCACCAAGCACTCAGAACATAGCAAAGCAATCACAGGTTATTGCTTTGTGCCAATCTTTTCCAAAACAGGAATATGACCTTACCTATTTCTCCTTGCATGATATCAAATCTGCTAACTCCATCCATGATCAAATAAGGATTTCTCTGAAGTTCCTGGAAGAAAGAAAATGCAAAGAGCAGTGTGGATATCCAGCCTTTGCCAGCAGTGTGTTCCTGCCCCTTGAAGACCTTTGCTTGCCTACCTTTTCCACAGCTGAAAACTATTTCTCTTGAGCCCTGATGTTTTGTTGCCTGCCACCAACAGAACAAGAGGAGATACTCAGGCATCTCTTCTTAAGTCTGCTCGGCTATTCATAGGGATGGAGACTTGTGGYTGGGTGCTCACTGAGTTTTCATTTGGGTTTCTCTAATGCTACCAATACCTTTCAGAGAGGGCTCTGAGCCTGCCTGCGAAATCATGCAGTTTTCTGGGGGACAGTAGGGCAGAGACACAGAGGTTTCCAAGCAAAGTGGAGCAGGGTCTGTACTTTAGCTCAGCACTGTTTCTGGGAATGTTTTACTCTCTAAGCCTTTTGTGTTTCCATGCAGGACTAATACAGATCAGCCTAGGCTGCTTTTCATGACTTCTGGTGAGGGAGCTATAGAAAGAGGGCTTAATCTCTGGCTGCAAAATCCCACAGGCCTAGATGACTTATTTTTAATTCAGGGAGAATTTTCCTTGCATTCCTTGAGAGTCTTGCTTGGGCAGTGAAGGGGAAACACTTCAGAGTTTGATCTTGCACACAGAAATGTGAACCATTCTCCCACCTGCGACTGCTATTGGTCTGCGATATCTGAGTGCTCAGGTAGAAATGGCCCAAGCATCCCCTGTGAGTAACCCTTGGCACACCCCAACTGGGTAAGGCTCTGTTTTGAAAGCGCAATCAGCCTTAAATAGGAAAGTCACTGCACACCTAAGAAAATGAAGAGATAAAAGGGAGAAAAAACATCTGAGTAAGAAAAATAATACAGCAGCTCTTCCTTCAGCAGGCCCTGGCATTTCTTCTCCCCAATTGATTTGACATGCTGCACAAAAATGAGACCAGCGTACAACGTGACTYGCGACTCACATGGTTGCGTGAGCTCAGCATTAGCAAACGCTGTCAGTTTTCTGAAATGGTTTCACAGTGATCAAACCCCTCTAAGAAGTTTCTCTGTCAGGACAAGATGCAACGCAACATTGCTGCTCCAGGCTGGCGGACAGATCATGCTCCCACAGGACTGCTGACACCAGGGAAAGCAGCCTGGGCACACATCTTCCTTGACAGATGCTTTCACACAGCCATCCACTCCTCTCCCAGGACTTCAACGATTTGCGGTAAGAGATTTACCCATAGCATGGGAGCAGGCCTAAGAAGTGGTGGTCACCAGCAGCGGCGGTTGGTCACCATACAGGGAAGCAGCAGCTCTCAGCCCTTCTCCCTTCCCCTCTACATCTGTCCCAGCTTTATCTTCTCCCTGCCTCTATTTCCCTGTCAGCAGTTTGCCTCCCTCGCCTGGGTGAATTCAAAACCTTCCACAAGCAGGAAAGAGTAACTTGCATGACAAGGTTCTGAACTTGGCCTGTGCCCTTTTGTGTGTCTGACTTGCCAATAGTTATCCCAGAAAACCAACAGCATAAAGGAATGGGTATTTTTGCTCCCCTGTCATTTCTGAGGCTGTTGGAAGTCTTAGTTGCCCCAGGCAGGGTGGCTGGGCTCTGATGGATGTACTACAGTGCATAGCTGCCATGGGGGTAACCACCATATAGAAACATGACCCTGAAACCAATGGGAAGGCAGCTGCATCTCTTACAGGATTCCCGAGGAAAGGGCTGATGCTCTGCTCTGTGCTGGGACGATAAAGCTCTTAAGTGCACTGTGGATCCTGCTAGCCTGTTACGGAGACCGGCTGAAAAGTCAGCCCATTAGATGCCTCAGCATATACCCTATTGCCCACCAAGACGTTCGACTCCCCAGTAAGCAAACAGGGATGAGTTGAGTCCTTAAGCAGGTTCCTTGCTGAGAGAAACCAGTAATTTTGTCTAAAAATAGAAAAGACATGATCTGAAGTCAGCCCCAGCCAACATGCCTTGACTGTGCATACAGACGATTTTGTGGCTATCAGAGAGAACAGAAGCTGAAGTCGAACACTCTCACTGTAATCCCCACCCACAACACACTAAGCTCTGCTTCCACTGGGGTGTACTCCCCACAGACTTAGGGAACAATAACTGGAAAGCAACACAGAGCGTGTGACTAGCCATGGAAAAGGGGCTGCTCAGCAGCTGTCCCTCTGCAGAAACCATGTGGCAAATGCAAGGTGAATTCCCACTGAACTGACACCAGTGCCGCTGGCTGAAACAGCAGCAGTCCTCCTTGCTGCATGCACTGCGGTCAGAAATGGCAGGGCAGGTTTTAACAAGAGGTTTGTGCTTCTGAGTATAGCCACCTCTCTGTGGGCTTGAGGAAAAGAGGCAGCATGGGCACATTTCAAAAAGATGCAGTGCACAGAGCACGGGCTCTTTGCACAGCGTTGGGTGTGAGCCAAGGAAGGGCAGGGGACAAACAGAAGCTGAAGCAAAGGCAGGAGGGGGCAGTGGTGGGGAATTGCAAGACCAGATACTCTGAAGAGCTCTGGAAGAGTGTGACCCCTGAAGTCAGTGGTGGAATGGCTGTTCCCTTGAAGGACACTGTGTGGAGCCTGAACTAAGCGCAGAAAGTTTCTGAAAGATCTTAGAGAGGACATAATTATKATGGGTGCAGTGTTTTGGAAATCTGGGCCTTCTCAACCGGAAGGAAAGGGAGGAAAGGAAGACTCCAATTAGCTCCTCTTCCTTCAAAGGCAAGAACACAGCAGTCATAAAACACCAGAAACTATCATTTATTGTTGCAAAACATAGCTATGCACATAGTTACCGCTACACAAAACGTGCAAGCCTCACTATTTGCCAGTGCTTAAATTGCATGACAAATAGAGAAACTACAGATTTAACTATAAGTCTGTCCAGAAGCAGTGCCCTGTTTCACTGAGAAATTATGATGAYGCTTTGTGGCATTTTCCTCAAGACTTTTCAGTTTTAGCTGGAGGCGGAAAGAAGAGGGAGCTTAAGGAGGCGTGTGGCCCCTTCTCAGAGTATCTACAAGTCCATCAGTGAAGGCAACCATATGGGCTGCAAGTCAAGCGCTCTGCTGAACTCATCCCCCCAGGACAAAGCTATCATCACTTGCTTTCCCTGGCCCACTGAAGACTTCATTACGTATTCAAAATAAAAGAGAAGTTCAAGTTCAAACCAGTTCATCCTCTAGAGAATGGTCTTACCACAGAAGTACTGCTTATCCAAAGGGCAAAATGGAAAATTAATTTGAGAGGTGGAAGGAGAGCACCCTGTACATGCATTTGTCTCTAAATTTCTTTTTATAATTGCTTAGCATTTTTGTGGAAGAGCAAGTATAGATGTAGGCCATATGCAGACATATGTAAAGAACTCAGTCAGACATTTTTGTGGAAAATTGGAAGCCTGAGGTGGGATTTCATGGGCAGTGTAAGCCAGTCTGACTGCAGGCTGCTGCTCAGTATGGTGGTCTGGACTTTTCCACAGATTTCCCTGCTGACACAGCGTGATCCTGAGTGCAGGCACAAGGCCACTGAGGGTTAAGAGGCAGGACATGACTCTTTGCAGAGCTGCATCCCAATCAGTTCACCTTAACCCTACAGGAAAATCCCAGCCCCGCTTCTGTTCCTGCCACAGCACCACATCTTTCCCTTTAGCTGTACTTGTGTTGCTCCCTCCTGCTCCAGCTTCACCTTCCTGACACATCCTGCCATCGTGAGCCACCGTGCTCCCTGTTCAACACCCACCAATTAAGAAAAATAAAAAGGCTGCTATTGGTTGAAAGCTAAACCTGTTTTCAGCTCGACAAATCTTAATTCAGCATCACTGCTGTGTCTGTAATAGTGTTGCCCTGGATTAAGAAGCAAACATGGTATTGCCATTCCCGGAGCTGAGGGCATTGCCTAGCAGTGTGCTGAGGAGGGGTCAGGCACACCACTGTCATACATCCCGTAACCACAGGAAAACTCCACAGAATAGCTAACACAGAAATAAGCCAGTTGGAGTAACGAGGTAGGGCAGGACAAAGGATGAGCTGTGCTGGGTCACACTGAAGRTCTGCCTGTTGCAATGACTTATCTCCGACAGCTTGGAGAGGGAGCAGGATAACTGAGCAAGCAGAAACTAATGCTCCTCCCGCATACACCCTCCCACTCTCCATCACTTGGGGGCTAAAGAATTTCCCAGGCTGGAGGCTCTATCCACAATTTTGTGTTTATTAGACCTCATGGGAATCAGGAATCTGTTTCCTTGAATCTGCCTAATCTTTTTTTTTTTTAAACTCATATTCAAAGTGCCACGGTGTTATCAACTATTCCCCTGTGGCCACCACAGCCATATAATCCTGCTAGCTGACTCCCCATCCCGAGAAACAGGGAAGCGGGTGAGTCAACAGACCATCGTAGGAGCGTTGCTTTCCCCTCAACCCAGGATGCGTGCATTGCCCCCTGCAACCAGCCCTTTCCAAAAGCAACAGACCCCAGAGATACTATGCAAATAAGCCCTCATCTAAAATCTGTGCAGAAAGACAGATTTAATAAATGGTGACACACTGCAGCTTCCTCAGCCCAAAGATATGAACTCTGAAGTTGAGGTCAGATGCAATCAGCTGAGTAGGCAAGGGCTGAGACAAAGGCAGCCTGGAAATTCTGCTCCCATTCAATTACACTGATTGCACATGCACACTCAAAAATAAGGTGAATTGATTTTGATTTCATCAAGGAGAAATACTGAACAGGATCCAAGGGCCTTGTGGTCTCTGGGGTATACTGAAGCTGTGAACTCCACCACGAACAGCTGGCAGGCGACTTTGGTTCATGCCAGAGAATGGCCCCATGGTGACAGACCTGCAGGTAGTGCAGGACAGCACTATCCCTCACCACCGCACATTTCTCATAACTTGCCTTATTAAAGCAGCTCATGTGACAATCCACATTTCTTTTTCCTCTTTTTTTTTTTTTTTTTTGTGCTTTTTTCTTTATTTGTCCCCTGTGCTATTAGAGCTAAGTTTTTAGTTTAACTTCGAACAGTTGTCTGATTTCTTGATTGAAACTAATCTACCTTTTTCTGCTCTTCCGATCCAGACAGGCCAAGGCTGATGCAGTAGGAACTCCAGCTC
>JAYKAV010002585.1:473873-491008 GCA_035582835.1 Phoebastria nigripes | reverse complement strand
CCTTATTAAAGCAGCTCATGTGACAATCCACATTTCCTTTTTCCTCTTTTTTTTTTTTTTTTGGTAGATTTTTCTTCATTTGTCCCCTGTGCTATTAGAGCTAAGTTTTTAGGTTAACTTCGAACTGTTGTCTGATTTCTTGCCTGAATAAAATCTATCTTTTTCTCCCCTCCAGCTACAGACAGGCCAAGGCTGATGCAGTAGGAACTCCAGCTCAGCTTATCTGTCTGGAAAGATCCTAACTTCAGAATGATTTTTTTTAAAGGGYCCATTTTGGTTTAGTCAGTTCCTGGGTTCAGAATTCCTTAATGTTGCTGTTACTTCCTGGAAATCTCTAGGAATCAAATAAAATGCCAATAAACAAATACCAATCACCAAAAGCAGTGTAGAATCATGATAGGCATGTTTGCTTTGGGAAGGAACAGAGGAAGAGAGGAAAAAATGTGAGCAAGCCCTTTTGCAAAATTACTGAATCAAATGACAAATCACTTTTTCCAGCAAACAAGCATTGACCCAAAGTGTATCGTTTTCCCCAATGCTTTTTAGATGCTAAGTGCAATAGCACGGTTCCCTGAGTCTCTGCTAAGGGAACAAGGTATATCCCTTGCTCAAGTTCACACTAAAGCAGCCTCTTTCTGTGGCTTCTATCCAAGAACTTCTTTTAGACCCTACTCTTCCCTTYCCCTGACACCAGACACATGAGACAAATACCCAAGGAGTCCATGCCCTGATGCTACGAACAGACTGTGATGATGCAGAGGAAACATGTCGGCTATTTCAGACAGTCCTTTCACCATGCATCCTCCTACAAGTCACATCAGAGACACTAAGGGATTTCTCTCACGCTGACCCTCAAACCTCCATTGGCCACCTTGCAGCTTCTCCCTCTCTTCTGGTTGCCCCMCACACAAGTCACAGCCTATGTTAAACAGGGGACAGACCCTCCTACACCAGCTCTTGCTCAGCAATCCCTCACCCCATAAGGTAGCTACAGGGTGCCCAAGAGATGAAGGGTGAGCAGCTGCAGGAGCAGTAGTCTGTGACCTTGAARACTCTAGAAAAACCTTCAGCAGCTTCACACTCTGCCCATTTTAGCCTTATGAAGCATAAGTGCTGAAGATCAGGGACTATCCTTAACCAAGTTTATAACGGGCACCATAAAGCACCACGTTGGGCTATCCCTGGTTCAGGGCCAAGGCACTGCTGCATACGTGGTAATCTCTCTCCCCTCACACATACCGTGTTTGAAAATATAACCAATGTTAGCAAAAATAAAGCACTCAGAATTCAGCACCACCACAATTCACATTGTCTGGATCATCCTAATTCAGTTTCTTTTTGCATCTGTATAGTATTATGCATTATAATCAGAACAGAGTGAAATCTTTAGCTAAAACATTAATTGATTAAAAACGTGTATTCAGCAACAGCAAATCATTTTGTGACTTCCTCTGTTCCACTCAATTGCTTGTGTGAAGAAAAAGCACCAACAATGAAAGAATGTGTTCTGAACATTTTTTAAAGGAGCATCTCAGTTTTTAAAATCTGACATAACTCTTCAAGGAGAATTTCCCCTTGAATGATCTTTAGAAAAGCCCAGCTATAGAAAATAGTTTGTTCAGTCTAAAATAGAACTCTTTTCCATTTCTCCAAACTGTGGGTGAACCAAAAGACCAGTTAATTGCAGAGCTCCTGCTGTATCTGATACCTCCAGCCCCACCTCTAGTAAGGCTTGAAGTACCCCATGCAAAATCTCTATTACAAATTGCACGTTTCAATGGACGTAGACTGAGGGCCTGGGGATGAAAACACAGCCTGGAGCAGTTCCCATTTGATGGGAAACTGCAACTAATGCAGAGTTAGGTAAAAGTGACATTTCAAATGTTGTCTTGGTGCTCCTGATCCACCTCCCCCTTCAGGGACTCCCATATTAAATCAGCTCACTTTAGAAGTAAAAATAAGTTGTTTCTGACTGTCACCACTGACTACTGCTGTCTGAAAATCAAGCTGTTTTCTCTCTACTTTATACATTACCCCCAGATTTGAAGACTCCAAACTCTGAACATAATTGGCAATTCTCTTGACAACGTACAAGGTAAAATAGAAGCAGCATGTTGCTCAACTGCTCAATTGGATCTGGATCAATGACAGCAGTTATAATTGCTATCTACCACTTAAATAACCAGATACTATATGACTCAGAAAATGGAGGCTAAGACATTATTAGGACCAAGATTCTAAGATGTCAGTTTTGTCACAGGTACATTTCCAGCCAAATTTTTTTAATGTCAGAGGGAGCTAATGGTGGAGGCTGAGAAAAATATAGACATAGATTAAATTGGCCATGCTCTGTTGGCAGGAGGCAACTACGCTCACTCTCTGGGAGATGTATTCAGGTAAGAAACAGTATCCATTGGGGAAATTACAGGTATCTCTTTGCCAAGTAGTTTAGGTAGCTTAAACACCTGGGATCATGTATCCTTACAGTTAGCATTGCAACGACCTAAGAACAAAGAGTTTATGAACATTTCTGCACAGGTGAAAGGTGCCCAACTGAAAAACTTCAGGAATGGGGCACTTTGATTCATAGAATCATAGAATCATAAAGGTTGGAAAAGACCTCTAAGATCATCAAGTCCAACCGTCAACCCAACACCACCATGCCCACTAAACCATGTCTCTAAGCGCCTCATCTACACGTCTTTTAAATACCTCCAGGGATGGTGACTCAAGCACTTCCCTGGGCAGCCTGTTCCAATGTTTAACCACTCTTTCAGTAAAGAATTTTTTCCTAATGTCCAACCTAAACCTCCCCTGGYGCAACTTGAGGCCATTTCCTCTTGTCCTATCGCTAGTTACTTGGGAGAAGAGACCGACACCCACCTCGCTGCAACCTCCTTTCAGGTAGTTGTAGAGCGTGATAAGGTCTCCCCTCAGCCRCCTCTTCTCCAGACTAAACAACCCCAGTTCCCTCAGCTGCTCCTCATAACACTCCTAACACCGCAGCCTTCTGTCTTCCTCCCTGGGGACCAACTCCCAAAGGCAACCGGACACAGCACTGGCCTTTCAGGACATTTGAAATGCAAATACAGTTTTATTTACTTCCTGACCCTTGGCTCAAAACATCTGCAGCTCTATAAATGAAAAGCAACCACTGCTATTTAGCAACTTCTTCTGCTCCTGCTTCACTCTGCCAGGAGACAGAAGCCACGCTTTGATGTCACCATGACACAGCATGGGTGTTGTGGTGACATTTGAGAACTTCTGGTTGGGCTCCCCAGGCATTTGGTGCCATTGCCCTTCATCTTTCATCTTGTCTAGCAGGACGACACCTGGCTGGTCAGGAAATGGCTACAGGTGGAAATTTTGATCAAACCGAGAAAAAAAAAATTTAAATGGAGCCTTCTTCAGCACTGACATCCTGGGTTTCTGTCCCAGACGARCCAGTTGAGTCGGCAGTCTCAACCTTTGTCCCTTGAGTACATCATAGAAGAGCAGCTGGTGATGCTGCCTTAACCTCTACAATGGAAGAAAAGGCTTTTCAATGTTCACATCATGAACCCTGGGCCATCAGTGTACGGTTTAATTTTTCAGAGGAGAGCTCAGGCAAAGCCAATGACTTTTCACCCCGCTCCTTCCTGAAAAAACTCTGGCAGATTGTTGGATGCAATTGATTTCAGTCAATTTGGTGGGGTGATGCTGGAAACCATGTAGTGATTGCTGAAAAAAATCTTCAAAAGGGAAGTGCTGGGAAGGAGAGGACCTCTGCAAATTTTTGAAACCGATTCCACAAAAACTTTCATTCATGAGCTTAATCTTCATGGATTCAGCAAAATGGAAGGGAATTCTCCAACACCTACCTCACCTGACAAACTTCAAGCACTAGCAGCAGCAGGTTCTGCTTTTGGCAAGGTATGTCAGTCCCTTTGCACATGAAATAACTCTCAGGATATTGGAGTAGGATAGATGTTCATCCCACACTGTGGTGCCTCAAAATTAGTGGTATTTGGGTTTCTAAGTAAGTAAGTATGCTTTTGAAACCCTATGCTTCTCTGCTGCTCTCAAACGGCAAAAACACCAGGGTGGTTAGTACTTAACAGAACTGTATCATAAGATTTTATTCCAGTTTATTCATCTTTAAAATGCCCCTGAGAGGCCTTTCTAATATCCATGTTTGTCTTTTGTGAGTCTAATGCTTAGTTATCATATCTTTGTCTTTCTCAGTCTGGAAATGGTTGCAACTAACTCCTCTCCTTTGCATTTTTTAGTTACTCTTCTACTATAACCCCTATTTCAAGAGATATTATCCCCACATGCTACAAACCTGTAGGCAGAGTRCTGGTGTAAAAAACACAGCACCAGCTGCATTCTCACTGGACCCGGATTTGAAGAAACGCTGCCTGAGGAGAAGCCCAGTTGTTCAGCCAGCAGTAGGAGCTGCTTCTGCAGAGCAGAATGATCCCTTCATAGCAGCTCCACAGAAGACACCCAGACATCTGCACCAAACACCTCCACGCCTACCAAGCCATGTGATAGTGTTGACACAGATTGGAAGTGCCTGTACCTCTGCACACACAATTTCTCTGACACTTGCAGGCCCTGCTGCAGCAGTGGGTAGTGAGAAGTTCAAGCCTTAGGCCCCATCCCTACCACCACAACACTGCAGCCACAGCCCTGTTGGTGTCCAGGCTGTAGCTTCTGCTCCATCTGATACTTCACCACATCACATTCCTTTTACACCAGGGCTGGGGCTTCCCACCTTTCCATTCGGGCATCCACATTTAGCAGTTATACAGGCTCCCTGGGCTAGCCTGCTTCCCTTCTGTGAGCCATGGCTTTCAACGTCCATGCTAGCAGCAGCCTCTGCTGCTATGCCAAGGCGAACCGCACTGCCAAGCTCCAGCATACCCTCATTGCCCTACTTGAATCTGCCATCCAAATAAATCTTTTCTAGTTGTCTTGTCCTGTCTCTACAGTCTCACAGTTACTGTCTCTGCACCCTGAGGGGTTGCCTTCAGGGAGATGAACTGGTTTGCTCCAGCCCAGGGAAACCAAAAGCCCCAGGCACTAGCGGTGCGCTCAGCAAAAGGGCAGCACGTGGCAAATCCAGTAGCTACACCAGCAGCAAATGGTACACAGCAGTGCTATACAGCACAGTCTGACGACGGAAAGATTCCCTGAATTAGGTCCTAGGACAAAAGAGCTGAGTATGTGATTCCACCTCCCAATTTAAACATCCATATGCCAGATGATGACAACTGCCTATTAAACTGTAACTGGAAATCAGCAGACAAACATACTTCATCTCATGCCTTGTCCCAATTACTTTAAAATAGGTATTGCTGAATCAGTGGCTTGGATTACAGAAATCAGAGATCTTTAATAGAATCTGTCAGCTTTTCAGGTTTACACAAAGTCCTCTAGAAACAGATCAAAGTGGGAACGCTAGTTCTAGTGAGGTTCACAGGTGGAAACAAACTTCCTACAAAAATGTACCCAATGAAATCATTAATGTTACAGAGGTTATCTTCCCTCCACACATCCCACAGCAAGGATCCCTCCTTGTGGTGTTGTGCTCCCAGTGTTCCCTTTAAGRCCTACTTCCCTGCTTAGCACAGATCTCCTTCCCCAAGGTGAAGGCCTTTAGCCCCTGGCCATCAGCGCTCCCATTCAGCAGCAGGGCTATGAAACACCCCAGCTGGTGTAACTCACAGTTGGCCTCTTCCATTGTATTCGCCACAGCTTATCCTCTGGGAGCAGGTTGGGACCGATGGAGCTGACGTGAGCGGGGAAGGTGGCATCCTCAAAAAGCAGTCCTTGGCTCAGACACAAGGCTCGCAGGTGATTGAAGTCCTGGTTTTTAAATTTCTTCAGGTTCTGGAGGCTTCCCGTTGCCCCTGTTGTTTGCCAGCCCTGTTCCAACATCAGAGCAGAGCCAGGCGCGAGCATTGTGCCCCTCTCCTGTGAAGAAGAGACATGGACTGCCATTAGTTTCCCAAACCGAAGTCGTGCCTTAGGAGTGTGTGGGAAAGCAAACACCTCCTCCCCTCCAAGAAGATTGTGGAGCCACAGCTTGCAAAGTCGAGGGCAGTGACAAAATCCTCATTAGCTGGAAATGCCTGGGGAAAGAGTAGTCGTCAAATCCCAACTGGTTTATCTTAAACCAGTGCTGTCACTGCAACAATTTCAATTTTGGGTCTTCCCTGAGGACAGAGAGCAAAGCTGTTAGCGAGCCACTGTGTTAGCATTGAGGTACATCTGCAACTCAAGCGAGCGTAGGGGATGGAGCAGGAGCTGCAGACACAGGGGAGGAGGGAGGTGGGCATGAGCAGGGAGGCTGCTCAGAGGTACCCAGGACTCTTCTGGCCATGGATCACACCKGTGCCCAGAGCATTTGTCAAGTTACTTATTTCATTTCCACAAGTGAGTGCTTGACGGTCACTCCCTGTGAGACCTAAAGAAGGTAGAGACTTGCCTTTCCTTGGGATCTGCTCCAAAGTCCCCAGACAGATTAGGGGGTGGCTTCCTACCAGCTTACACACGTGCTCCACCAGACTCCCTAAAGCTACAGTGCTGAGATGGGACCAAGCTGCAACATCCAGACCTGGATCCCACCTGCGCTACTTGCCCACATGAGTGTGCACCAAGGTCTGGGGTTTTTGGACTCAGTAGTTCATTTGGAGGCCAGTGTTTAAACAGATCTGAATTGTAGATTCATATTTAAACTGGGCAGCCATTGCATGGCATCTGTAGCTATTCCAGTCTGGAGCATGTTCGAACCCCTCTTTGTTAACGTGTCTAAAGGAAAGGGGCAATTCACTTAGGAAAAGTGAACATTTCACACACGCAGTGAAACCCTAGAACGGACAGACCTGCTAATACATCTGCTGGCACAGCTAGGGAAGGATGCAGGAGATAAAATCTCCCATTGTGGACTCTGTCCCCTTTACAGTCATCAAAGAGCACAGCAGGACTCTTGCCATCAAAGATTTACTTTTGTTCCAAAGGGAGGCAGTGCATTGTCCATGGAGACACTGGACTGTGGGGTGGGAGGGCTTTTGGGACATGAGTAGGAGAAGGGCACAGGGAGGTTGAAAACTTGCATGTTTGGACAGGCAGTGGCACCAGAGCTTTAAAAGAGCCATTTGTTGCGTCTAACCAGAGTAGGGGCTTTCACGTGCACTCCCCAGAGCCGTGTGGATGTACAGAGAGACGCACATGTGTGCACCATCTCCTGGGGATCTTCCTTCAGCTAAAAAGCTCTGTTGTGGAGTTCAGAGTTCAGAGAAGTAGCAGGAAGGCTGTTCAGCCTGCCTTGCCTCCTAGTTCCTCCAACACCTTTCGTCGAGCAAAATTACATGTTGGTGGGTCAAAATATAACTTGAGATCCACGCCAGCTTTCACCCTTCATTTGCACTTGCCCTCACAAAAACAAAACTTTAACTGTCCTGAGCTGTAATTCCCCTTTTGTCCCTCTCCTTATGAAAAGACAAGCCCCCGGTAAAGCCCTGCATTAGCAGACTTCTAAGGTCAAAAAGGATCCCTGTGATCACCTCCTCTGGCTTCTTGCATGACCGATGCCACTGCACTTGATCCAGCAATTCCTGCCCCTAGCTCCTGGCTTCCACTTAAGATGTACCTTCTCATAAATTAGCACTGGAAAATCCACCACATGCCCTGGGCAAGCCTAAAGCCATAGTTAATTAACTTCACTGTGCTAATTTCTAGCCTGAAGTCACTTAGTTTCAGTTTCAAGCCACCACATGCCATCGCTTTTTTTTTTTTTTAGTAGATGAAAGGGCTCTTTTCCTACCAAACAAACTTATCTGTAGATCTGGTATGTTCCTGGTACAGTACAAAGAGAGCAGATGGCTCCAGTAAGAGCAAAGCCTCAGATTTTTATTGTGAATCGTTCACACGTGAAAAACAGACCAGCCACACTGAAGGTGTGATACAGCCCACACACACATACTCACTTTTTACTTAGTGTCATCACCTTTCTCGGTGCTTCAAGTCACTTGGCCTCCTGGCATTGTAACAACAGCCTAGAAAAATAAGTTTTGCATCTCCTTGTTTTAATTAAAAGCCCCACAAAAAAATCAGATGGAATTCAGAAATCACCCTCAGCCAACAAGAAGAAAGAACATTCCCCTTGGGCTTGCATTTTTTAATACAATGGAAATAAATCTCATGTAATGTACCATAACACGACAAGGGAATGGCTTCTTCTTAACAAATACTCATTTGAAACTGTGCCCAGGCCCCATGCATGCTAAGATCTATTTCTTGCAACAGTGTTCCAGCAAAACTGATTACTAATTCCAAAACTCAAATTAAAACTAACAGAGCTTGAAGGCTGGGTCTGACACGCGTTCACTCTCTTCTGACAGAGAACAAGAGTTTTTAGCATGTGTGTGTGTGTGTTTAATTATGTTGTTTAACATATCCGGAATAAATTAGCAACCAGACTGAAGAAAATAATACACTTAACTACTTTTCCCTTGCAGGAATAACTTCATCAGCATTGTGTCTGGGGGCACACATGCACAGATACATGAGCTCTACATCAGTCCATGCCACTGCGCAGGCAGCCCATGGGGTCACACCTGGCTAGCACTGTCCTGTCCACACCAGCACGCTCTGCCGGCCACCTCTTTCAGAGCAGCATCCTGAGCCCTGGCCACAGGTTGGCTCTCACGGGTGCATCAGCAACAGCAAAGATCACAACAGCTTTTAAAGCAGACTATTGCCAGCCTGATTGGGGAGCTTCTTGCTGTTACTGAACGCTGAGGCAGAAAGACTTTAAAGGGACAAAGTTATAATGCAATGGGTTTCAGAGGCGTTGCCCTTGGACTGCTCCCTGTCACAAGACGTGGGCGAGAGAGGACTCGCAAAAGCTGGTTCAGACATATTGTGAAACACTGGAGAAAAACAAGAGACTGACTCTCAACTAAGGAAGGAAATTATTATTCAGAAGGACTTAAACATACATTTACTTAGTCCTGGGATCTCCTCCAACACATTTACTTATCTGAAATGGAGAAAGGAATCACACCCAACTTTGCATCTACTGCTCTTTTTTGGTCCCTCTTCCTTCACAGCAGAGAGAGATCCTTCTTCTTGCTGTCTGTCTCAGAGGGAGGGTCAAATGACAAAGGGTGAGGGAGGGAAGGGGAGCAGTAGAAAAGCTACAGAGAGAAGGAGAAAAAAAGATCAGGTGTGACAGTTGGAAGGGATGGAAAAGAAAGGGGAGGTCTCTGAGGATATCAGAGCAAAAAGTTTGGTAACCCCYGCAGAAACTAACCTGGGAACCCCAAGCACCCACCATTTTCTGCATTAAACAGCTTAAAAGCCAGCAGCAAAGGGTGTGTCTTGTCTCCCTCCAGCACTCATTCACGAAAGATGTCAAGAAACTATGATAATCAGATATTCAATGGTGGCAAATGCTACTGACAGCTAATAACACTTTGCATAAAGATTTATGTCAGAGTACAGACAAAATTTCCTTCAATGGCTTCTGATATTTTTCACTGAGTAGAAAGTGGACACAGGCAATTAGAAACGTGTGTCTACTTCATAGCTGAACTATCCACCTTCTCCTCTCCACCCATTTTCTCAAAACATTTCCATTACATGTTGGCTCAGCTGGGTTTCTGTACTTTAGGAAGAGCAGCTGAATTTTCTCAAACACTACAAAGAATACCAGAAAAGCCAAAAAGCCAGCAGCCCTCCTTCCCCTGTTCCCTCTCAAACACTCCAAACTGTCAATGTACATTTCATCTCACCCATAMCATTCAATATATGCTACAGTAATGCAAGCACTCATTCCCTCTAAGACCCTGTCATTCATGTATTTGGAGAATTGTAAAAACTTTGGGGAGTCAGTTCCAGAATTGTCTTATAATGAAGGAAAGCATTTAGAGTTTATTAGCTCTCCTTGCATTCAGAGAAAAAACAAATGAGAGAGTGCTGCTTTTCAGCAGCTTGCCCACAGTGACAGCAAACTGCAAAGGCAGAGCAGGGACCTGAACTTGGGTGTCCCAAACCCCAGACGGACAACAGCTCCTTGTACATACAATGTGTGAAAGCCTTGAGTACCTCATAAAGTGCCAGGCACTTTGGCAACCCTCCAGGAGATTACTTTCMCAGTGGCATCTTGCATGACCTTCTGCTCCAAACAGTCTGTGAAGTACTCCCTCCTGACTATTTATTAAGTCCATTTTCTCCTCRTTTTGCATACATAGCACAGGACAGTTCCAGATACCTTTTTTCTACCTCATTTAACAGCAGCATGCAGTAACTATAGAGTCCTCCTCCTCTTAGGATCTCCGCTCCCACTTGATCCAATTACTTCTGACAACTTACCGTTTTACTGTAAGGCTCTTTTTAAGGACGGCAAATTCATCTTTTCTTTCCCTCCAGGTAACATTAAGGACAGGGACTCTAATTTATTCTGTCTCCTCAAGACAAATCCCCCTCAATGTGTCTGTGGTGCTTTTCCAGCACTATTACTTGTATTTTGCCTGCTTCATCTTGTACCAAGTAAAACAGCAAAGTGATGTTTTACCTGCAATGCCTCCAGTGTAACTCTCCAGCCAACACCAACAGAGTGACAGACAGGCTGGCACTATCCCCTTTCTCCTTTATAGGGCAGCTTTCACCACGCCTTAAGTAAACGTAACAAAGTTGAAGTCAAGTTCAAGGCCAAAAGCAAGCAATCTGACTCAGGCATAACAGTTTCATACAGATACCATACCATGGAGAGAGAGAGAGAGAGAGACTTCTATTAGCCATCCACAATGAATTGTCTATTGACCTATGTCGGTTGATAGTTTCCTGTGGCTAACTGTGGCTTCAGTCACAGTTATTCTTATAAGAAAACAGGATTTGTTTGCACCTCCCACATTTTCACATTATCTGTTTTCCTCCTCACACCACCAGGAAATGCAGAAATCATCCTGGATCCAGGCACAGCCTGGCAGGACTCACCACGAGACAAGTTATCAGAGCTGTGCGTCATTCTTTCTGCATCAGTAAAAGCAGCGGATACTTTTAGGCCAATATCTGTTAGCATTTACACTGGGCCCTTACTTAAATTCCACATCAGTTCACTCACTTGGGTAGTTCATTTCCTCCAGGATTGCCTGAGGAAGTAAGAGTTATCCATATATTTAGGAGACCTAGGGGACTGGCCTCCATTATCCTAAAGTCCAAAGCCAAAGAATTAAAGAGTATCTAGCAAAAGTATGGGAAGGAGGAGGTTATTCCATTTTTGGGAGGCCAAACTGAGATAGCCTAAAGAGGCCCAAAATCCAAGGGAATGGGTGCAGCACATTCTCAGGGACACRTTCCCTGGCAGCAATCCTAAGTGTGTTCCTACAGACTGTAAACGTGTTTTTGAAGAAAAGGCCCTTGGTGTCCTGGTGGACAGCAAGCTGAACAAGAGCCAACAATGCGTCCTTGCAATGAAGCAAACTGACAGCATCCTGCGCTGCACGAGCTGCAGCCATAGCCAGCAGGTCAAGGCAGGGGATCCTTCCCTTTTGTGCAGCGCTTTTGAGTATCTGCAATACTATGTCCAGTTTCAAGCTGTCCAGTGTAAGAGGAACACTGAAAGTGCAGCAAGTCCAGCAGAAACCCACCAGGATGGTCAGGGGGCTGGAGTACACATGTGAGAGAAGAGGCCAAGAGCCTAATTGCAGAAACCTAAAGAGACCTAATTGCAGTCTCCCACTAACTAAAAGGCAGTTACAGAGAAGGTAGAGCCAGACTCTTCTTGAAGGTGCACAGCAGACAGGCAGAGGCAATAGGCACAAGCAGCAGCAAGGAAAATTACACATTGTTGAAGAGAAAAAAATTCTTCAGGGTGGTTCTGCCTGGGAACAGATGCCTGGAGAGACTGGAGCATCTCCACCCTTGGAGACATTCAGGTGGACGAGGCCATGAGCAACATCACCTAACTTGGAAGTCAACCCTGCTTTGAGCTGGAGTGGGACTCAAAGACCTCCTGAGGCCCCTTCTCAGAGAACTATCTTTATGCTTCACTGTTTCTGGAGCTGCAGCTCATGCAGCAGCATCCAGGCTGGCTTCAGGCCAGCTGGGCCGCATGCAAGTGGGACACAGCAGTGGCAGCACAGAAGTCCACAGTGGTTGCAAAGGTCACCTGAAGACCTGCGTGGTTAGTGCACTTTAAACACTGTGCTAAGGCACCACCGCTGTCAATACCCGAGCTCAGGTTATGGCTGCATGTACACAGCAGGTTAGGTACTTCGCCCAATAAATTATCCTCTCTTTTTCAAGCTACCACAGCTTATTCATCAAAAGAAAAGTTACTCTGCAGTGAATRTTCATGAAGTTTAGCTTGGGGATTAACAGAAAAACTTACCGATGTGTAGTTCTTTCCTTACTCAAAGTAACAGAATCACCTGGACTCAGAAATTTCTTCAAAGCAAGACTTTCTACTTGGACTGCAGTCTCTTTGAGGTGGGATGTTAGCAGTCCCCATAGCAGCTGGTCCCTAGGAGCTTGGGGACATGAGAACATAAAAGTGCTCATGAAAAAGACAGTTCAGCTTCTTCATTGATGTTTAATTTAGTTCTGTGCGTCTCCAGAACTGGATCTTTAAAAGCTGTGGACTGCATCCTGCCTGARTTTAGGGCTCTCATTTCTGCATGAGAACTCAACATTCAGCAAACTCTAATAGGAAATGCATCCATGTAAATTAGAGCAAAACCTACCCCAGAGAGCAAAACAGGTGCAGTTTTCCTTTAAGAGCTGTTTTCCACAACTGCTACATAAATAAAAGCTGATTGTACCAGAAGCAAGGAGCAAAGATTTCCTTCATTGCAGGAAAGAAGCTCTGGGGTGATAAATGCCAGTGCCGCTAGCTCATCTAACAGCACGCATGCTGTTAATCGCCTCCTCTCTGGGGAAACGGCAGGTATATTCCCCTCCAGGTATGGTGATTCATTGTCTGGAACTGATATCTCTGCTTAAATGGTGGATTAACATGATTTAAGAAATATTCATTGCAAAGTTGATTAGAAAGCACCATCACCAACCTGGCAGGAGATTTCAGTTATTGCAGCATGACACCATTTTGAGATTGTCAGTTTTTCTGCAGAAGGCTGTATTGATGTGTCCATTTTCACAGTGGCTCCAAAGAAGGAAACCCAGAAGGCAGAGGGATTTATGCACAGTTATGAGCCTTTGGATTATTTGCTCTCCTAAGTGTTTGTGGAATCCTGCAAGAAAAAAAAAAAAAAGAGACGTTTGAGTGAAAAGCACAGGGCTGTGCATTGGGAGAGCAGCGGTGTTTTCTGCTAGTGGCACCCTGTGAGATTGTGGCAGATGCAACATTGCCCTGACTTGAGGTTCGCTTTTGCAGAGCAGGGACATTAATCACCGCAGGGTAGCTGTGCAGCTTAATCCACTCACGAGCAAAAGATGCTGAGGGATCACTGGAAACTCAAAACTGCTTCTACACTGTCAGCTACCACCTCAGGGCTGTTAAAAGCACAAATAAAGGAGGGCCCCTGCACTTAGGACCAACAGCTGCTGTGTGTACCTTCCTCTGGTCCAGTGGGCACAGGCACCAAAGGGCAAACACCAAGAAGTGCTGTTGAACACGTGTTTTCTATGAAGTAAGCATGGCTTGCAAGGTCTCAGCTGGCACCACAGAATTTCATGTGTTTTGGGATTTAATGAACCTTTATTCCTCTCTGCCCTGGAATAAAAATACACAAAAAGTGCACAAAACTGGGGCTTCTTTTAAAAAAGATTTTAAACTAAATATATTTATCTTCTCCCACCTTTGCCCAGCTTTCTTGAGGGCAGACTGCTGTTCTGGGTAGGCAGCTGCCTCTCTGAAGCAGTGAGTTTTGTATCATCTTCTGCAGGGGGATGGGGGGCAGGGGAGGAGAACAGCATAACTTTGCCCAAGTACTGGTGGAAGCTTTGGCATTAAGAAAGGCAACTCTCCTCACTCCACCCACAGAGCTTATGTGCTGAAGCATTAAGGCTGCTATCTTTTACGACATTTCAGACATATGTCTTTATTTCTTACTTCTGCTGCTTTTACCCTTGTGAAGATCACACACTTTTTAGCAGAAATACTCCTAATTTACACCGTGGTAAATAAAAGAAACAGGCTGGGGATTTTTCCRGTGTAGTGAACACAACTACGTTTTGTGTAAAGGAGGAATCTTCCTTCCATCACCTTCACATTTGCTTCAGTGATTGGGTGTCCCTCTGCTTTTGCATTACGGGACTAATGGAGGAACGCTATCAATCCATTTCATTTCCTCATTCATAATTTTGTATATAGGTCAAGTGTTACCATTTATTTGCTTCCCTTAGACAAGATGCAGGAAGGCTATGAATAATATTATTCATAGACAATCTCCTTTGCTCCGTGTTTATGCACTCATATTTCTGGCAGGACCTGCCCTTCTGAAGCACAAACTTTTATGACTCTACAAACTATCAGGCAAATAGCAAAGTCCTATTTCAACATCTGTTTTTACCCAGTCCTCACCCACAAGCTGCCCCTTAGTGCAAATTCACCATGAGCTGCAGCACTTTGCCATATTCACATATGAATCATTTTTCTTGTAAATGAAGTACAACTGCTGCTGGAGTGAAATGTGGCAGCTGCTTAACAGTACATAATGAATCTGCACAGCTAGATCCTACTGCCACTTGAGGGAGGGGGGGATTTGGTGTGAAAAATATTATCTCTCTGGAGCCCTATTTTCAGAAGAAATATCCACCAACTTCAGCCTACAGTGGGAATTCTTCAAGAATAAAAATAAAAAGAATAAAAAAAMCAGGCAGCCTGCTACCGACACCCATATCAGAACTAGAATTTCCCAGTGGACTATTTTTCCTTCAGAAAAATGCCAATCTGTCAAACATGAAAGCCGCTAGCAATGAATTTTCACTATGAGAAAGACACAATACATTTCAATAATACCACTAGGCTCCATTTTGATTTTGGAATAGTCTCATTTTTTTCTTATGAAAAACCCATCACTTCAGGATCCTCTCTGTATTWTCCAAAAGGTTTAACATTGCAATGTAAAAAAGATTCCAAGTGTTATTGCAATAGCTCACTACATTCAGTCTGACATTATTTTTCAGAACATGGTTTCCCAGGAAATTTTGGACTTTGTTTTTCCTTTGAATGAGGAACAGAATATGAAAGCACTTTGAACACATGAGCCTCTCTGGCCTTCTGATTACTACCCACTATTGGTTATACAGGCTGGCAGTGATGAGGTTGCAGAGAGAAGTCCAGAAGCGATCAAAAGGGACTGCAGGGCACTGGGGTGATTTGTTGAAGGATCAGGAGCACAGGTAGTGTTTTCCTCAATCCCTTCAGTGGCAGGGAAGAATACTGACAGGAACAGGAAAACACACCTGATCAACACGTGGCTCAGGGGCTGGTGCCATCAGCGGAATTTTGGCTTTTTTGATCATGGGGAGGTTTACGTGGCACCGAGCCTGCTGGCGACAGATGGAGTTCAGCTGTCTCACAGGGGGAAAAGGATTCTCGCTCATGAGTTGGCGGGGCTCATCGAGAGGGCTTTAAACTAGGTTCRMAGGRRGAAGGGGATAAAACCAGGCTCACTAGAGATGAGCCTAGGGGTGGCATGCCAATGTTGGGGGCAAAATYGATAGCCCAGCTCAAGTGCATCTACACCAATGCACGCAGCATGGGCGGCAAACAGGAGGAGCTGGAAGCCATTATGCAGCGGGATAGCTATGACTTAGTCACCATCACAGAAACATGGTGGGATGACTCTCACGATCGGAGTGCTGCAATGGATGGCTATAAGCTCTTCAGAAGGGACAGGCAAGGAAGGAGAGGCGACAGGGGTGGGTCTGTATGTTAGGGAGTGTTTCGATTGTCTAGAGCTCAATGATTGTGATGATGATAAGGTCGAGTGCTTATGGGTAAGGATGAGGGGGAAGGCCAACAAGGCAGATATCCTGCTGGGAGTCTGTTATAGGCCACCCAACCAGGATGAAGAGGCAGATGAAGCATTCTACAAGCGGCTGGCAGAAGTCTCACAATCGCTAGCCCTTGTTCTCGTGGGGGACTTCAACTTCCCGGACGTCTGCTGGAAATACAATACGGCAGAGAGGAAACAGTCCGGGAGGTTCCTGGAGTGTGTGGAAGACAACTTCCTGACATAGCTGGGAAGTGAGCCTACTGAGGAGGTGCCTCGCTTGACCTGCTGTTTACAAACAGAGAAGGACTGGTGGGAGATGTGGTGGTCGGAGGCTGTCTTGGGCTTAGCGACCGTGAAATGATAGAATTCTCGATTCTCRGTGAAGTAAGGAGGGGGGCCAGCAAAACCGCTACCATGGACTTCCAGAGGGCAGWCTTYGGCCTGTTCAGGACACTGGTTGAGAGAGTCCCTTGGGAGACAGTCCTGAAGGGCAAAGGGGTCCAGGAAGGCTGGACATTCTTCAAGAAGGAAGTCTTAAAGGCACAGGAGCAGGCTGTCCCCATATGCCATAAGAAGAACGGGCGGGGAAGATGACCGGCCTGGCTGAACGGGGAGCTCTTGCTGGGACTCAGGAAAAAAAGGAGAGTTTATGACTTGTGGAAGAAGGGGCAGGCAACTSAAGAAGAGTACAGGGATCTYGTTAGGTCATGCAGAGAGGAAATCAGAAAGGCAAAAGCCCAGCTAGAACTCAATCTGGCCACTGTCGTAAGAGACAACAAAAAATGTTTTTACAAATATATTTTTGACAAAAAGAGAGCCAAGGAGAATCTCCATCCTTTATTGGATGTGGGGGGGAACATTGCCACCGAGGATGAGGAAAAGACTGAGGTACTTAATGCCTTCTTTGCCTCAGTCTTTAATAGTCAAACCAGTTATCCTCAGGGTATTCAGCCCCCTGAGCTGGAAGACGGGGATGGCGAGCAGGGTAAACCCCCAAAATCCAAGAGGAAGCAGTTAATGACCTGCCACGCCACCTGGATGCTCACAAGTCTATGGGGCCAGATGGGATCCACCCGAGAGTGCTGAGGGAGCTGGCGGAGGAGCTTCCCAAGCCACTCTCCATCATTTATCAGCAGTCCTGGTTAACAGAGGAGGTCCCAGACGACTGGAGGCTTGCCA
>JAYKAV010002585.1:402225-472663 GCA_035582835.1 Phoebastria nigripes | reverse complement strand
AGGCTGCCCAGGGAAGTGGTGGAGTCACCATCCCTGGAGGTATTTAAGAGACATGTAGATGAGGCGCTTAGGGACATGGTTTAGTGGGCATGGTGGTGTTGGGTTGATGGTTGGACTCGATGATCTTAGAGGTCTTTTCCAACCTTAATGATTCTATGATTCTACAAAACCGAAAGCCCAGTTTGGCCCCACAGCAGCTATCACTGACTGAGCCCGTCCCATCATCGTAACATCGAAGCGTTTTTTCAACAGAGCTGTCATGACATTATCCTTGCAAGTGACATGGATACCCTTTCACCTGGTCATAGCACTGCTGTTTTGCTTTACGAAACTTTGCTAGTAACTGCTCAGTAAGTGCACTAAGTAAGTGAAGGAGCACTTTTGCCCTTCTCACCATGGTGTCCCTCATCTACCTCTTCATAAATGGGTATTGGGTTCCATGAAAGAGCAGGGACGCCGTTAGAGCCAGACCTTTGTGGAGGGTGCATCAAAATGAATTTCTTGTTTTCATCAGCATATTGGCCCTTGTTTGGCATTTCTGCGTCCAGCCCTTGTTAAAGCCCTGTAGACACGAGATAATTTATTTCACACTTTCTTGTTTTGTTTTTGTCTTGGTGTGAACAGATTGCAACAGTCTCACATTTGTTTTTTTTCAGAAACATTCCTGCCATCCTTTAATGAAGAATCCTTGGCCTGCAGATCATTCACAGACAGTTTACTAGAAACATTTGCAGTTCACAGTCCTTGCCTCAGTCTTTGCTGACTAGTGGCATATATTGCACAGCGCAGCTTCTTCTTCCTTGACATCTCATAATTTGTAAGGTGCCAACAAGGATGCGCTGCCGGTATTCCAGTCAGACAGGCAACTTGCTGTCCACTTTTCCTCCTTGCTCCCACAAGATATCCAATGCCTAGAGATGGTAAAGGCTGCAATTTGAGACAAGCCAGATAGCTGCTCTGTTATTCCATGTTCTTCAGCATATACTCAAAACCTGAAAATGGGGTTACTACCCAAATCAGGGCAGAGGGAGAAGAGGGATCTGAAGCTAATTATGGCAAACCCTAATACTGTTACAGTGAAATTAAGACCATGAGGTGGCTGGAAGTCACAGACATAATGTCCTAGCCTTGTCCTGTAAGAAGCCCTTGTGGAGCTTCTCCACCACACAGTAAATGTGTTGCATGCTGACAGTGTTGGTCATTGTTCGAATATATTGGTTCTGTGAAATACGAATAATGAGAAAGAAGGAGAAACTAAATTTATTTCTCAGACTAACACTCCCATCAGCAAACTCCTGGAAATTTAAAAGATAAAAAACCAGCAAGCAGCTGGTTTTGATGACTCTGGCTTCATCTTCTCTTGATCCAACAGAAGTGACCTTGTCTGAAGCAATAATACCCAAAAATACATACCTGCAAGGTTCCTAGCAGTTTAAAAAGCAAGACTGTCTTGAAAGAGGATGGAGAGCATGCCAAGAGACAGAAACCTGCTGGTAATGTCTGAAGAAAAGCATGTTCATCTCGGGTACCATGTTAGGTAAGACAGGCACAGGTCTTTCTGCCTCCGGGACAGCACAGCGGGCAGTTTTCCTCGCAGCCCCAGTGAGCACAGGCGCAAGGCTCCCAGGATCATGCTGTGTTTCCCTGGGATACAGAGTGCCTAAAACAGGTGTTTGTAGCATTTGGATAAATTCTGAATGTGCCCCACTGCAACCAGGAGTTACCATCCATTGCTTTTGATAACTGATGCTCCACAGTTCCTCTCACGTACACTGAACCTAAACTCACTCCCATCCCACAGCATCTCCTTCTCAGTAGAAAATGAACCACAGCACAAGGTGGAGTGCAGCTTCTGTCATTGCCCTGCATTTATCTGCCGCTAGAGCTCTCTGTGAAAAAAGCAGCCCATGCTCTGTAACCCCTCTCACTAGAGACCCATTTGGTCTCTCTCTAAGAACGATCTTGGCCATGAGAAGAGTCATCTCACAGCTTTTGTAACAGCATCAGCACTTGCCAACATCTCAGTGTTGGGCAGTTTAAAAAAAAAAAAAACAAACCAACCAAAAAACATTACCAGCCTGAATACAGTCATGTTTTCTCACCCTGATAACTTTGTACCCAGATGCCTCTGAGCTTGTTCATCTGACTGATAGTAAGTAAAAAACAAAACACCGCCCATAAGGAGGCAGCTCAGCTTATTCTTGAGGCTATACCTGTGCAACACTGTTCAGCAGTGTTGCTTCAGCTCAAACCAAGGGAGAATATGACCCCTTATTTGAAAGGCATAGGAAGGACGGCAAAGCCATGGAGAAAAGCTCCAGACAGAAGTGGGCTCCTCCAGTAATCGAGACAGTTTTGCTGCTGAGGGCTGCTGTCAAGGGAGGAGGGAAAAAGCAACAAGATTTTGTATAGAAGGAGTTTAGGGATTTACTTGGATGAACTTTTAATACCAGTACAGACTTGGAAGGAAAGAGTATTTGTTCTTTTGCAGTATGGCTCTGGTGGGTGCTCTAGTGCCTAGGACACATGAAAGACTCAAGCCCATCGAGCCGAAAGAGAAGCAAAGACTATGTGGTGAAGGTCTAGAGAGCAAGTGGAGAATTTAAGGCACAGAGCCCAGCGGTGCCCTCCCTGGGGCAGTCATCCTGAGCAGCACGGCATCAGGGCTCAGCCTGGGTTCAGACATACAAATGACTAAATGCCTGATGGAGAAAACTGTCCTCCCCAAATTCTGCTTTCTGAGAACTGCGAGGGGCCAGCTGTGACCTGCATGAACAAATATATCAGCACATGCCATGGCAGCACCCTTGAAAAGAAAGAGTTTATGTGTTTGCTCTCATTTTCCATCCTGTTGCCACACACCTGTGGTGCATCAGGCACACCATTTTCCACACTGGCCCTTTACTGTTAACCTCTTCCCTGCTCTGTGTTGGCAGCAGGCTCCCATTACATGCATGAGCAGCTTCAGAGCAGCTCCAGGCCTGAGGTTTTTTGTCAGGATGAAAGTCCCCTCTCAGAGCTGCACAACATGCTTTGATAAAGCAGGTCTGCTCTCTCGGCTCTGCTCTATCAGTATGCAGAACAATGAGGATTGGTACTAATTCTGAGGTATTAATTAAATACCTTCAAAATCTAGGGCTTAGTGCATGTAGCAGTAGAGCAAGATACCAGTACAGAGAACAGCATATGGTCCATAGTGAACATTTCTGACACTTTTCATTGACATTTCAACTAATGTTCTTCCACGGTTACCTATATTCTACAATGGATTAAGGAAACTCATCACAGATTGCATTTAACTTTTCCAGCCAAACTGCACTATATTTCTAGACACCTCTTTCTTCTTGGGGGAGGAGGAAGGGGAGGACTAAACCCTAGAAAAGTTCTGTGGTCAAGCACAGGATGCTATGGGTAACAGTCACAAACCAGGATAGAAACAGGGCCAAAATATAGGACAAAAATGTAAATAGAARGGCAAAGTCTCAGGTATTTTACAGAGGATCACTTCTGTGAAAGTTATTCCATCCAGTAAAAAAGTGTAAAATGCAAGGCAATGCTTGAAAGGGAAGAGGGACGCTGTAGGAGTGGACAAGGCTCAGCAAGACTGGCCCCAGGGTGAGACAGACTTGGAAATGATTGCTCCCCATTGAGGTGAGCAAAACTGGTACAATACCATGCTGGGAAGCACCCAGGAGAGTCTGAAAATAGACTGGAAAACAACATGATAGTGCCTCAATTCCTGGTGCATATTTAGTTTTAACTTTTTCTGGAACAGAACATGTTAATTTTAAATTTGGTGAGCCTATTAGAATCTCCCAGACCAAATCACTAATCTCACTATACCAGCACTAATATAAAAGAGGGTTTAAGATGGAGCAAGAGCCAGATGAGCAGCTGTCACATCCCCCACAGCCCACCTGTTGAGAAATGTCTCATCCTTCTCCCAGTCATCTAATTTCCTCTAGCTACTCTGATGCTGGTGAGCCACGCAGAGATGCAGAAAGGGAGCGAGTATGCAGCAGAGCTCAGCGAAGCAGCTCTCCTGACTCACTAATGGAAAAGAAAAGGCAACACCATCCTAGCAGCTCCCAAGAACAAATCAGGGACCTTGACTCTGCCACAGTGAACCATCAAAAGTTTGTTCTCTGGAGCAAGATGAGACAGTTTGAACTTAAAAACAATCAATGCTGGGACCTCTCTGTACTGTCACATTTTGTTCACTAATGTGGGATAAGACTATGAGGCAATACTGAATCAAGCCCCTTGTTTACTGCATCCAAGAGAAAACTCTGTATAAGCATGCGTGTGATGTGCTAAAATGAAGACTAAGCTATTTCTCTCCTGCAGTCTGTATTTCAATTACTGTGCTTGTTGCAGTGTACTGAGACCAGGCCTCGATAGCCATTAGCTGGAGAATCAAACTATAATGTGTTTGACCCAATATATGTCCTAGCGAGTGACAGAGGATGGTATTGAGGAGGAAATACTGTGGGCTGTGATGGATTGGATTCCTGGAACAAAGAATTACCTTCCTCTTCTCTGCTCCCTTTATATCCTCCTGCCAAAGCACCGGGGATGGTCCTATTAACTATGGGCTACAGAGAGCATTGCAGCATCTTGCAAGGAAGTCACAAAGATGGGTTTCACACTAAATAACTGGACTGTCAGAGAGAGGCAGAGAGAGAAGACGACACTGCATTGCTGGGAGACAAAAACTGAAAATGATATAGTATAGATACCCGAYCCTGCAGCTTCTTTGGGGCCGCAGGCTGCTATTTATTATGTGTGTACAGTGCCTTATACAATAAGACTTTGGTCCCTGACTGGAGCTTCTAGGAAGTCTGTAATCCAAACAGTAACAACAAACAATTACTCTGTGTCAGAACAATGAACGATTGAAAACATTTTATTGTGTTTTAACAATTGAGTATATAAAAAACACAGGGAAGTTTCAGAACAGTTAATCTTTAATAGTTTTTTTATTAACCAAACCGGCTTAATAAATCTCTGGGCATTTTGTTAATGAGCACAATTACGTGCTGTGGAAAAGCCAAGTGATTATCATAAAAATTATGTTTTATGAAGATTTCTATGCCTTTGTTTTCCTTGCTGTGTTACCAGGCCTGCAACACAGGCCATAGAGCTACAGTGCGTATATACAGTCACTTTTTTAACTCCCCCTCCTTTCAAGTACGCACCCTTGGCCCTTTTTGCCACTACCACCGGTGGCAGTTTAGAGGCAGGTTAGACTGCCCATTCAACACTGAGCAATAAATGAAGGGCAGAGTTCAACAACTCCTCGTCACAATTCACAGTGGACAATGTTGAAGTCGGTGGCTGGGACTGCCAGGGCTGTGCCCCACCGTTTGTCACCTCGGCACTACAAGGAGTTTGAGCTGTGCGCCTTATAACCCTTTGTGTTTGTCAGAACCCCAGAGAGAAAATTTTACTGGTGAAACATTCACAGAGAGACAATCTAAAGTGAAATCAGAAAGAATTTAGTTGGAAAATGAATTCCCATTTATAATTCAACAGTCTGTCTCAGAAACACACCTGAAACTCTTGTTTCTCTAACCAGGGATTAGCTCAAGGCCTGGATTTCCAAATAAAACTATGCACAACTGCCTGCTGGCTTCAGGATCTAACCCAAACATCACTGACTTTGACAGAACGATTTGGCAACTGCAGTGTACCTTGGAGCTCATCTTTTGGGACAAGGCAGCAGTATCCTAGCCCTGCCTGGGGTCAATGGCCACATCATGAACAAGCCACAGACACCAAGGCTTCACCCCTACTGTTAAATACAATGGGAGATGCCAATGACCCAAGTCTGTCCCTAAGGCCAAGTGGCATGTGCCCATACCACAGACTTATTTTCTCCCCAAAAGAAGGCAGTCTGATCCAGGCTGGCAGGGGATCAGCATCTGCAAACTGCTATCTGGTAAACAATAGTGCTTCTTTGCTAGCCAGCAAAACCAACCTTTTTGGGTAGGATGTCTTTAGTTTCAGACCTGAAGAAAGGCCCATATGCCTGAACGTTTCCCTGTTTCCTTTCTTCTCCATCTATATCAATAGGTCTAACACAAGGTGCTACGCCTCCCTGCCAGCCTAACCTTGCTCTTCATTTTCACCGTTCCTCTCCAGCACTTCCCTAATGTCTACCCTCACACCTGCATCTGTGCAAAGCCATTTGTTAAAGCTTGTGTCAAAAGTGCTTGAAAAGTAAATATTTGCAAAGGCCAGGTCCACTGACTCAACCTGCTGACTATTACCTGGGGTTGTGTTCCTCATGGACAGCAAATCAGGTATCACCGAAGCACAGAAAAGTTGACTTGTGTTGCTGTTATCATCTACAGTAGGTATTAGAGCCTGAACTGTGGTGCCCAAAGAAGAATTATAGCTAATGCAACACCCAGAAAGCCTCATTAGCACCAAACCAAACACCAGGCTTCAGCCTGAGCTCAGATTTGACTCATACATGGATCTGTTTACTCTTGATTGAGTAAACCACTTACTTACAAACACCCCCAACCAGCCCTGTGGCCTAGAGAGCAGAGCAGGGCAGGGCCACAGGGTATTCTGCCCCAAAGTCACACCAGCACCTTTGATTTCACAGAAAGTTACACCAGGTCTAAACTCCACCCTTGCACATAACCAGGCATCTCCCATTGATTTCTCTATCTCTTCCCCCAGTGACGAAAAGGACATATTGCCAGGAGGTGACTGGGTGGTGGCAGTCTGAGAGTGCCTTTCATAATGCCAACAGCAGGGTAGTTCAGCAAGGCTGTGGACATCCCCGTTTGAAAGATAGGGCAACGAGCTGGCATTCAGTGAAAGTGGCTTATAACCCCCCTGTTGTTTTTCTGAGGAATTATCTTTCCTCTTTTTCAAAGGCTTTGKTTTTTTCCAGGTTCCTGCTACTTTCATGTTACTTTACAAATGTGCTTCTAAATAATTTTACTGGCAAGAATATATTCAAAAATAGTATTCTGAGCAAACCTTTCAGTCACAAAAAATAGTCACAGAAAATAGACTGAGCGTTGTGTAGACTGAGTCACTGAACCCCCAGAAACTAGATTGAGTTTCTACCATTTTTGGTGAAAAAACCCACAGAATTTCCACATCAACAGACTAGTGCAGTGTCCAGTCTGTAACTAACCAGATGCAGAAAGCTTTGCTAGGAACAGTCCTTATTAGAGAAGGCATCCATACCAAAACAAATCATCCCCTGCCACCTGGTTCTTTTTCTGGGAAAAGGGAAGAAATAATATGTGACAGATGCTGATGACTTTGCTCAGGGCACTTCTGCAAGATACTCAGATATGGCAAGGCAGTGCACGGATCAAAAAGGTATCTGTGTTGAAAGAGGCTGGAGGAAAGTCCATCRCTATCATTTGTCAATAAGCAGCTCACAGCTGTTTCTTCCTAACTCTGGATCATATTCTTAAGGCATAGGCCACCTACTAAGGATTTTAATGACTTATTATTTTTAGTAGTACAAAACATTTAAAGGTCACACTCATTTTAGTCAGAAAATAGAAACACATAGAGTACCTTAATGCATTCAGACCAGCTAATCAACACATCAGCACAGCCAGGATTTTGAATCTCAAATACCTTACTTTGAGCTGCTCATGGTCTGAAAAATTCATAAATCAGAAATGACTAATGGCCGTATTCAGCAAATAATTTCAGACAGCAAATGCATTTGAGAAGCCCTCAATCTGTCCATAGGAAAATCAGAAATTATAAGAAGAGGTGACTTTGGCTGTCCTTCTCTGGGAAATTATTTACTCATAGGAAACCCCGGTTGTTTGGCTCCCAAGATGCCAGCCCTGAGGAGCTGGGCAAGCCTGGGTCCAGCTCAGGGCATGCTCTTGGAAGTAATAGCAGTTGCCCTACAGGAACCCTCAGGAAAAGGTTTGCAGAAGGTATCATATTTATTTAAAAAAAAAAAAAATCTCTATCATTCCATCTCCTGTGCTGGCGCAATCCATCAGGAAAAGAAACATCTGCTCCTGCAGAGGCTGGCTGATCTCTCCACTGAACCGCACACGTGGCAATAACAAAGCATTGTGAGGTTTTAAAATTAAATTTGCTATGAGATTGAAATCGGGCAGATCTGCAGCAGTTGCTGTAAAGCCATATACGCCCAATTAACAACCAGCCACCCGGCAGTCGCAGCACAGTCACCGCAAGGTGACTCCAAACCCTCAGGCCCATTCCCTGGCCGCAGAAGAGCTCCCATTCGGGTGTCCCCCCTACTCCTCCCCTAGACCAGGCTGGGGGCTGGATTCAGGGCAGTAGCCATCCCAAGGCACCCAGGCTCAGGGGATCAGCTAGAGGCCTTCACCTTTGGGATGACAGCAGAGTTCTGATGGACACCAGCCACGCGCATGCTGAAACATGCTCYGAACACCTCAGCTCATCTTCCTGCTTCCCTGGGGGGCCTGCGGGTGACTGAGAGAGGAGTTAGAGCTCTCAGCTCCCTCTAACTTGGGGGAGATCACTCTCTTGCCCTGTGTAGTCTGTGTAGTGCGTGCCCRGGGTAAGGTGCTTGTGGCAGGCGGCTACCAGCCATGAGGAGAGGCCGGGGCTGACCCGCGCTAGTCAGGGCCGGTCCCACAGCAGCCCCACCGCAGGGCACAGCCCAGCCCCTCAGCCACGGTGGTGGCACCCCAGGGAAAACATGCTTAAGGAAGGGCAAAATGCCGAAAAGACAGAGAGGAGTGAGGAAAAAAGCGAGAGAAACGGCCCTGCAGAAAACGATCAAAGAAGGAGGAGGGGAGGAGGTGCTGCAGGCGCTGGGGCAAAGATGCCCCTTCCCTTCCCTGGCTCCCCCTCCTGCTGCTCTCCCAAATCACTCAACAGAGAGAAAGTCTTTTATTAGCCAAAATCCAAGTCTCACCAGCTCTTTCCCTGGCTTTCCAGAAGGGACTGCCTGGGAGGAAGGGAGGCCAGGGCACCCCTGCCACGGGGCAGCTCAGCACCTAGGAATCCTCCTCATGGCTTCCCCCTCTGCCCGGGGCCACGCTCCCGACAGCCCCTGTGAACTGCCATGCACCGTAACCCTTTCTAGTGACAGAAAGTGGCTTTTTGTTTACCCACCTGTGTCCGTCTCATGTGCGAGAGAACATGCGCACAGGTGACTGCACACATTTAAATCCTACGGATGCACAGACGTCCGTCTACGCCGGTCCCAGGAAACCTGCCTCTACGCACAAGGGAGATTGCACGTGCAAGAACACGGGAGAGCCAAAATGTGTGAGCACACGAGGACCACGGCACAGCCACCAGTGCTGGATCTGAACGCCTTACTCCCTGTCGAAGCACGCGCCAGATCCACTCACTTTTTCCCCTCCTGCACAGATCTAATTAAAATGAAAAGAAGCTGCCACTCACGGCTAGCAGATCAGCCCCAGCCAGCCATGCAGTTTGATGCTGGGTATAGACTTCACTGTCAGATACTCCCTAATCAGCTGAGCTGTTTTGCAGGCTTTTTTTTTTTTTTTCCTCCTTTCTTTCCTTTTTGTGGTTGTTTTGTTCAGGGCTTCGCTGTGCGAAGTTCTGTTGGGTTCTTGGGCAAATCACTCACACCACAGTCTGTGCATGCCACAGACAGAGGGTTTTCACTGGAGTTCAATGTAATTGCTAGCATTTATCACTTTAATAGCCTAATGAAGGTGAGATGTAATTAGAAAGGGTGTCAACTGGAATATGGAGTTTGTTTTACAATTATCTATACAGCAGGCAACCACTGGCACAGAACAGTGCCTTTTAAAAAGCTGGTAATATATGGCATAAATGTTCATCACTGGGTGAATTAAAGCAACCCAAAGCCAGGTTCTGTAATTGCTGCCTTTCTTCCTAAGCGCTTGAAAGCAAACACGAAAAGATTGAGCCCCTCCCAAGGCGGCTTTTCCAACCAATGAAGATGGTTTGCATATCCATGCAACTGAGCCCATTTAACTGTCACCTCAACATCATTCCCACTTGCAGAGTGATCAGCAGTGATTTTGCTTGAGTGATTTTTGTCTGTGTAAGCAAACTCAAATGAATGCAACAATAATAACAACTCCCAGCAGAGCCATTGCAAAAAAAAGTCTCCAGAAGCACACACAGAGCCTTCTCATCACACGCACACAACAAAAAAAAAAAAGAAATTAAAAAGAAAGTCACTGAGAATTAAAAGCAGTTCAGGAAGTTGCACTTCTTTCTGTTTTACTCAAAATAAGTGTTCATACTCAGGGTAAAGTGAGTTTTATGCAGTTGGCAGGATGGCTGACCCTTATCTAAGGCAGAATGTCTAAAGGCATGAAGAATGCTTCTCCTGGATAATGATCTCCTGCTGCTAAATAAATACCAGGGTGTGTTGCTTGATGGATATTGTGCAGTAAAGTAATGACGGCTGATGGAGCTGTCAGCAGATAGCTTAACACTGAGTGGGAGACCGGAGATTCAGTCAGAAGCCCACTGAGCCCAACAACCACAGTACAAAGTATGACTCTTCTTAAAGAGCTAATCTTGTTTCTGAATAACAGAGTGTAGTTTTAATTTGCATAATCTCTTGAGGGCTGGTCAGATTACTGGAAGAGCAATTACTTCAGAGAAACAAGCCCTTTCCTCTACAGAATAGAAGCGTGGACTTCAGTACTTGCTAATATCATGAGTGTACTCCAGTCCCAGTAGCTTTCTCCAGATGTTATAGCTGTAGGATTAATAATCTGTTGTACTGGCATCCTTATGACATTATCTAAAATGGATTTTAATTTAGTGTAGAAAACTGACAAGAGGTAATGCTGAAAATTTTAGCTCAAAAAGTCAGAAAGAATGAAGATGTAGCCTGCAGCTGTAACAGTTTGGGCTTCACCCAGCCCTGCTGTAAGATGAAAGTAGAGTGTCTTGTGCCTGCCTACAAGATGCTTCCATTCAGTTCATCATAACAGGGTTCCCCAAGGTCTTACAAACCCGTAACTGGCTCTGCATAGAGCCTCCCCACTGCAGATGCAACAGTGGGTTAGATGAGGGTAGATTCCTAAAGCACTCACAGATGACACCAGAAGTGTTGCTAGCTACTTATCAGACAACACTTCTGTCACTAGTCCACCATTTAACATTTTCACCAGACAGTAGGAAGCACTCAGGTCTTGCAGAAGCATCATCCTAATAGCTATGAACTGAACCCCTTTCTGCATTATGTGACCAGCTATAGTGCTTTTGAAGAATGTGGTCACACTCTTAACTAAGCATCAGTCTGCCTCCTGATACACACTCCCAGCCTGGTCTTCATTTCCTAGCCTAAATGACATGCATATCACTTCCAGGTGGCACTTACTGTTATGGTGACATACAAATTGAGTTTATGAAGCTCCTTAAAATTCAGGTTGAGACCTGATTCCAGCTTCCCTGTACTTTGTATAGCCATCTGAAGCTACACAAAGAGGACATGAAAAAATGACTGTTTCTGAGAGGCACCATTTTGCACTCACCTTGCAGGGTTTTAGGTGCCTTCACAAAGAAGAGGTAGCAGCTCAGGTACTCTCTTTCTTTTGGTCAATTGAACACAGTTATTTGATATCCTCAGAACAAAGTCTTCCTGGTTACAGTTACATTGCAGCAGACAATCGGACTTGTCATTTGAGGATCGTGTATTTATTTTCTATGTGGACATCCCATACATGAGAATCAGCATGAATCCCCCAACAGGTGGGAGTCTGCAGAGTGAGAGCCTGCTATAATGTGGAGGCCATATAATGACAGTGATGGCTCAGACAAAGTGATGCTGCTAATTGCAGCAATTAAACGGTAATGATATAATTAATGCAAAAATTATGCATGGCCCAAATCCAAGCTATTGGACTGCAAGAGGTATTCATCACGCCTAGATGAAAATCATTCCTGTTGAGATGATATCAAATCTGCGTTTATGACTTGATCATGGATAATGGTTACGGGGAATTCAGGGAACAGTGACAGACTATGTTCAGCAGTAGAAGTAGCTGATGGGAATGGCAAGGAAACACAAAAGGACTTTAAATTTGATTGGACAAATTGAGCACTGAAGGTGAAGAGAACTGAAAAAGTCTTGCTACAGCAAGACCCTTCAGATCCATGCCCCAGACCAATAGCAGATATTATGCCCCACATAGCCAGATGCAAAGACTGGCTTCAGTTTCCAACACATTCAAATGGACATTTGGCACATCCCCTTCCAAATGCATGACAAGAAACAGGACCAGAAAAGTCAGCTGGTTCATTTTACTTTTTAAAAAGCAACCTTTGGTGAAGAGCAGGTTTAAAGACCAGCATTAACTCTGCATAACCCACGTCCCACATTTCCAGTCTCGTATATTCACAAATCACTAATGTAAGAGAGGAAGGAAATTCATTGAAAGTGACATTATGAAATTTTAAGAAATTTGTATGATATTGCTTAAACTTCAGAAATCAGGTATTCCCAGATAGCTGGTAAAAAAGTATGAAAGTTAGAAGTAGTCTGTTGTGTTTGTTCCATGCCTGCCCCAGCTCTCAGCTCATTCTGCAGTTTGGCTTCTAAATTTTTAAAATTCACCTTGTCATATTTCAAGGTATTTCCCATCAGGGCCTTTAGGAGGACATGTTAAAAATATGGCTGGCAAGGCCTCATAAATTGCAAAGGAAAGATTTTTTCTTTTTTTTTTTTTTTGTGATGTTCAAAGCCAATTGTGGCAGCCCACGAATGTGGACAGTCACATCAGACAGATGGCTATGCCTAGTAACTCTTTCCCACATTTAGACCAAAAGACTGTTGCTGTGATAGTCACTTGATTGTGCAGCAATAGCAGAACTGCAAAATGCTTAGAGTTGTTCAGCTGTGCTACAGGTTGAGAGTGTTGTATGTTTGTTGGGCCTACAGAAATGCTTTGGACTTGCAAAACTGGACTGAAAACATGGCCAGCCCCAAGCCTTTCCCACAAATCCAGCTTGAAATATTACTACATTAAGCAGTAGTTTACTGGAACTATATTATTTGTGCTTCCATATTGGGTACCTTAATGTAACGATAAATAGAACTAAAATGTTTGCTGTATATTACCATATGTTTTACTGATTGGTCTTCCTATGGACAAGGACAGAGGTCTCAAGAACAGGGAAGGACTCTGAGCAATCTCTAGGCTGAAAACACACAATGCATATTAGAAGGCAGTCTGAGTTGCTAGTGCAGAGTTTTCTTGCATGTTTTTCATGCCATGGCCCACATGCAATCACTTTTAACCAATCCCTCTGTGCTGAACCCAGAATCCTCTCCCTGGTTTCTTACCAAGTCACTGGGGTGAAGTCACTAGGGAGTTTGGAAAATCAAAATTAGCATATGGTGTACAACTTTGACCTCCAGTAGCTTAAAACATTTTGGTTTATTTGTCTCTAGCTAAACATAGAAAGCCCTGAGGTCCAGTAAAGTGGACCCAATATTTGTGTTCATRCAAGCATACAATATACTGGCCATTTGGCTTTATGAACATACCTTGTTTGGTGTCTAAGGAGGAATAATGGTTTTCCATTTAGACTGTGGAGCCTACAGCTTAATAATAAATACACTCCTGACATTGTTAAATGATAGCCTGCTTCTAATAAACCCCATGCTGATCCGTGTGTTGGTTAGAGTGAGTAATTCATCTTTCTGGGCTGTTAAAACTTTAGCTGGGATTATAGAGACAACATGAATCAGACACGATCAGCATGTCCCCTGCTGGTTTGCTCATTTTCTCCCCATAACAAAATACCRGCTAGTTTTCTCTTCGCGTTGCAGATCTTGTTATTAGCTGACTTCATTATTAATCACTCCTAAGGCTTGGGAGGCCTTTTCAAGGCACGTACATAAGGGATCCACATGATCTACAGCAAAAGACCACCATACTTTCCTGCTCACACTTCTCCCATGCTACTTGGTATCAAGTTGTAATCCCTCAGTGTTACTGAGCAAAGAGCCTGCTCCACTCTGACTCCACAAGAATGAACTGTGAGCTCCAATTTTYTCCTTGATTTGCTACCAGAAAGAGAGAGGGGAAGAAAGGAAGGGGGGCGGCGGGGGTGGGAAGAATCATATTATCCTTAAATATAATTATGGCCTCAATAGCTCCTAAGGATTTAGCTTTATGAAGTGGCTCATAAAAGCCATCCTTGTCATCGTGCCCACTAATACCCTTTAGTCTCATGCGCTGATAAGGGCTTGTTTGAGTCATTTTAAATTAGCTSATAATATGCCAACAAGTAGGCTGCAGGATGCACCAGACAGCCAAGTGCCCTAGAAAGAGCAGCCTCCAAGGAACAACTTGCAACTGCCTGAACAGACCTGGCTTCTCGCTCCATCAGGGTCTCACCAAAGCTAATCGGGCTCCCACTGGCTCTGCTGAGGTTGGCATTGGTCCTCCCAGGAGCAGGCATGTCATACCAGGAAGGTATAGCATACTCAGGGCATGCACAGCTCACCACCAGTGATCCTGCACAAGCTATCACTGTAAGCCTGGGGAGATAGGGCTCCCCAGGCCCCAGCACAGCCCTGCACACTTGAGCACACAGGACACACAATTTAGAAAGCTTTTAACTCTCCATTGCCTCAAATTAAAACAGCTCAAGACTGACCTTTTAAATCACACTAGCACTGGCTAGTGCGTAGTCCCTTTGCACCCATCCAACCGCCCACAGCTGCTACTATTATTATTTGCCATGAAAAGTTGAAGTCAGGTTAAGGACATGTTCTTTTTCTTCCCCCAATCCAGTTACTTCTTACAAAATCCAGTTGAGGCACCATGAATTTTTCCTTTCCCTTCTGGATGCTTACGCTCTCAGGCACCTTTTGACAACTACCATTAATTATCATGATACCTTTCATTTCCACAGCTGCATACAGGCAAACCAACAGAAGATTTGCTTTCTGCCACCAAAGGCAACAAGCTCAGCTGTGAATGTCACCCTGTCCCCTGCAGAATGACTAGTGCCTGCCCCAGGCCTCGTCAGCCGGGGTCTTTTTCCCTGTTGTCTCAGGGAGAACCTGAGTTGGCATCTATTGCTAGAAGTCCATCTGCTCCTGTTCAGGGATAACTTCTTAGTGTTCCTGAGCCAAACTCTTCAGCCCAGCCCTGACACTCCTGCCAAGGGAAAAAGGCAATGCAGGACCCACACAACATACCCAGTCTTGGCACAACTGGAGCTGGCAGCCTTGTGCTGGGGGAAGAGAGGGGATGACTCCAGACAGGAGCTGCACTGCAAATGCACCTATATCTCCAGTACCAAAGTAGTGTCCCAAGCCCTGATACCTCTTAGATATCCTAAAAATTAGATGTTAACACACAGGAAAACCTGTTACAAAAGACCAAAAGATATGGGGAGGAGGGAGGGAGGGAAAGGCTGTGGTTTTGTTGTGGGGTTTTCTTTTTCCTCACTGCTTTTCCCTTTAAAACATACTCTCTGTTTTGCTGTTTTCTGTAGGTTGGCTGCCAGAGTACCTAAACAGACAGGCACCAGCTGAGGACCAGACTGGAAGGACAGAATCAGCCAGAGGAGGGGAGAAGAGAGATACAAGACACTGAATCTATCCAGAGAAAAAAGCAAGCTGCATGCATGACCCTTCAGAGCCACCACCACTTACCTGGCAGCCCAGGTAGAGCCTCACAGACCAGCTTGCTGCCTCCTGAAGGCAGGGGGAGCAGCCTGCMTCTTATTTGCAAGGTAAGTCCCTCAAAGCAGATAGAGATGCCTCACTTGCCCTGGTAAGATGCTCTGGGTTATACCACCAGGCCTCATGAGTCTCTGTAATATGGTTGGGAAATATGATACACCTGTCCTGAATTAGAGTAGATAGGTTTATCTCATTTCAGAGCCAACTCACGGATGGGTAGAGATCAGATCAGCTGTAAGAAATTCCTTTTATTATGCAACTTGTTATTCACGGTAGGGTAAAAATGGCTTCAAAGGTGGTCCCCTGCACACTGAGGGATATCTTCTTATATCTAATGTAGTTTATACAAACCAAATCGGTTTTTGCTTCAAACATCTCTCCACAAAAGAAAATCAATTTCAAGAGGCAATGGCRGTGATCTTTCAAGCTAAGGATCCACTGCAAACATACTAAGTGTTTGGCAATGCAAAGCTGCAGAGACAGGACAAGTAATGCACATTATCAACATGTGTGCCATGTCCAAATCAAGGTTTCACTTCCAAGGCACTGAATAATCCACTGCCACTCTAACAACAGTTTCACYAACAGAAGCAAAAATATGTAGTGACCAGATAAGCAAATTTGTTTTAACCCTTACAGCATTTGGGGCAGCCATTTCAAGCCACTGGATCAGTTATCAGTCAAAATAAAAARCCCTGAAAGTGCAGGGTGCTGACCTGAGATCCACCCAGGCTCTCTGCACCCCTGGGAGCTGATGTTTTCATCCTCAGATGATTTGTAACGTCCCTGGTTACTCCCCAGTCTCACCTGATCTGCTGCAGCAGAAGCCTCACAATTCCACAACATATTGTGCATCTTGTGAACTCACTCCCCTTGCCCTCCATCAGCTCATRTGTCAGTCAGACTACCTGCAAGTGCTTCCCACCACTGCCAAACCTCCAGGAAAACTCCCTTTCACCTCAGCTTGTGCACAACCCTCCCCAGCTCAACTCTCCAAGGATTAGTAAGAAGGTGAAAGCAGCCTCAGGACGAGGATTAGGAGCACTCTCTCGCAACACTGCATGCTCTTCTGCTTTGCGTGAAATGATCATTGCTATGCATCCTCCTTTGTCTGATCGTAGCTGTGTCCTTGTTGACAGTGGTCCCGGGCAGCTAAAGTCCAGTAAAACTTGTAATAGCTATCTAAATTGCATTGGCTTAGCCCAAGAGAGTCAGAGTTAATGTGTAATGGATCAGGTTGTGACTGCACGTAGTCTTTGGGTCTGACTCTGTGTTTAGAGAAAACAATCATCTCTGCTGTATTGAGAGAAAATAGGCTGGATGTACATGGGGGTGATCCAGGAATTGTCAGCAGGATCAGAATTCATGAAAACTGCTCAAAGGGCGTCTAACAGATTCATCTAAAACCACTTCAAATGCAAGAACAGCATCACAGTACCAGGATGCTGACCTCCATTAAAATAGGCTCAGGCAACTTCTCCAAAGCTGAGAGGAGGCATGGCATTGTATCTGTCTGCTGCAGAGACACACAGACAGATACGTGGATGTTTATGTGTCTCCACGGTCAGAGTTAGTTGGGAACATCTAGTGTGTGTTTAATACCTGATACAAGCACGGCTGCTCTGAAGGCCCACAGGAGCACTGCAGAGTTGCATGCCCTTTTCAGTAAGAAAACTGAGGATCAGGGGGACTTCTCTCTGGTGCTGTGTTACAAACCTGACCCCATGGTGTAGCTCTGAGTCACTGGGGCTGAATGTGCAGCTTGCTCGGACAAAGCACAGCCACTCCAGCCCATGGCCAGGAGGTCACGCTGCCAGTTTGCAGAGAGCCCTGCCGCAGCATTAAGGTGCTTCATGCGCTCTGAGCATCCTGGCAGAGGACTCCTGGCTGCAGCAGAGACAGCTGCTACCCTACAGGGAAAGCAACCCTCTCCCTCGCACAGGGTAGAACTAAGAAATTTTAAAACTAGGAATCAACTATCAGCTTGTATCAACTTGACCTTTAGATGGGAGTTTGCTTCTTCCCACTCCTCTCAGTTTGAGTGGTGGGAACAGGCTAGCCAGGACACTTTTGTCTGTAATCAGCTCACAGCCCAAGGTAGGAAAGCTTGGGTCGCAGAAACTGCAGGAAAAATTATGTTCACAATCAGTAAATTTGTTCACACTGAAGATCTCTTTTTTCCACCCTTCTCTTAAAAATAACCCTAAACACATTTCTACTGGCTTGCAGACTCCAAAACCTTTCAGCCTGGGAACAGTCCTGATTTTGCAATATCCTTCTTTTATTACATGTATCAGGTTACATATAAGCTTTCAAAGCTCCTTTTCCTTTCACTTTTTTTTCCTCCTTGGTTGGTTGGTCGATTGGTTGGTTTTACAACTGAATTTAACCCCGTACAGTAGCGATGTCTTGTCTGGACACTTCTTTCACTTAAATCACAGGAAAATAAGAGACAACAGTCATTGCAATGGGCAGCTGATAGATAACTGCTAGACGAGCACTTATGCAAAAGCCAGCCTTGAAACTCAGTCATGTTTTCTTTTGTACGTCACACACAACCAGCTCAGATTTCCTTAGTGCCCAAGTAATATCAGAGAAAACAAAACAGCCCCCTACACCACAAAAGCAGCATTCTTACCTGCAAATTTATATGTTGCTTTTCATCAGCTCTAAGCTAAAATGCAGCTCAACTCGAAACTTAATTAGACTCAATTGGAGAGGTAGTAGCTTGTAACAGGYTTTTATTCTTACAGGGTTCTGAAGGCACTTCCAGTGAGTAACAGAACAGTGGACATATGGAAAACATCCATAAACCTGGAATAATTCCACTGGATTTCAGCCCTTAAGTCTCAATGTAAGCTGGTCACCTGTACCAGACTTCCTTAAACTCTTCAGCCATCTAAAGCAGTCGCGTAATATTAAAACTGGAACTGGACTGATCATTCAAAATTAATTTAGCCGCAACATCAATGAGCTACAATTTCTTCTGCTGCTTGTATGTTGATCATCAGCAGTTTGTAATCCGCCTGATTTTGCTTCCTTCACCAGTTCTACAAACAATTCTAGCCCATAGCTTTTCACTAAAGCTTTTAAGATCTGAAATTTGAGCAGCACAGATCCTATTGCACAGTTGTGATCAGAGTCCAAGCCGTGAAGAATGCCAGCCCACTACGCTGCAGACCCTCGTTTGCTTAGGGCAGTGTGGTGGGTTGACCCTGGCTGGCAGCTAAGCCCCTACCCAGTCACTCACTCACTCGCCCCCAAAACGGGATGGGGGAAAGAATCAGAAGGGCGAAAGTGAAAAAAACTTGTGAGTCAAGTTAAAAACAGTTTAATAAGTGAAGGAAAAAAAAACCCCAACAAGTAATGCAAAAGGCAGTCACTCACCACCTGCAGACTGATGCCCAGGCAGTCTCCAGGCAACACCTACTGTGGAAAAACTCCCCCCCCCCCAGTTTTATTGCTGAGCGTGATGTTATATGGAATGGGATATCTCTTTGGTCAGTTTGGGTCCGCTGTACTGGCTGTGTCCCTTCCCATCCTCTCGCCCAAACCTAGCCTACTCGCTGGGGCAGCAGAGTGAGAGATGGAGAAGGCCTTGACACTGTACAAGCACAACAATAACTAAAACATTGTTGTGTATTATCAACACCGTTTTGGTCACCAGTCTAAAACACAGCACCATACAGGCTGCTATGAGGAAAATTAACTCCATCCAAACCAGACCCTGTACAGGGGGACCCCCCTGTAATAAGGGACCATGGAGCTAACTCCAGATACTGCCAGTCCATTGCCAGTCCAGTACCACTGGTATTCCATGCAACAAAAACTAATACTTGGCTTTCTCTCTGTTCAAAACATTCAGTCTTCAYTAGAAGTTTGGGAAACTGAGACAGGGAAATGAAGTAAGCTATCCCAAGTCACTCCTAGAAGCAGTAGAAGGGATTAGCACTCAGGGCTGGTGCTTGTCTTGAACCACAGTCCTCCAGTCTTCATCCACCAGCCCCATTTTCCTGTTGCCTCACTGGATAATCAAAGATCTTTGAATTCAGTTTCCATCTCTTTACTACTAAATTACTACATCGGTATGTTGTAAGCTGAGGTTCCAAGCATTGATGCTTTGTGTTGTTATCTCATGGCACTGCACTGGTACAGAGAGAGGATGAGCACAAAATACCTGAAATCACATAAGCAGCAAGGAGGTAGGGACTGTAAGACTTCCCCAGCCCAACTAAAACCAGGCAGATTTGTTCTCACTGGAACATGGATCTCCTTTGGGAGGGAAGGGGAAGGTTAAGGTGCTTTCTGGGGGTTTTTTGCATTGCCTTGGTTGGATCTTTAAAAGGCAGTAGTAGTTCTAGCCCTGAGTTTCCTGCTCTGAATCTAATTTTCCCAAGGCACAAGGAGTGACTTACCTGGAGATCATAAAGGCTGTCACAAAGCTCAACAACCAGGATTAGAACCATATTTCCTACTTTACCTTCTGTTCTTTCAAGTCAGTGCAAAATGTTACCAAAAAGCATTACTACCAAATGACATTAGGGCTTAAGAGGTATAGGCATAGGAGCCCATCTAGATACACCTATCAATGTCACGTATATCTGTTCACAGCATGATAATAAATATCTAGGCAAGTAAGAAATACAAAGCAAAAAAGGGTTCATCTGTCTCTCGTGTATTTTAATAAGTGAAATAAACCTAAAAGTGTGAGTTGGATTTCAGCAGCAGTTAACCTTTCTCCTGACACGATGCAAGGTCTCTTTGCAGGGACGCTAAGCAGAAGATTGCTAAATGCCATATTGGGGCTAACTCTGGAGACTGCCAGTCCATTGCCTGCTTATATAAAGCTTCCCAGGAGTCAGGCTGATATCCTCAGGCCTCTCTGAAAACACTGCTGATCCATAGGGCTAATTTCATTTCTTGGACCATGAAACAAGCTGCAGTCTAAAGGTTACAGCCAATGGATGCATGAGACACAATCACCAGTTTGCCAAGTGGCTGCTGCTCCCCAGGTCTGTTAGGTACTTGGTGGCTTTTGGGCCTGCAAGAGACTTAGCTGAATGATGCTACTCATTTGTAGGGGACACCATGCCTGATGCCACCTTCCCCACTGCCTGCCTTCCACCGCCCCCGAACAAGTTCACAGTGATCACCTTGGCGCGTGTTTTGGAATAGGAGGGGTTTGGTATAGCTTTTGGGTTTCACAAAGTGCAAGAGCTGAAAAGTTGGTCAAACAACTTCCTAGAATACATCCCTGCAGGTCCCATGGGTCCGTGTGCTCACGCACACACATGTGTAGTGAGGTAGGTGTTTCTGCTAAGGCAAAGAAGAGCATTACCTGTTTAGAGAGCTTTGGCTGTCCGCAAAACGGGTATTTTTGGCGTAGGTGGAAAATAATAAAGCTAGATAGGTCTGAGGTCCCGGTCAGAGTGTACCCACCAGGTGCTGGACTTGAAAACTGATGCCAAGTTGTTCAGCTATTTGAATTTTCAGAATTGAAGTGCCAGCAGCTGGGCAGTCCTGAGCTGCAAGCACTGTACAGGTGTGAACGCGTTAAGCTGCAAGCTCTTGGGAGCTGCTTTCCCATGTAGAGCGCTAGACAGGGAATTATTTACCACTTGCCTGTCATCAGTGTGAAAAGTAGGTGTGATATTTTCCAGTTCAATTAAATAGAAGGAGCTCCAGGTCACTACCCTTCTTTGTGAAGTGGGTCCATTCCATTTTAAGTGCTTCCCTTTGTTTCCTGCGTAAAGTGGTGACATGGAAACAATGCCACCTCCCACCATTAAATGACAGCTTGCTCCAGCCTTTCATAACAGAAGCCCTTGAGGTTTGCACCAAGGGAGCTTGATTAGGTTAGTAATCACTGCAGCACACGGAAAGCATTTATACCCTGCAACCTTTTGTAAATAAAGAGTTATATTGGTTCTGCCTCTAAAGCTGGGGAGATTTACACATACGGCTTTCTCCCAGCACTGAGGGAGGAGAAACTGGGGCAGTAAAATCCTGAAAGCCAGCAATTTATTCAAGAAGGGATGCTGAGAGCACTTGAAGGCTCAAAGCTTGTGGTATTTTACCTACAGTTTGCAGCACAGGGAACAAAGGATAGGATTTTCATTAAACCCTAGCATTTTTAGAGACACAAACCGTATTTTTTTCAAGTCACATTGATGGTCTTGCAAAAGTTTTCTTCAAGAGTTGTTACTACACAAGAGCTGCATGCACAGCTTTTGGTGATTCACTGCCTGTTACCTGTTGCTGTAGCGGGAGCTGCTAAAGGGCTGGCTAGAAAAGGACTTGCCAGTTCTCTCCTACTCCTAAGACCTCTTCTGAGGTCTCTTCCTATTCTCCTTAGGCAGTCACCTCACTCCCACATAGCTATTGCACCATGACCTCCGATTAATGACTTATCTCCAAAACCTGAAGAAATCATTTGTGCCAAGTCTGCCTACACTAAATGACTTCGGGAGAGAGGTACTTTGTGACCCACGGTTCCCTGCTCACAAGGGTGACTGGGGGAATGCCAAACCTTTTCTTCAGTACTTCACATCTTGGGCTACAAGATGCCTGGGAAGCAAAACCAGGTAATATCGCTTTTCCTTTCTCAGAGCAGTCTCTAGTTTTAATTACCTCCTCCATTCCTTTGCTAGCAGCACTTCCTGGGAGTTCCCTCTTCTGTAGCCGGGAAATTGGGAAACACAAATACGACACAATTGCCTTCGATTACCAAAAATATTACTTTTATGGAAGAAAAGTGAAAATTTTGACTTATTCCAGATCTGAAGCAGTGAGAGACACATAGTGAGATTATAGGGGAGTTTTCAGTGACTGAGGCTCACCCATGGCCTTCAGAGAGGAGAAATAATCATGTTACTGCCTTTCCTCCCAGCTTCACAGCGGTTTGTATCCTTTAATCTCACACACTGAATCCTCTGTTCGCTTGGGCTTTGGAGATTCAACAACTCCATGTGCAGTTAGCACAGAGCAGGACTCCCCCATTACTTGCTGGTTTGCTCCTGGCCACAGCCATAAATGACTGCCCTGCCCCTGTATACACAACATGTACGTGGATCAGATGATACAAATTCGAACGTGCAACACGGCTCCACCCACGCTGTCTGCAGAAGACAAACTCATCCACAGCAATGAAAAGTGCAAAGATAATTCAGTGTTTTCCACTTGATCCCAGGTGATGTTTCTTAGCATCCCTTGGCACATCCCTCCTTGCACACCTGCCTCACCCCCCAAAAACTATTGAGATGCTTGTTTTGCTGAGTCTGAGTCTCCTTTTGGTCTCCAAGGCTCTTCTACCTGTGTTTCCAGAGAGATTAATAAATACTGTGCACACCAAACTTCTGTAGGGCCCATCGCAGGAGCCCCAGTATCCCTCTAAAACATTTCAAGTTTGGTTTTTTACCATCCCTTCTCTTTCAATGTATGACCACCAACAGGCCAATAATGGCTACATGCTTTGCAGACAACATCCGTTGTTCAACCTGGAGCGCCATGTCCTTATTTTTATTTGAATGATTCTTCTCCTGTCCCATAATACACAAGGACCCCCAATGGTTTTGCATTTGAGCTCCATCTGGTGCATCTTGGCTGCCTGTAGCAACGTCTCAGTGACCATCCCCGCTGTGTAAGTCCTCAAGTAGGTCAAGACATCACCATGTCCCAGCGCTGACTCATGGCTGTACTCTCACAAGGGTTGATGACAAGTTCTTTGGTGCTCTCATTCGTGTCCCCAATCGTCTCAGTGTCCAAACAGAAGCGTGAAGCTATGTGTTCAATGTGTGACCCAACTTTACCCCATCGCTGAGGAGAGATACACACATGAGAGGAGAAACAGGGGTGAACAAGCTTCCTCCTCATTATGCTTTTACTGTACTGTTCCAGCATCAAGAGGACAGTCATCACTAAGCCTTTGTGGCCTGATGCTGGGAAGTACAGGATCCCCCAGGCCACACCCAGCAGAGCACACGCTGAGCACTTCTCCCATCAGAAGCACACTCATTTAAGCTCAGCCTCTGCCTGGCTTCAGGAAGATAATATATTAATAACAGCTTTTTCCCCAAGTCACTGGTTCAAATGCCAGCTTGATGATTAACTGCAGAGAAATGTTAGCATCTGCTGGCTGACTGGCAGCCCATGCGAACTAAATTGCCAGTTTCGGTTTGACTTCTGCAGATAAGTATCCAGATCACCACCCGCACTAATAGACATCCTTATCAACACACTCATTTAAGAGGCAAAGGGCCAAACAGGCCAGAGTCAGTACTCCCAGATAGACGGTGCTTCCCAGAGGAAGTCAGAGCACATGGGCTATTTGATGTGCAGTAATACCATGCTGAAAGAAAGGGAACTTCAAAGAAAATGGGGAATCAATGAAAGAGCTCACCTGCTTGTTGTCACCTTCTTTGCAAGGTGACAGCAGCACCTGGGAACCGGGGAAGAGGGTGTACACAGACAAGCACAGCTGCTGCTGGCGGACTTGGTGGTTGTATGTGTATGTCCATTCCTGCAAAAAGGAGGAAAAAGAAAGGAGGTGAGAGATCAGGGTTGATTCTTGGTATTCTTCTACCCGGAAAGAAAACACTTTAGCTTGGATCCTGCCCCCTCAGAAACCAAGCACAAACCTCATTGACTTCAAGAGGCACCAGGACAGGTCACTAGGATGTTTCAAGCCTCCCCAAAACTGCAGCTGTCATTGGGGGGACTGTATGTACCAAAGAAAACGTCTACAAAAGCTGCTGGAAGAAAATGGTTCACAAGGCAAAGGATTTCATAGCCAGAACTGGACTGTGGTTGGGGAACAGGGGGATGGAAAAATGGCAACAGAGGCAGAAAGGTGGAACCACACAATGTGTCATCCTCTTTTTCCGAGGAAGAGCAGCAGAAATGCTTTGCAGCTAGCAGCGGGAGAGAGGAGGTGATATATAGCAAATGTTTGCAATTCCCGGGATTCTGTTGCCAAATATCACAAAAATCAGGGGTAAAGCTCCCCTTTATAGCAAAGGAGCGGGACTGAACTCCAAACATTTGCTTTACTGGTTTGCTATGACCACTGCTATTCCTGCTCCCCTGGGCCGTCCTGGAGGTTTTTTTCTCATGCTGCTTTTCATGTTCCCCTGCTCTTTATCAGCTCCTCAGCCCAAGAAATAATCTTTTTGGGAGCAGAGACACTTTGCCCAGTGTAAAGCTCTCTGGGATTATCATCTTTTCCATGCATGGATGTTTTCTTGGGAGAAAAAGAGAAGAGGCTGATAGTTTGACCAGGAGTTCCAAATGTACTGGACAAAGCATCATGTATGTACAGATACACTGCTTAGCCCAGTAGTATTTCACAGAAGTTTATTCCAACGTTTATTCCAGTTGAACGTTTTCTGTCATTCACCTGTGCTCATATTACCCAAGAGCACCTCCTGAGGATCTAAGACTGTCCAGGCAGGGATGTCTCCCTGCTATTTGTGTGGACACAAGCAGACAAGAGCTGCTTCGGCTTATGGGAAACCACAAACTATGCTTTACTCTCACTAGAGAGTGACTTCTGGAACAAGTTTTTTGCTTATAACTTTGTGAGAGTATTAACTTTAAAATTAGGGCTTGAAGGTGTTTCTGAGGGCCTCTACCCAGGGTGCAAAGCAGGATCAACTCCTGCTGTGTAAAAAGCTCTGAGACAGTAGTCAGGCGAGCAGCAGTGGGAGCAAATGGAAAGCAGGTTGCTGAGCCACGGCAGGGCAGGGGAGCAGGACTGGAGGACAAACAGCAGGCTGGCTTCACTAGCAGAGGGCAATAACCACGCTGGAGAGAGCAAGGCCAGGGAGCAAGAGGGTTTCCACAATAGGCCCCAAGAGCCAAGGCAAATGCTTTGACAGGGTATGGGCTATGCAAAAAAGCTGCTGTGAAAGAAAAGGTGCAGAGAGAAAGCAAAACAGTTGAGAGCTCAGATGCGGAGGAGTCAGAGCTCCGGGAGGAGTGAAGTGAGCAGGGCTGTTGGCAATGGAGGGGAAGGCAGTGCTGAAACGCATGACCGTTTAGGCTGGGTCTGGAAAAATGAAGGGTAAAAGGTGCTCCTGGGAGACTGCAACCCTTTCTGAGTGCCGGAGGGGGAAGTGAAGAATGGCTGCCCTGATCTCGGAGCTGGGATGCCTGCAGCTCCCCCCGACTTTGAATGGTGGAGGCTTTGGGTTGCATTAGCATGAGTTATTAGAGCAGGAAAACGCTTCCACCCTTTCAGTAATTGTCACCATCAGCAGCTTTAACTCCTCTCCCCAACTTCAAAATAGCCAGCTACAGGCATTTAATTCCTGGGAATATAAATCCCACTTCATTCAGGTTCTTAGCCACCTGGAAGGGAAAACACGCTTTTGCACAGCAGACACGGATCCACAAGGACTTCACACTGTGATCCTCACACCCCATGTTTCTTAGCCCGCTAATGGAAATCAAACCTGGCTTTCTGAACAGCCTGCCCACAGGCTTCTCAGCGAGAGCTGCCCAGGATTTCGGCACATAACAGGCATTAATTTTCAAAGCCGTAGTCTGCACTCAGAGGGCCTTCTGGCAACTACTTCTTCCTTGTCAGACAGAGCAGAGTTTACATCATCCTACAGTGAACACGTTCCAGACATCCCAACCATGCACGCTGCCAGCTGCTGTGTAAACTACCAGCCTGGGAAATCAGGTGCCAAATTAGTCCTGCATCTGTGAAGAACCAAGCCCTACAGGGCAAGCTCCAACACCTGTTCTCAGCGCCTGCGCCGGCTTTACATTTTTAACCAATTGTTTGTCATTTTAGCTCAGGACAAGACCTGAGCTGCACCCATGAGGCTCCGCAGCAGCAGCAAGCTAATCTTGTAACTCATGTACATGTTGAATCCCCCAACTAACTCAGGCCATGGGACTTTTTTTTTTTGCTTTGACCTCTTAACCTCCTTGCTTCACTGAGGCACCTCATGGAGGACTGCTCCTCCCAGAGGTTCTCCATGCTTTTTTTCCAGACTAGGCTCTGTTCAAGCCTTGCCGATCTTCACATCCTCTCAAGGCAGGACCACCCTCTCACTCAGCAAAGCACCATGGGATAGACAGGGTGGTGGTAACCATCTCTTGTAAGCTGTTCTTCATCATCAGAAGTGAGGCCTACAGAGCTAGATGCATGCATCAACTCGATAGCTGACATTGGATCCTCCCCTCTTGCCCCCAGCCTGTCCTGCTGCTGTCTTTATCTAAACTGACACATTTTCACATGGCTCTTCTATTTTGGCAGAATGGCCTTTTATGGAAGCCAGTCCTGTTGAAAATGTTTTATCCAGTTCTAATCATGTCTTGTCTCTTTTCAGCCCTAGATGAAAGCCAGAGAAAATGATGCAGAAAATGAAGAAATTCTGGGGAAAAAAAGTAAGTCACTTGAACACCACAGAATCCATGAAAAGCTTTGAGTTAGAATACAGGCAAATGGCCATGCAAATTTTTATCTTACCCCATCTTTTCCCTATTTGTATCAGTTGGGATGAAAATTCCTGCTTTTTTTCCCATGAGAAACTACTTTATCTTCTAAACCCTGGTACACTGAGCACTCACGTGGCCAGCACAGCAGTAACAACAGCAGAGCTTCACACCCCGGCGGTTGTGGTGAACRGGGCAGCCCAGGGTACTCCTAAGAAGGGAGACCTTCAAGGAGCTAACACGGCTTCAGGGCTGCAGACTGGCCTGAAGAGACGCCAACAGGGTTGAGAGCTGACCCCTGGCACCAAGGAAAAACAGACACACGAGGTGAAACTGAGATCAAGATTTCCTGCCTTTTCAAAGACAAAGCAGCTCCTGATGAAGTGGTGGTGGAGCAAGGAGGAAGAGGGTGGACTGGGCGAGCAGAGCTACCAGCTGCACACCACAACCAGCAATCCCCCTCCTCCGAAGCGTCAGATAATGCTAGCCCCCATCTGAGGCTTGCGACTATTTTTCAAGGCTTTAGCATCATTCGAGCAGGCACCTGTCACTGTTACTCAGCATCATTGTGAATTGAGGAAATTATTTTAAAATGTGACCTTTGGCTTGGCACAGCCTGGCTGGCAGAAGGAGAAAGGAGCCCCTCAGCCTAGCAAGGAGCAGCCCCATGGGAGCCCAGCATTACATGACAGAGCTGTATATGCTCTGCAAGAGGTCAGCCGTACCCTAAAGCCGGGGTAGCAGCTAGAGAAAAATGTTTCTGAAGAAGCCAGGAACAACCTCAGCCCTCAATTATTATCTTTTTAAAATCACGGGGAAGGATTTCCCAAGGTGCATGACTGCATGGGTCACCTAAGGATACCAAAGTGCTTCACTCATCAAAGGGCCCTTGGATGCAATTAGCTCTTACGCAAGTCTCAGGAGAGGGAAAGCAAAAGGCAAAAGGTGCCCACGGCAGCCCGGGTGCAGAGGTGACACTGCTGCCAGCCAGCCCCTCTGCTCTGCTGGCTCAGTCCAGCTCCCGCAGCTCCAGCTGGCCTACAGCTGGGGCAGCACATGCCCATGGAGGAGAAGAACGACGACTTTTGAGGGGAGGAAGGTCAGAAGAGAATTTTTATGGTTGAGATGTCCCAGGAGGGACACTGTCAGGTTAGTTTGGATAGATGCTAAATGTTCTCCAAAGAAAGAGCAGATCTAGTCAGCCCACAGAGGTCCTCGAGCCAATTGGGGTAAGCTTCAGTGCCACATCAGGCAGATTATCACATTGCATTTCCTTCACAATAAGCGTCAAGGACATGCCACCCAAATGCAATGGCAGCCACTCAACTCCAAGGCCCAGATATTTTGGGGTGCAGGCCTGGGAAACAGGTGCTGCAATCTTCCCACTGTTTCCCTGCTTGTCTAGGAGATGGCTAAACTTTACATTCATCTTGTGGCTACTGCTTACATGTGTGTGAGTATCCAGGCCAAAGTGTCTTCTGCTTTTTTATCTGAAGTATGTCAGGTTTCCTGAAACTGCTAATGATTTAAATAAATCCCAGAGTCAGATGTCTATTCCGAAGATCTATGGACTAATATCAACTGACACTTAGTTTGAAAAAAACCCAACTACTCACGTCTTCATCAGATAGACCAGGGCAAAATTATGATCAATTATTTTCCCTCAGATGAATTTCTCTTGTGAAAAATTAAATCAATCAGTTCATTTAGCAAATGAGACACAACAAGACACAGAGTACCAAGGCTCTGGTGGGCAGGAGCAAAGGCAAAGCCTGCTGTGCCCTGRGGATGGGCAGCACTGCACAAAGATCTCTGCCAGTCACTATCTCAAGAGCAGGTCCCTCCGAGAGCCACCTCGGGGGACAGAGCTTGCCCTGACTGCTACCAGACCTTTTGGAGAGGAAAGGGCCAAGTGGATCCCAGGGATGAGAAGACAGAGTTCTCCTACACAAAGATGAGGGGTCTTCTTGTGCCTCAGTGCCCCTTTTAGTAATTCAGGCCTAACACCAGACACCACCAGGGAGGGTTTGTGAGATCTGCTAGGAGTTTAAATCTGATCTCACCACAGAGTACTCTTCTCAATCTACCTAAACTATGGATGTGGCCAGAGGGCTCACAACACCCTCCCCCTGCACTACAGATAGAAAAAACAAAAATAAAGAGCAACTGATTGCCATCTGACAGCTCCTGTTCCTCTCTCCTCAAACCATGGTGATGTATGACAGCTCAGATCTTCTCACACCCAGTCCCAGGACTTCATGCATGTAATGTTGGTAAAGGGCTTGGGGAGCCTAGCAGGGAGACAGCTACAGAAGGGCAATCAAGCAACCAAGTTAATGCTACTAACACTGATAAAAAAGGATCTGGATGGCCAGAATATTTCCATAGTACTTACTGAATGCCAGGAAAGCACAGCTTTGATTTAGCTAAGCCTATTTTTCAAATAATGAAGCTTAGGGTAAACAAAGTGTGACTTCAGTATGTTAAAAGTGAAGATTATTGCTCTATTCTGGTATACCAAATACGAAACTAAGTAGCATTCAGGACTGCTGCATAATCTATCCTACACAGCCTGGTAACTATAACCCCCATGTCATCCACAAGTTCAGGTGCTCTTGTAACAATTGTGTAATTAAAATATAAGTTTCTATTCACAATGAAAACTTAAATATCCTGCTTTCATCTGAAATATTCTCCATGGCTACAAGTAACAAAGAACTATCCTAGAAAGACGGAGGAAGATAAAAGGAAAAGGTTTTTCTCTATTCCTGCCTGTGTATTGAGTGTAGCTATTCAGCAATCTGTCTGTAATGCATTTTTCTGTTCCCCTGCAGAGTCAGTCCTGGATGTGCACAAGAAATGGAGTTGCCATCCAGTGGGAAGTGTTGACCTATTGCAAACTGCTGCAGAATCAGAATGGGAAGATGAAAAGTTTGTGACATGAAAAATTCCAAAAATTTACTCCACAGAAATGTCAAAACAAAATGTGTTTGATGGGAATGAAACAATCCAACTTGTTGGCATGACATTTCTCATTTTAAAATATCACATCAAATTGATATTTCAGAAAGACCGATGCCATTTCATTTKGAAATGCTAGCTTGCAGCAGCATTTTCCATTCTGATTTTCCCAGATTTTTTTACAAACATCCAATTCATTGAAAGTTGCAATTGTCACTAAAACATTTTTTTTTCCTTCAGCAGAGTTGACCCTGCAAAACATGATGATCTGCTCTCATCAGCTCACTTCTCTTGCTGTTTGTGTAAGAAGTCCATGTAGCAGTGGAAGAAAGAAGAAGAATTCTAAAACCTGGAAACCAGTTAAACCATAAGAACTGTAACTATGCGGTACTTGCAGTTATATTCACTGTATTTTCTGAACTGACTAAAATTCAAGTAGTCATTGTTGATTTTACCAGACTGTGAAGCAGATATTATTTTCCTGACTAAAGGYAGGCATGCAACTGTACGCGAAAGAGATGCACATAATGACATGCTTCATTTGCACATACAAACTAGGGACATTTTCAGCAGCATCTCCAGGCTGGGCCTTTTATATGCATAGCTACCTGGTTTGAATGTGTAACCATGAGAGTTAAGGACGTACAGTCAAGTGGAAGCAAGCACACCTTTGCCCATTAAACTATTTCACGGCACACCGAAGAAGCGAGTGATTGTTACCCTCCTTGTTTTATAGGTGGGAACAGTGAGAGAACTTCCTGACATGCCCAAAATCACAAAGGGAGCCTGAAGCAAAGGCAGGTTTTGAAGCCGTGTCTTCAGGGTCTTGCTCCAGCGACTCTGCTGCAAGGCACATGTACCTGCTCTTGGCTCTAACATTTCATAGAATATGCTTTTGAGAGCAATGATTCATATGGCTTTTTCTCATCTCAGTGAGATTAAAAAAMCCAAGATCATCCTTATTAAATTCTCACTAGTTTAATGGGCAATCTAATATTGAGAGAATGCAGACTATGAAGTTATAAATACCATTGCAATTCAGTGCATTTTGAAAGAAATAAGGCTGAAAGATGAGAGGAAATTATAGTTCTCCTTGTCTTTCTCTGATCTCTGCAGATGAACGGCACGTGGCGTTCCTGAGCAGCAGTAAGTGCTCAGCGCAGGCTAGCGCAGAGATAAGCAGTCCACGCTGTACTGTGGCTCCTGCACCAGTCCCTGCTGCTGCCCAGGGCCTCCAACGAGGTAAGGAGTACTTAGCAGGGTTTAACTACATGCTACCTTAGGAAAGGGGCTGGCAGAATGGGTAATCCTCCAACAGAGCTTTAGCAAACTTAGGAAATCACCTTGAACCTGTCCCGGAGCCTTCTCTCCCGCTGGCATCATGGGGATAGGCAACACATCTCACCTGTGCTGTTGCTGCTGTGCCTTTGCTGCTGATGCAAGGATTTAAGCTCAGGACGGGGAACTCTTGGGCTTCAGACTTGTGCGACTCCAGGCAGCTCTGCCTTTGCCTGATTATCCCAGTCTGATAGAGCGATTCCTTGGGAATCCTGCGGGAACAGCATGAAAACAACATCCCTACTCCCCCACGTGCACAGAGTACTCAAAGGGAGGCTCAGTGGGGTAAGGAGGGTGCAGTCGCACCATTTCACCTTCAGAAAATGAGAGTGGCAAGATCTATTACAATACTGAACCACTGAGAGCAGTACATGGACAGGGATGCTGCAGAAGCAGCACTCGGAGATGGATGGCCGGCCTTTCTAAGAGGAAAAAATAAATAACACTGCACAAGGCAAACAGAGGAGCAAGGAATAGACTGTGAGCAGGCTGAAGGTCAGCCTTCAGCTTACAGGAGTGGGGAACTTTATAACAAACCGCCACAGAGCCCTGGCATTCCCTGTGAATGCTGCTGTGCAATGCCACGCATGGCAAAAAAGCAAGAAAACAGCTATAAATCATTTTCACACTGTGATTCTGCACTCAGATATTGCACCAGCAGGCCCCTGGAGGTATCTCCAAAATAATTGCACCCTTTTTGAGGATGGTTCCTGATAGTGACCGGGGGAATGGATGCAATGGTTTCTGGAGTAATTTTGGTGACTAAAAGGGATCTGCGCAAAAGCAACTGTGGAAGTGCCATATTAGGCAAAGCATTAGGCTAGGAGTAAGGCAGAGCCACCTGAATACAGGTCATAAACTCCTAAAGCGGATGGTTTCACAAGAGAGAAGCCTTGAGTATCACAGAACAGTGTGAAAGGACTGGAAATTAGGTGCTTTTTTTGTAAGCAAGAGTCCATAAGTACTGAAACAACCCACCAGAGGCTACGCTGGATTTTCCACCTTGGGATACCTTTGTAAGGAAAACTGGCTATTTCCCTATAGCACCTGTCCCGCAGCATGGGCAGGAGGATACCCGAGGAAGCCCCAAGAGCTAAAAGAAATAACTGGTGCTTTGCCCCTCACCAGCCCTGCAGCAAAGAGCCACGGAGTCTATAAGACTGCTTAGAGAAAGCAGGATCACAAATGAACCATGTCACACTGTGAGCAACCTGTGTTTAAAGCCAGCACAAAATTCACTATGCCCTTCTGTGAAGCCCAAGGGAGGGCGTGCCTGTGTCTCTGGGGCGGGGGGAGGTGTGGGAACTGGAAGGGCAGAGGAAAGCTCTGTGGGGCAGGAGGGATGGGGCATCCCGCTGGCCTGTTAGAGACAGGCGGAGATCGCACATCCATACCGAAGTTCGGGATAAACATTTTCCAGGTACCACTTGAAGGTGTGGCATTTCAACCTCTTCCGCAGCTCCACTCTGCTCTGGACGCTGTGGGAAGAAAACATCATAGAGATATAATGGAAATCATGAAGGTGAGACCCAATGCACCAAAAAGGGAGGCTGAGAGAAACCCAACAGATATGCACAGACAGCAAACACAAGAGCATCAGAAGCTCTATTTTCTGCTATCTTCTGCACGAGGTTGGGCGGTCGTTTTGGTCTCTGTCTCTTTAGAGGTCTCACTTGGTAAAATGGCATGATGACATATTGCCATTTTAAGAAGGAGCCTGGAGTTTGGTGGATGAAAAGGTTCATGGAAAAGTACAGTCATTTAAAAATGATTAGTAAAAAAATGTATGCTATCTACTATATGCAATAAGTATTTATTTAATATATTAATGTACTAGGAAATTAATACATGCTATTGTAAGTTACTCTTAGTTTACAGGACTACAGAAGGCCTTGATTTCCAAGAGCACCTAAACATGCCTTTAAGTCAGCAGAAGTTAATCACATGGTGAAATACTTCTTTCTTTCATTAACCAGGGCAAAATCTCTGCTGAGGGATCATGCTGTATAGTGACATTTTCCAAACTCCAGCTCCTCCCTGGGCCAGCCTCTGCCCGTGGAGCTGTTATGAGCTGGCATTTAGAGAGCAGTAGGAAGCCTCCAGTACCTTCCCTTCGCATAGTCTACCTTCTCTACACCCTCCTGTATTTAGCGGGACAGAGCTGTTACATCAGTCCATGCTGATGGATGGGAAGAGGGTATGAATTCAGTGGAAATAGGTTAGTCACCAGRATTTCAATTTATTTATCTTAGAAACTGAAGAGTAGCCGGAAGGAATTTGGGGTTGGATTTGGAACCTGCTGTGGTCCAAAGGAAACTTTCTAAGGAAAGGAAGAGCATATGAAAACGAGAAATTAACACAAATACTTACAGCCCTCCTGACAGGGAGGCGTTTCTGACTGTTCACAGAATGAATGGCAAACTCCCTGAATACAAAGCACTTGCTCCTTTCCAATAAAGCCTTATTGGGCTCAAAATTTGATGATTTTCCTGCCCCTCAGCTGCCAGCGAGACCTCTGGACTCTCCCATGCAAACTCTGCTCTGCGACCAAAGTACTTGTACCTAATGCCAAGGGCAGGACATAGGCAGAGGGGGTTTTCCCCCATCTCGATTCGGTTCGCTCACTGGGATAAACCAGCACAGCATATAAACTAGCTGTTTGTATGTTTCATTGCTGTGCTCATAGCATCTGCCTACCATTAGCATTTAATTGAGCGTTACTACAGAAACAATGCAGGCGGGTTTCCGCAGCAGGGCAACGTCACCATGAACACCCACTGCAGCAGGCAGGGCACAGGCAGCAGAGAAAGACACTTACTTTCCATAAGGCCTCCCCTGGGCTGCGGGACGAGCCGCGTAGTAGTACTGCTTGAATTCGTCCATCCACACCTCCGCAGTGCGCTTGGTGTTTCTGAAGGAGGCAACGAAAGACAGGTGAAACCAAGGAAGTCTCCAAGGTGACATTTTCTAAAATGCGTTGACTGTTCCATCCCGCCCTCCTCCTCAACTTGGTCTTTGGCTTCGTCCAAACCACCTTTGAGCCAGCCCACCCCTCCCTACCAGAGAAGATACTCCTCCTCCTCCCCATTACTCCAGGGACCAAACAGAAAAGGCAAAAGCTTGGGTGATGAATTCACTATTTCAAACTCAGCTGGATGCTTTGCATCCATCAGACTCCAAAGTGCAGCTTCTCTTAAGCGTCATCTCCCAGGTAGACGTGCCTGGGGTTTTACTTAGCAGCTGGGATGGAGCTCTGAAAAGTGGTGCAGAATTTGCCAAAGATTGAAGGCAAATATTTCCATTGCATCAATCCTGTATGGACTCTCCTGCTTTGCACCCCTGGATTTCACTGGGGCGAAAGCTCCAGCACTCAAAACTTAAGAGAAACCACCCTGACTACAGTRCTGTAGCATGAATGTCAGTCCTCCACATCAACCAGGTGTCTGCAGAACATTTATGAACCTCAGGAAAACTTCTTTTGACTTCAGATGGCTCTAATTCTCCTTTCAAATGGCTTTGTTGCTCCATGCCTATCTGCCTATCCCTGCCTGGGTCAGGGGAGTCCTCCAAGCTCCTGCTCTAAGGCAGGCCAGTGCCTCTAAGCTATTGCTACCACACCACTAGGCTGCAGGTTCCACACGGCAGGCTCTGGATCCAGCCAAGTCCCATGTGGCCAGAAAAGGAGATAGTCTGCACTTGAAGCCAGCACAACACTGGAGCCTGAGCTGTCTCTCGCACTGAAGTAGAGGCTGTGTGGAAAAAAATCAATATCTGGCAGAAAGGTGGAGATATTTTTTGCTAACATCTCTGTTTAAACAGAGGTACCACATAGCATCAGGTTACCAGAAGCTGCTTCTCCTCTCAGCCTATATACTACAATATTAAGTTTAAGGCTGATAGATATCATAAGGTTAATAAAATCCCAGCTCCTAATGCCTACAGATATGTTTCTCCAGACTACTTTTCAGTCCCTTGCTGATTCATGGTGCTTCTTCCTCTCTCTCTCTAAGGCCACTGCAAGAGTCTAAGTGCTCTTGCTCAAGAGATGCCGAAGTCATAGTGTCTACATCTGATTCTAACCTTCCCCAAAGTTCAGGGTTTTTTTGTCTTGGCTTCCTGAACTCATTTGGGTTTATAAGAAACACGGGATAAATGCTGAGGTTCACACCTAGGCTTTGATTCAGACCTCCCCAAAGTCCCTGTGCACCTGTGCCTGGGGTGCAGCCAGAAGAGACGTACCCGTTCAAGCTCCCCTTGCTCCTCCTGCAGGTGATGCAATGCAGATGCTGCCTTTTCACTGCAGTGACTCAGATAGTGGAGATTTTGCCACATCCCAGCCTCTTCTGTAGGAGTCTTATTTCACTACTAAAAGCAAGAGCCCTCCTCAAGACTCTCAAATTTGTGCCCTCCTCCTTGATGCCAGCAACGCCCTGTGCCCCTCACCACCATCCTTTTGAAGCAAGGTGACAAGGTCCCCTTCCTGCCCCACACACTGCATGGCTGGAAATCGCGTATTAGATATAACCGAGGGATGTAATTTGCACTCCTCCAGTTCGTTGTCTCATGCAAAGCATGGGGAAGCTGCAGAGAGCCCAGGTCAGTGGTAACCCTGCTGCAGCCAGCTGGGTCTTCACAAATACTGTTGTCGGCTCTTTATAACACTGGGAAAGCCACACTAAAAGGAATGCCTGGTGTGTAAACACACACAAATGCAGTTTAGCTGAGAAACAACCCTGCATTAAGTATAAGTGCCCCCGCTGGTTTTCCCTGTCATTTACTTAATGGACAACCTTCAGCCTCATGCTCTAAAAAAGGAGGAAATCCTTCCTGACTTCAGTAGCTGCTCCCATCATCTTTCCCATGCTGATTCCAAATTCTGGACTGCCTCCTTCCTTGCCTGCTGTTTCCAGGATCTCAGCCCATTTCAGCCGTCCGTTTCAGTACCCGATTCAGTCTTCCTGTGTGTGAGGACAGGTCCCCTTCAGCTGGGACGCCCTGGCAGTTCCTTCGGTGTCCCCGCCAGCGAGGTGCAGCCCATTGCTGCCTCTGCTCAAGAGACTGCACCAGCCCGGAGGCGAAGCCACCCGCTCCGGCATGCTGCTTGGCTCCCCTCTCGGAGAGGCATCGGGAACCAAATTTTCTGGTTCAGCTGAGCCAAGCTCAGCACTCAGCTAAGGTCACTGGGTACTGGCAGACATTGCTGGCAGCCTGATTTCAGGTCACTATAAATGTGTTCTGATGACCTCAGGGTCTAAACCATTTGCTGTTATGGTAGCTAGTGCTCAGGGAGATGCTGGGGCCATCCCTCCATTTCTGTGCTGATGAAAGGTACCATATAAGTGTCCTGTTTCTGTCATATTCTCGACACTGTAGAAATCCTAAGGGAGAGTCGTACTGAGTTGCATTTTCTTCGGCTCAGGAGATTCCTGCCCAATGATATTTCAAAGTTTTCCAAACAACTTTCCTCCCCATCTTCTCTGCTCCCCCCTCCCCACAAGGCAGCACCTTATTCCGTTTCACAAAAAACAAAGCAAGCACAAAACACCTACTTAATGTACGTATTGGCATTTCCCTCTGGAAAGACATACGGATGTTTCTTCCGGAAGACATGTCCAACGCGGCTGCAGGGGATGATTTCCAGGCTCCCTCCACACATCCACACACGGAAAGAGATTTCTACAAGAGAAGCAGCTTCAGCATTTTGTCTTTCTGTCCTAGAGCAGGCTGGATCCTGGTGTTACCTCTGACTTCATCTTCTGCCACATTAAACTGGGGTAAATCAGTTACCAGAGAGGCTTTCCTATAAGCACAACTCCCTTAAAAGTGCATTTCAAAGCTTCTTGTGATCTGTTTGAAGTCTGTGCACGTGAAACCCGCCTGTAGCACAGCAGATGCTATCACAATGGCAAGAGCGAGATGGTAAGTAGGTCCCTTTTCATGCAGCCCTGCTTACATCACAGAATCATCTTGCCAGTTTTGTGCTCCCCTAATTACTTCTGCACTGCCTATTTCAGAGTCACTTCCCTCCAAAGGGCTGTCAAGTTCACTGGAGAGGCCATGAATTCTGTTTATTAATGACTACAATGGTCACGATCTTTATGAATCCACCACTGATTCTGCAAAGTGAACAGAGAGCTGTGCATCCATCACCTGTCCCAAAATGGATACCCTGCCTAGCACGTACTCCAGGCCATGAGTGCCGACGTTGCGGACCAACAAGTCACACAAATTCACACAAGCAAAGGTCAGTGGTGGGAGGGATTATCCCAAAAATCTGGATAAGCTGTCAGTACGGGAAATGTCTCCTGGTTGCCCCAAGCCGCTCTCTGGCTGGTCCACGGCACCCTTCTGGAGGAAAACAAGCCTGTAGCACAATTGACACCAGAAGTTACGGGGCTCTCGGCAGGGAGCTGGATGAAATCCTAGCTGGCGAGGTAGGATGGGTGAGCAGAATGGCTGATCTAATGGGTCCATCTGGTCCTAGCGCCTGTGAAGCTATGAATCTGCAGCTATATTGTCAGACAGTTATGCTTAGACAGAACCAGCACGGAAAAGATATGAAATTAAAAAGAAAAGGCTTCTGCAGTTTTTTGCATCCTATTTTATCATCTGTTGACAGTATAGAGCTACACGTAGCATGTATTTACTCCAAAACTACAAATTCCTTTTTACACACACCCCCTCATTTAACTACAGAAGTCAGACAGGAGGACACCCATCATCTTTGCCAGCTCATGCTCCTGGCAGTCCCCTCACATATGCCAGCACAAGGTTGACTTGTCCCCAGGTCGGACGCTGGCAAGACAAGCGCCTGTGGCGGGAAGGCCATTTGGGCAGCGTGGACAGGCAGGCACTCCTCCTCCTCCAACAGCAGGCACTGCCGGCCTGCAAAGCTGCCATCCCTCCAAAAACAACTCACAGCTTCAGGGAGCAAAGGCGAATTGGAGCCTGAACCTCCAAAGCCACCTACTCTCAGCAGACATGGCTCAGCTGTGAGGTGCAGGTCGCTGCAGAGGTGGGAGCCGGCTTCACAGCGCTCCCATCCCCACTCCCAGCAGACCTGCCTGCTCCTGAGCTGATGGAATTGGGAGGCTGGCACAGCCACAAAGCCCATTTGCCTTGATGCCTGGGTCCAAAATTCAAGGCCYGAGCCCATCCCCAACAGCTGGCCCTGGCAGCAGGGGCCAGCAAAGGCTGGGGTGGGAAAGCACAGCAGGGAGGAGAAGCATTTCTTTCCAGAAATCCCCTCCCCTTCCCTTCACTGCTGTGTTTACAGGCAAGAGCTGCAACAGCAGCTAGAGCCTCACCACTTTCCCCAGTGCTGGGTATTAACAGGCCAATAAAACGTGCCCTTGTGCCGTGTCCTGGTGCTATATTGGGAGCAGCCTTAATCGCAGCTGCAGGGAAATGAGATTACGGCAGGATGCAGCCACTTTAAGCTGCTGTGCTCGGTTCCTGTCGCACGTGGCTGTTGCTCTCATTTGCCAGTGTGTCACAGCGCCAGCCACACTGCCAGTGATGCTAAGTAAATCAGAAGGGTGCCCGATAAAAGGGGACAATCAGCCAAGCAGCTGTGAACTGCAGCGTGGCTGCTGCGTTGCACCTTCCCCTCCTCCGGTCCTTCTGCTCAGCCCAGGAGAAGAGCAGCTCCCTGAGGCACTACGAGGGAAAGACCTGCACGGTTCAGTCCTTGCCTGCTCTTAATTTAAAGCCTAACGAAGAGGTCAGCTGAGGTGATCTCTGTGCACTGCAAACTGGAATGAAAACACAGTGCTGGGGAGGCAGGAGATGGTGAGGAGTCTGAGCTCTCCGCTTCAGACACGTTGCACCCTGCAGACCCTGCTCCAGTCCCAGTGGAGGCAATTAAAGCGCAGGTTTCTGCAGGCAGGGACGACACACGGAGCCACCCGAGGCAGCTAACAAACAGGGTCTCCAGACAGGCAGCTGAGAGCTAAATGCCTCGAGAGGAGGTAAACTGAGGCACCAGTGAAGGCATGGCACGGGGTCAGCTCAGAGGAGCAGGAACCTGGCCTGCGAGGGATGTCTGCAGCGTGGGTGGCCCCTCTGAACGACCCCCAGGAGAGGTGTGAGCAGTACGCGTTGGGGTGCACTGGGCTTGGCCTTAGCTTGGCAAAATACCTTTAGCACTTCTTGCTGGCCTGCAAGTCCTTCTGCCATTACTCATCAATTCACCTCCAGGGGATTAAGTAAATTTAAGAAGTAAAACACCTACAATGTCCTCCTCCTAACCCAAACACACTTGCTTTTGTTTTGCCTGAAGTCTCCAGCCCTCTCTAGCTGCCCAGTCAATAACATTAAAGGCAGCAGCGATGCTCCCCAGGACCAGAGTCCTGCATCCCCTCAGGACTAAGCTACCAGAAAAAGCATGGTTCACTGCAAGTGCCCAAAACGAGCAGCTGCTCAGTCAGCTCCTGCCCTCTGTCACATGCCCAGAACTGACCAGGGCCAGCAGGGTCACAGCTGCCCTTGCCTGTGTGCGAAGGAGAGGTGGGACACGCTGCCCTCGCCCGCTGCGCCTGCAGGAAACACAGCTTTGAGCCAGGCGTGCTTCTGCTCTCAGGGCAATGGGCAAGACGGGATCTGCCCTGCTGCTATGCAGACCTGCACTTTTTTGTTGCAGCATTAACCTGCCTGGCCCCTTCCTCGCCTTTTCCCTTTGTCACACTGATGCCCCGAGGCAGTGTTACACCCCGCAGCACAGCCAGCGCATGCTTGGTCAGGACCAGCCTCCCGGGGCATAGCACCAGTAAGGGAAACATGGAGCTCCATAGGATAGGCTGTAACCACGCGTAAGGAGCGCAACGCCTGCCGTTGCAGGGCATTGGACAAGCTGCTGGGATCGAGCTTCCCCGGAGGGCAGGCTGCCCCATCACTGTTCATCTCCCAGGAGCAGCTCGTGCTGGCTGCTGTCAGAGATGAGTGACGAGCAGAGACGGACAGCGGGTCAGGCGCAGGCGGCAGTCCCTCTCCTCCTGTCTAGTTCCCTTCTTGAATGCTTTGTTTGGGCCATTGATCCAGCGGGGGAGGTGGGAGGGCTGCTGCTCCCTCCTAGGTTTCCTCAGAGCCACCCCACTCAGAGGAGCAGATGCTTTGGGTCAGACCAGTGGCAAGACACCCACCCACAGAGAGAATGCACGAGGGAGAGAGATCCTACTGCATAACAAGATATAAATAAATAAAATATGCTAGAGGAAAAAGGCATGTGAAGGAAACAACAGTGCCAGGCAGCGGATGGGTTACTGCAAGGCGGCAGCATCTGTTCCCTTGGATGACTGACAGCATTGCTGTATGTGTTAAGACACAAAATCCTTCCTTCCTTGCTAGCCACGCTCCCCAGAGGTGTGAGCTATTAAAGCCAGGTTCTGATATGTCTCCCTGACATCGAGTGCCTCCCCCTTCTTTCACAGATACAGTCTATTGCTCTGATCTGCAGCATCGCTACGGCTTCAAAGAGAGAACAGCCCAGCCTGATCCAGCTCCGCTTGACATGGGGGACAAAGGACAGGCTGTTACCTCTTTCATGTGCCCTCTCAAGTTTGCATGCAGGATATTTCTTAATGCCCATCTTGCCCCATGATGATGGGCAGAGGTGACTGAATTTAGGTCAGCTCTTAACGTTTTTTCTTTCGTGCAGGAGAAATGATAGTGTCAAGGAGAGCCTGGCAGTGCTTAGCCATCTAGCGATACAGGAATGGATAAGCAGCCATGTTACTTTGCCACCTGCTTGCAGCATGTTGATGGAGCTACTGTTTCAGGCACTCTGCAAATTCAGGGAGGCACTGATGCCTCAGTTCATAGCTTCGAAATTCTGCCATCAGACAATGGAATATAAGACATACCTTTGCTTTATTAATGAGAAAATAAGATCAGGAAGGAATAGGAGGGTGCGTGTGGTGTTCTCTCATCTGTTGGTAACACCAAAGCTGAAAGCTCTGTGGTTTAGGGTATTTACCCATAGAAAATCAAAGCAGCATGGAAGGCAGGGAGTCCCAAGTACCAACAATTGCTCACTTCCCATCATTCATGATTGTTGGATCCCTTACTCACCTGAGACCATAACCTATGAATGTAAGTGAGGGAAACAATGCAGAGCATTCAAAGCGAAATCCAGAATGACCTTGTATCCATCTGGCATGACTCAGGAATAGAAGCCAACACAGCAAGGCATAGGAGGAAGAGCGACTCACCAAAGTTCTCCCCGCCCCAGATGTCCATGGCACTGTCGTACTTCCCCAGGTGGTTGAACCAGGCTTTGTCAATCACAAACAGCCCCCCAGCAATGATGGGAGTCCTGCAGAATGGGTAAGGGAAGAGGGGACACACTCTCAAACACTGCTGCAGCACCTGGATGCACAGAAGCAGCCCTTCCCTTTGCCTCCTCTTCCATTGTCAGGACATTACCTATGTATCTCCTTCTCACTAAACAAGGACAACGCACCTCAAAAAGCATATGAGTCTTTCTTTCAGCTGCCTTGGTATTTTGCTGTCAATCATAAATTGCCTGGCACTTAATGACTGGCTAATGCACCCGTCAGCACAACTCCTACAAGCCCAAAGTTCACAGCCCTGATTGTGGGCTTCAGCATCAAAAATGCACTTAGCACTCAGGGGGTTATTCACTCAGACGGGCTTTTTGCCTGGAGCCAGCCTATTAAGAGGGCCATTCCACTGGGGAGGGGAAGGCAGAGCCAATTCAGAAGGGCTTTTTAAAAGCCATCACTAGCTGTGTGATCTTTATTTCAAAACAGGGTTATTTTTCATTCTTTGGATTAGCAAAGAAAACTGCACAGAGAAGGTCCATGGAGGAGGGGAGGGCAGACCCAGAAGATAGCTTGAGGAGACTCGCCATTTACTGGCACAAATCCTGTCCATTCAGTCGCAGACAGTGTGGATGCCTGAGGGAGGAGCTGGGGTGACTGCTGCGCCCGGGCGAGTCTCTGCAGTGCCCTATGTGGCAGGATGACCAGGAATGCAAGCCGAGCCTTCGGGAAGCCAGCGAGAGCTCCTGTTAACAACAGCATCCTAAGAAGCAGCAGTGCTTTGCTCCCGTAGGAGCTTTCTGGGGCCCTTCGCTTCCTCCAACACCTGGTTTCCTCCATGCTGCACACCCAGTGCTTCATGGCTGGGGATGCAGACACCAGCACTCGGCTTGCTGCCAGGAGAGATTTTCAGCAGAATGAGGGACTCCCTCCATCCCATGGCACGAGGACAGATGGCAACTCTCCTGTTCAGTTTTGCTATCTCTCCTGCACATCCTGAATTTCTGAGGAGCCTTCAGCAAGGTCCAGAAGAGCAGTGCTGATCTGGAAAGGCTGGACTAGACACCACGTTTTATCAAGTGGGCTGAGGACACTGCCTTGTTTTTTAAGTGATAGCTGAGCTGAGAGAAGCAGGAGTCTAGAGCACTGGGCTTTTTCCCTAACCATATTCAGCCTCCTTAGCACTACCAAAATGCAAATAACCATAAATACACCCCTTCTAACTTTGCAGCACCCTCAGGCTTCAATGTTGGGAGGTGAATCTGTATTGCAAAACCCAAGCTATAGGAGCTCGCTATAGGTATTAGAAGTTCAGAGCTGTCCTGGAAGGAATATCACACTGCTATGGTGCATGGTGACACACAGGAGATCAGATGAGGTGCCCGTCCTGCCCCATGTTCCTCAGGTGCCTCCTTCCCTCTCTTGACTTACTTAATGGGTTCGGTGGGATCAAGTCGTTTGGCTTTCTGCTCCGGAGAAAGCTGCTCCCATTTGAAATGCAGACTCCAGTCAAAACCTAAAACCAAAGTAGAGAAGTACCATGGGGAAATTAGAAATGGGTATGGATTAGGAGGCAATGCAGGCTGCAGAAGCCGTGTCTGATGGAGTATTTTCCCCACTTTCAAATGACTCAAGCCATGAAGATGCAGCTCTTGGGAGAAGAGTCCAATGACTAACATATTTTACTACTGCATATGAACAAGAAACAACACATTGCATTACAATTGCAAAGTTAAGCACTCCAAAGGCAGGAAAACTCAGAATTAAAGCTGCTAGTGAAACCTTACTTTGTCCCCTTGTGCACACAGATACACGCTCTGATGGATATTGCATGCTACAAATAGCACAGGCATACTAATAAGCTCTACAGTCGCATCCTCCGTTTGTTGCCTAGACATCCCCCATTCTCCTCTTGTCGGAAACCCGGCTTTCACTGCTGCCAAGGGTGGCTTTGACATGACCCTTCTTTCCTGCTTGACTGCCTTATCCACTGTAGCAAACACCATTCCTCACGCCACGCTTACCTGTCTCTAAAATAGCCTGAAAACAGCCAGCGGGGAGCACTGAACAGTGCTAATGCACCTTTTGCAAGATAGCAGGAGCCAGCAGCGTGGTGCAGAGCCACCAGCTCCTCGGGCCAGTGCATTCTCACACCATGGGATGGACACCCACTGGGCATGCATGCGGCTTGGACTCACCTCCTCTGAGGTCCGAGGAAGCCGCCACATAGGCAAAAGTGTCCAAGTTGATGATGTCAATAACGGGGCTGACCACTCGGGTGGGATCCTGGAAAGCAGAAGTGAAACGACCCATGACTTCAGATCACACCGCTCAAACTGGTCAAGGGACGCTCTAAACTCCTGGAGACAACAGGTGGCTGGAAATCTTGGTGTCATTCAGGTTTGCCAGGGACAAGTGCCCATCACTGCCTTCTCCTCCTCAGCCATCGCATCAGTTCAACCAAGGAATTAGTGGCAGCAGCACCAAGCGGCAGAGGTATTGCTGGGAGCCAGGGGCACGCTGGCAAGAGGGGCTGGGAAGGCAGGCACCGTCTCTCCTGGGAAAGAGGACTGCGTGCCGCTGGGCCACTGAGCTAGCATCTCTCACCAGCTTTGGCTTCACCTGCAGTCTCTCCCTCCACAGGCTGTGCGCGTACTCGGCGCTGAACTCAGCTGGATGCAAAGCTCCGCCTGCCTTTTGCAAATTCACCAATGTATTCCCCTTTCACCTCCCTTAAATACTTTTTACTGGATTTCAGAAGTCAGGTGACAAACAGGCAGTTGAAATGACAGAGCAAAAACACAGCTTAAAACCAGGCATTTTTTAAATGAACAAACTATGGGGATACAGTTAGAGTTTTGCCAAAGGTGTGAAAGGGTTAAAAAAAAGACCCAAATTATTTTAAGTAGTTGGTGGTGATTTAATTAACAACTTATGTTATGGGCAAAGAGATTATACAAACAGTTATGAACAAAAATATCTACAGGAGGAAGAGATTCTGACAGCTTTGACTGGTCTCTTATCTCCCTTTTTCTTTTCAAAAATCCTGAACTCCAATTATAGCTCAAACTTCAAGCTTTTACCCTCGCCAGATCAAATCGTTTTTCACAGCCATGCAAAGGGAAGCATCTGAGCACACACGGGCTTGCTCTCTCACTCGGAAAAGACTTTGTTTTAGAAATTGGTCCTAACAAAGAAGTATTCAAATGCAGCTGTAGGAAGAAGCAAGCAAAGGCCATGAGCCGGGAGCTGGACTAGAACTCAGGTTTTCCAAACGAGCATGACAAATGCTTGGTATTTCTGTAACAATGTCAAGTGAGGAGTCTTAACATGACTTTCTGTGAGTCAAACAACCCACTGAAAGGGCAAGGTCTGCTGTACCTATGTACCGCATGGAGAAACTCAAGTCACGTCCAAGCACGATGAGCCTTTCAAACCCATCGAAGCTGCTGCATAGTGCCCCTCAGACTGCCGCAGCTCAGGATACCCAAGCATCCTTTAGTTGCCTGAGGGTAGGGGAAAGATTTTAAGCAAAGCATCTGCTTTGCATGCTGAACACAGCAGGAAAAGGATCGTATCTAGTCATTTAAAACTTGCCCCTCAAGCATCTTACTGGTGAGCACTTCTAACTAGCCCACACTCGTCCCCAGTTTCAATTCCACACCTATACTCATTGCACGGCACAACTTCTTGCAAGAAAATCCCCTTTACCTCTTGGCTGAGTGTATTACTGCAGAGTGCGAGCAGCTTTCAGCAGTGCAACCTTCTCCCTGCCTCACTTTCCCTGCCATGTCATGGGGACTCAGCTTTCACGAAGGTCTCTCTGACCCTCAACAGAAAAGCATGGCATGCTCAAGAGCACAGCACTGTTGCTATGATTTCTTTTGGGTTGAGCACCAGATCTTATTATAGGCAGCTTCACCCTTCTGGTTTTTTTGATACCCTCCCATGCCAGGGCATGTTAATATTAACAACACCCAAATCTTCAATCCTCTTTCACATGAAATTCCCAAAAACCTGAGAATGCATTTCTCCAATACACTTCTCAAACAAACCAAATTATGGAACTAAATCAACAGGAAAAAACTCTGAAAATGGTCCTGAAGACAATGGATACGTTTCAACCTTGGAAAAGGACCTTGATTCCGGCTTGTCTCCCAAGCTCTACATCATGACCTTGTAACGGACAACAAAACAGGCCACGGTTGCTTCTCTGACCCCACAGCAGCATCAGGCAAGGCGAGAGGGCCAGGCTGCCCCTCACCTGCCTCCCCCTGCCCCAGGAGAGCACCAAACTGGGGGAGATGCTTGAGCTGGAAGTGGGGGGGTCACCATCCACTGGTTCATCCCGGTACCATTTGCAAATTCAGTTTTGGGGCAAGCCTGTTGAGTCATGCTGTAAAAACACCTCGGGCTGGATAATGACATTTTTAGAAAAGTTACTCAGTTGAAATGCACCGTTAACGGCTTTAGAGATATTTGTTCCGTAAGTAAAAACAAGAGCCCGCGTGCCCACGCACTCACAGTCATACGCTCACAAACACGCTGGTGCAAAACACCCACTGTTGCTGCTGCTCCCTGGGACACGCACCCTCCCGGGCACAGGTCCGAGACCTCCTGGACCCCCTCTCTTCCCCCCACACCCCTTCACTTGCTCTTAGACTTTCTAGTCCTGCTTGTTTCCAAACCCACATGCCGGGCAYGCGCTGCCCACACCCAAAAGGGAGCGTGGGCCTGGGCAGGGGATGCCATCGGCTGCCAGGAAAGTTCAATGTGGGGCTCAAGGGGCACCTTCACGTGGGTGCATGGTGGCACACACGGGCTCCGGCGTTTCCCACCACAGAAAGCTGCAGGAATAGCTGCTCTGGCCAAGAAAAAAAAGAAAAAGAGAAGCAACGTGCAGGGTGGCTAGTGGTGCCGAAAGCGCTGGGTGTGCTTCAAGGCACTCACCGCTYCTTTGCTTAAAACTTAAATCACACTAGCTCAAAGCAGACTGCTCCTAGGAGTAACACAGTAAGAAAACACTCTTTCTAGGCAGCTAATCCTCACCACAGCGGTCGGACAGGGAAGCCAGCTCTTTAGCACAGCCTGAAGGTGGCAGCAGTAACATTTCATACACTTCATTGATCAATATTTTAACCCTGATGGAAAGGATGGGTACGGTGGGCCTGGGAAGAAGGAAACCGAGGACCCGCTGCCCTTAACCTGCAGCTTTTGTGAGCACTTAAAAAGCAAGCAAATGGGACCCCACTTGCTTTGCAAGTCCCTCAACACTCTTCATAGTAGGTCTCCCTTGCTGCCTTCAGCTGGGCTGCAAGACACTGGGCAGGATAAGTGCAGCATGAGCAGCAGCACAAGCTTACCAACTGCCTTACTTCCAGCCAGAGAAAGATTTAACCCAGAAGAGCAAATAAAAAGAAGTTCACGGAGTCGACATTTGCATGTGATGATAAATTCAGACCACAATGCAGTGAAATTCCTATGGCAATGCCGCACGTGGCATCCACATTCACCTATCCCACAGGTGCCGAATGTGGGGCACACTCCCAGAGCTGCGCGGGAAAGCAGCTCTGCCTGCCCCCTTCCTGCCGCCACCACTGCCCTTCTCCTGCCAAAACACGTCAAAAGCTCTGCCTGGGAAAGAGGCAATTGCTCTGGATATTCCTCACCAAAATACAGCAGGGCTTCGGCAGAGAACAAGGAATGCCTGCCTCAAAAAAGCTCAGAGGAACAACCAATGCAGTAAAGTTTAGTGGTGATTCCCACCCTGGGGCAGGCCAGCTACAAGACTCGAGTCAGGTATCACAGCACGTGTTCTCGTAATTCCACCGGAGCTGCGATCAATAATATGAAAAGGCCATTTTCATTATATTACCATTTATCAGCAGCACTGTGGCCCAGCCTGCAAACCGAGGTTGGGACCTCTCCAGCGCTGGCTGCGCTATAAGCACCAGCAGCACCGACTGCCCTCGCCCATCACGGAGGGACCTGACCTGGTGCTGTGCGCCCCCTCCCCCTGTCCCATCGCTGCTGCACACAGGGGACGCACAGCCCAGCCAGCACAGCTATCACGTATGGAGGTGTGAAAAGCAGGACGCCTTGGATGAGGGGCACCGTGGACACCAGCTGAGCAGTTTTCTCCATAACCCACCGCCTCGGCTTCCCCTTGCTCCTCAGCTGCCCTTATTTCAACATAACTCAGTAGTTTTAAAATTACCGACTAATAAATACTAGCAATCAGGAGCCAGAGGTGTAGCAAGGGTGGAGGAACGAGGCACGGCAAAAGGAAAGGACCACGTGTCCACGCCGGAGCTGAAGGCTTCATCCCCTGCACCGTGCCAGCAGGTCACCAGCACAGAGCTCCCTCTGACTCAAGTGACAAGGCACCAGGAGCCTCCGTGTGCACGTCTGGCGAGAGAGTTGCTGCCGGCGAAAGGCGAATGTCATTGTCTGCTCCGAAATCAGCAGAATTTAAATCCTATTAAATCAATTTATTAGCACTTAATTTGCATGAAATTAAATTCGGCTCCTATTCAAGGAGCCGTCACTCCCTTAAATCATCAGCACTGAGCATTTTACATGAGCCTAATTAAAAACTCTGCTGGAGCACTGCCCATGTATTCCCCTTTCACCACGCAACCTGTGCTTGCCAGCTAGAGCCCCAGTGCCCCAGGAGGCACCTTGTCCCACCGGCCACACGCTCTCCCAGTCACGGAGACAACCCCACCTGGCTGCTGGGTGGAGGATGACCAGCAAAGGCCACTTGGCACCCCAAAAACTCATCACTTTCTTACTTGGATGCCTGCGTGCAGTTGGTTACGGTTGGGTGGTCATGCCCATTGAGAGGGAAGAGGAGGTGGATGCGTCCCCCGAGGGTGGCCCTGGTCTCTCAGGAGCACTCACCTCTTTGATCCTCTGCAGCAGAGGGAGTAGCCAGTCCTTATTCACCTCGCAGTGACTGTCGAGGAAGGTCAGGACTCCTGCTTGTGCCACATCTGCCCCTCGGATTCGGGACCGGATCAGACCTGTTCAGGGACACACCATGTCAGCTGCCGCCCAGATGGCTGGGCAACATCCCCGGGCTCCTCCAGCATGGTCTCCTGCACTCACATATCTCCTGGGTTTTGACTCATCTAAATCCCATTCAGATAAAACACGTCTCGGGTTCACTGCCTCCTTCCCAGCTCCGCAAGGCATGCCAACCATTTCCCAAGGTCACCAAAGCAAATAAATGGCTCCACCAAGATTAATGATTTATGGCATTTATGCCAATCCTTAATTTGCGCAATTACTTCTGCTGTCACCTTTTGGGGCAAAACACGACTCAAAATGCTTTCATAACCCCCTGCAGGTAATAAATCTAACATAGATGTAAGTCAGTGGGGAATGGGCCAGGAGAGTCGAGGAGGGGATCACCTCGTGCCAGAATTAGGCTTTTCTTAGACTGCTGACTTTTCCCTGCTGTGCCCCTTTCTGTGTCCCAGTGACCCCCAGATCTCTCTCCCACCCTGGGGGCACTGCTGGTCTGCAGCTCAAAGGGAACACATTTTCCACCAAGGAAAGAGGGTCGGCTGTCAAGGTGCTAAAAGCCCACTTGGCTCATCAGGGTCCTGACAGTGAATTTAGAGTCCTTTGGAGCTGGAGATGGATTGCTGCGTGCATTTGTGAGAGAGAAAAATGAACAAAGAGGGAGGTCATGGAAAACAGCTGCATGCATGGATTTCACACTAGACTCTTCGGCAAGATCACTGCTTTTAAAGATGCTCTGTTCCTATTTATACAGAAGTCAACTGGCTTTCCAACACTCCTCCTGCCTGTGGCCGATGCTCAAGTGAACTGCAACGGAAGAAAGGAGATGGTCCATTGGCAAACAAGAGGACACGCAGGTTGCTCAGGGGGAGCAGAGCTTCTTGATGAAGGAGAAACAGTGGTAATAGGAGGGGAAASAGAGACAGAAGGGTTTCAGGGAGCAGCCACACATCAAGTCCATGCAGAAGGAGGTCACTGACTTTCACATTAGAATTCCCTAGACGAAAGGGGTCAAGGAACAGCCTCTGAGCAGGAGGGAGAGGGACAGGAGAACAAAGCCTGGGGCAATCCAGCATTCGCCAAGGTCACCTCCTGCAACACAGGTTGTCCCTGTATCTCCCTCTGCAACTTCTAAGATCTGGTGGGTAGGCACAGTCTGCTGTACCCACCCCAGCCCTCCCCAAATCCTGGCAGGTCTTGAGGGACACAGCTTCAGTGATGTATTAAGTGAGGTAAGTCCTCCAGGCTGGGTTCCCAAATCCTGACTGCTTTATGGAGCACCAATACCTGCAGGTCCATCCAGTGCTGGGGGCGAGCACATATGTACCCCCATAACACAGGAAAGAAAGGTGAGGAGGAGATGCAGGTCTATGGAGACCTCCCCTACCCTCCTGCCAAAGCAGGTATGTCTCTTACACCCGTGGGGGGGTGATGCCACCCTGACACCAGACCTGCAGAGCTGAAACCTTCTGCAGAAAGAATCCACAGACAAACCCTCTCTGCTCCTCAATCTCCCCAACCCGACACACACCTGGACTCACACCTTTGATTTTCAGCATGAAGAAACTTCTTTGTTTTTTTGTTTTCCTAATACTGCAAAGCAAGACTTGAAAACACCCATTCAGACTATGGGGAGCTGGAAAATGTCTAAAAAGGTTGCCAGCACCAGCCCAGAAGGACATACATTCATCCTTCATATAGCCCTTCTTAATCTTCCAAATATCGTTAATTATTTTTTTTTTAAAAAAATCCCACAGAAGCAGCAGGAGCAGATCTCCTCTCTTTCATTAGAGCAAACATCTTTAAAAATAAGACCCGGGGCTTTGTTTTCCCTGTTCTAATTTTCTGGCTAATAAGCTACAGCTGAGCCTCATTGGATATCTTAATAGTCCCATCTTTTTCAGCGAGAGATGGGGGGTTCCATTTCAAATCCCAGCCCTTTATCACATCTCCTTTTATCAGGGCCCCCCGTCCCCAGGAGCCGCTGACCTCCCTTGTCACCCACTCCACTGAGGTCCCCCCGCCGCTCCATCACTCTCACGCCTCCCGAAATCTGGGTTTTCCACCTGGGTCGTGGGCAGGCAGCTCTTACCTTCTCGCCGTCCGTTCCGCAAGCACTTCACCTTGGGGAGCTTGCCCAACAAGCGGCAGTCATCAGCTTGGGAAACACAAAGGGAGGACATGTCACCATCAGCCCTCATGGTGGCTCTGGCAGCAGAAATGGTCCTAGGGGAGATAGGGAGCAGGGAGAGGACCCTGTCCTCGTCTGGCTGATGGCTTGTTAGGGAGATGGCACTGCTGGGGCACAACAGTCTTATCCCGCAGCTCATGCAGCGTAAATCAGGACTGGCAGAGCAGTAGTTTTCATAAAACGAGTGTAAACCCAGCAGATTTACACCAAGAACAGCTGAATTACGCTGTAAAGTCAGCGTAGAAGAGCCGTGGTTGGGGTCAGAGTTGGAGTTTTTGCACATTAATGCAAATGACTATTTTTGGTAGCTGCAAAGCAACACATAAGCTGTTCGATGCATGTCTGTGTGGCGGGCCAGGAGCCTCCTGAGGTGGCCTGCGAGCCCTCAACGAGGAGAAAGGGATGGTGAAAGAGAGCCCCGTGGAGCATCCGAGGGCTCCTCATGCCCGGGGCAGCAGCTCCATGGGGCAGAGAGGCCCCACAGCCACCCACACCCAAGCTAGGGAGGTCCTGCAATCCCACATGCAGTTGCTGCCATTGCTCTTGCCCGGTGCTGCCTGCAGCCCCAGCACTCTTCCTCACTCAGATTTCTCCCAGCAAGAGCTGGGTCTGCAGGCAGATGCACCCATCACAGCCCCCTCTACCTCCACACACCCACGCCGTGACCTCCCCAACCCCTTCGTGCCTCTCACCACTTCTCTGCCTCTTCTTCCTCGGCACTATAAACACACACGCACGTGCCCCATCCCCGCCACCCACCCCGTGCGTCCACACGCACCTCCGAGTGCTTTCATCCCCTCCAGCAATCTTTGTTGACAAGTGACATCACCGTACTGGTATCCCTAACAACTCGGGTACAGAGCTGTGCTGCTCTGCGCACACCAGGGGAGCAGAAGTGGCAGGGGTTGGCTACGGACCTACAATGGAAATTTGCTGGGAAGAGTGGGAACCCACGTGGAGAACAACTGCATCCCAGCGAATAAAAGGTCAACGGACAGACAGAGGTGAGARATGAGACACAACTAGGCACGAGATAAAAGCACCAATTGCTTGGGGTGGGTTGCAGGRAAAAAACTGTCCATGTGTGTATAGCATATTATGCAAATACATGTATTTTATGTAAATGCATGCAGACTAGATGCCAGCAGGCTCAGACTATGACAGGAAAGGAGATGTAAGACAGCTGAGAAGCACTGATTTCGAGTAGCCGAGGGGCTGCTCTAAGTTACATGGGAAACAGGCTCCCCCCGGTGCCCTGGCATGAGTTTAAACCCAGCCCTGCTCCTTCTCCCCGGCTCAGGCCATCGGGTGTGCTGCAACAGGGGAGCTGCATTTCTACAAACCTTTCTCTTTTCAGGAAGGCAAACGCTTTGCCTATTTAGCCAAATAATCGGCACTTTCCCCACCCTTCAAAAAAGCCTGCTCTGCTGTACGCCAGGGCAGCTTGAGTCCTTGCACCTGCTCCTTTTCTCCACCGCAGCTGCTCTGCCGGTCCCCAGGCCTGCCTAGCCCGGCCCCCCATGCACTGGAGTCGCTCCAGAGCTCACCATAATCACTGCAACCTGCCTTGAGCGACTCCCCAGGGACGTATCGATGCCAAGAAGTGGGTCTCCTGTGAAATCTGTCCCTAATGCTCTCCGAGGCAGTGCCTATTTATAACATCCAAGAGCAAAGCATAGATCCTTTTTTTTTTAAACCTCTGGCTTTTTTTTTCACATTTCCTACTAAATGGCTACATTTTGCAGCTCCTTGAAATGTAAGTACCACAGACTGTTCAGCCTAGGTGTATTTTATCCTTTTTATGCCTGAGACAGTTTTTTTTGAGCACTTACTCTCAGTACCTGGATCTTCCACTTGCCCATCTCACCGGGCAAGGTCTTTAGCTGGGGTAGTTCCCTGGGAGCCCCCAGGGCTTCAGCTACCAGCTTTTGCTGGAGATCGGACCTATTGATTTCACTTGAGTCATGCTATTAACCGGGAGAGAATGGCAGGAGGATGTGGGCTGTGTGTGGCGTACAGCGCTATTTATGGTGCATCTCAGAAATGGGCAGCCCATGCGGGAAATCCTCTTTACATGGGTGAAAAAAAATCAATCAAGAGTTGCTGGCCACCTACGTAAATGTATGCAGAACACATGCATACATCAGGAGGGTCAGACTGTCATTATCCTGTGCAATTCCAGTGGTGTCAACTCAGAATTGCTCCTGGCTGCAGCTGAAAGCCAGACTAAACACACCACGGCTGCAGCAGGATACCAGGTAAGGATTGGATTCATGTCTACTGGGCGTAAAAATGATTTGCCATGCGCTTTTCTTGCATTATTTTCATGAGAAGAGGTTTGATCATTTGGAATTTGAATTCTCCACGCAGCAATGCAAACCTGGCACAGCGGGGTTTGCTCTCCACACCTACGGAGCTTTAAATTTCCTTCCACTTCGACAAACTCTTCCCCCCACTCTGCATAAATTCCAGTCTCTCACAGCCTCTTTTGGCTTGGTCCCTTGCTTTTAACATAGAAAGAGTCACTTACGATCATCACTGAAGTCATCCACTAGTATGATTTCATGGACGAGGTGCACTGGGGTGCGGTTCAGCACGCTAAAGAATGAAGAGAGAAAATCCATGACAGTGCTTGACCAACTCAACAACCCAGCAAACGGGGCAGGAAAGCCTAGGAACCGATCTCTGCCAAAGCACAGAAGACCAGGCTTGGATTTCCACAAAGGATATACTAGATAAGACCGAGAAACCACCCCCCACCTGCCCCCAGTAACCTACAGTGCCCTGCTATCAGCTCCCTGCAGCCTGATCTAAGAGCCGAGCGCCCGGTATTCTTGGGAAATAGCTGAGATTCACCCTTACCACCTTTGTGAGCAAAAGCAGAGCACCACATAAAGCCAGGAGAAACAGGCTTTTCAGCAACACGCACATCACACCAAGTTTCCTAACGGGGCTTACAGCAAAGCTGCCATCACCCTGTCACCTCTCCCGCGACTAATGATATGGTGTCCGCCAACAGCAGGGCCAACACAGAGAAAATTACCCAGCTCAAAGCCATCTTTACAGAGCTCGCAGCCGTGGTAGGACAACTCCTGTTTTTATCTGAGAGCTGATTGCGTTTCAGAGACTGCCGAGAGGATAAGAGCAGGGTTGGAGCCCGCCTATTTAATGAAAGAGAGAGGCTTGAGGATGCGGTTCACAGCTCCCTCCAGGTGGACAGACACTGTGAAACATGGCTGAAAGCTACAATCTTCCCTTAATTATGCCACCGAGGGTTTTATTATTATTATTATTATTATTATTAAAAAGTCTAGACCTGTTCTTCCCCTTTCTCGCACAGCGCAGAGGTCAGCAGAATTACACATGCATAAAATCCTGCCCCATCAAGGGGTCAAGGCTGACTTCTTGAAGCAGAAAACCCAGGGCATCCCAAAAATCTCCTAAGGGCTTCACATGGGCTTTGATAACACCAGTTGGGTGGCACGGGCCATTCCAGAATTTAAACTCCTTTGCCTTCATCCTGACCACGGCTCCTTTTTCAAACAGGATTTAAAAGCCCCCCAGATTTCACACCTGAGTCTGCCTTCTGCTCTGAGTTAGGAAAAACCTTCAAACCTACTGCTGGCATAAGAGGACAGACACCCCTTGAAGCCCCTGACACCTCCAGATCCTTATCAACAGGTTTCCCCAGCCTCTCAGGCTCCCAAGGTCCGGCAAAAAGCCTCGAAGTCTGGAAAAACGAGTCCCTGGCCCAGACCCCAGGCTCCAAAGGGCAGGATCCCCGGGGAACCCAGGTGCCCGGGAGCCACCAGCCCAGCTGGCAGGAACCCGGAGGGGTCTCACAGCATCACCCCCAGATATCCAAGGACGTTCATCCAAAGGGCTGCATTTCTCTGATGAAACCTTCTTGATGAAAAACTGCAAGCCCACCTGCCCAGGAGGGCTTGGAGTATCTATACCTATTGCCAGGTGCCAGCACCCACCAGGTGCTGGAATTACAACCCTCTAGAGAGAGAAGGAGTTGAGCCAGATTTTTTTGGAAGGAGAACAGGACATCCCAAGGCTTGAAATGGATCCTCCCTCCATGTTTTGGTTTTGTTTTTTTTCCCCCAGCAGAAATCCTGAAAAAAGGGGGGTTTTATCTCAGACCAGCATGGGTAAGGCTGGCACCTCCCTTGTGGAGCTCCACAACATCCCTTCCAAGCCCATAATTACTTTCCCTGGAAACAMAATCCCAGCCTCCTCCAGTTTCAGGATCTTGGCAAAAGCCATGATTTCCCCCCTACTTCAGATGCTTTGCATGTTAACGTTGGGGTGGGGAGGAGAAGAAAGCCTCTGCCCCCTAAGCAACAGTCATAGTGGGAACCCTAACAGGCAGGAGCTGCTGGGGCCACCCCAGCATTGCTAAGGTTTGCACCAAGCAGGGTTAGACAACACTGCCTCACCAGTGCCCGCAGCCTGCACAAAGTATTACAAAAAGTGGCTGAACACCCCTCCTCCCGCTGGGACACAGAGCAATTTAGATGTGCTGGTCCCACCTGTCAAGTGTTTTTTAATTATTATTATTAATAGGTTTGTTATTTTTAAAAAATCCCCATATGCGAGAGCTGAGTTCAGCAAATTACCGTAGCTGAGCGTCAGTACAGAGAGACAGGAGAGCAATATCATGCTCAGTGGAATATTTAACAAGCGCTGATTGCCTGGAAACCTAACTTGGTGAAACCTGCAGGAAAGAAGCAGACTTGTAAAGCCAGCAAAATAAATAACTAACCCGCCRAGAGCGGGTGAGGGGGAGGCAGCAGGCAACTTGAATATTCAAAGCCTACCTCCACCCAGTCTCCCCTATAGATTCGCCTGCCAGAAGTGCCATGCAGGGCTTAACTCTACAGGAAGGTGGTCACAAAGGGGCTGATTCTGCTTTTGCTGGTACCAGCAAGAATAACTCAACCAAAACCGCTGCACTGGGCTGTAGACTCAGACCTGGGCTCATAGCGGTACTCAGTGACTTGGAGGAATTCCCCCAGGGCACCTCTTATGGAAGAAAATCCAGCATGGACCGCTTTCAAGGGGCTGGGCTGGGGAGATGTGCAGCCCAGTCTTGGCTCAGCTGCAGGCTCCCGCTGTTCCCAGGTCAAGCCGTTTGCTGCCAACTCTGTGCCTTGGCTTGCCACCCTACAAATCAGCGAACATGTTCCCTGAATGCCAACGATGGCCATCTGTGGGATGCAGAGGGTTGACCAGAGCAAGGGGGAAAAAGTCAGGGCGCAGGCTGACGAGGGAGGGACCTCTCCAAGGCTTGCCCCAGCTCCATGAACCATCATCCTTCCATGGGGTTAATGACAGACACCACCATGGGTGATGCAGCATCCCCCAGCACCGAAAGCAGCCTCACCCAGCACCACCACAGCCCCCTCCCATCACTTCCCTTGTGGGACTCACCCACAGCATGACACTATCCCAAATCCCAAGTGAACAAAGTCCTGGTGAGGGTAGTCCAAAGGCTGGGTCTACCATGGCTCCAAGGGACCTGATGTCCACTGATTTCAGCAGGCTTTGAGCTCATTATTGCTCTTGCGAATCTGTGCACAAACACCTACAAGCCCCAAAATTGCCGCTAAGCTAAGGGCCACTTGACACAGGCACGAAGAGATCCGCAGCAAAGGCTGCAACGTCGTAACTGCAGCGTGCTTCCCAACGTAGCCGAGAGCAAGCAYGCCGGAGTTTCAGCAAAGCCAAATTCACGTCTCCAACGCATTTTCTACCTGTGCTCTATTAATCACACGATAACGCACCCATGCCGCTGGAAACACAGGAGATTATAAACACCCCTCCTGCAGCGGTCCTCAGGGAGGATGGGAAACAGAGGCACTGAATACGGCACATTTTCAATGTTACGGGCATTTTTTTTTTTTTCATATAGACTATAAAAGCACTTTTCAWAATTCAAAGACAGCTTTTCTATTACTTATGCCTTTGCTCAGCTTTGATTTTTTTTTTTATACTTTCTTTTTTTTCTATGTGTGTACATGGCTTTTTTTTCCTTTTATATGGGTAAAATCAGAAGACAATTAATATTACAGTGCTTTGAAGTCCCCCTCTTATTTATAGAATTTTTTCCCTGAAATCAAATATARATAGATATGCTGCAGTGATGGGCATATTTTAACAAATCAAAACAGCTTTAAAGTTCTGTTGAGCCAGAGATCACAATACTTTCTCCYTTAAATCGCCAAAAGACCTGTTACCATTGAAATGAAAACTCATGCCTCTAGTCCAGAAAGTGCTTACGCTTATTCAACCCCATAAGACCAGATTCGCTGCTGAATTATCTTGAAAAGTTAATGCTGAAATTTTCTTTGTTTCAATGGATTTAGCAGACGTGCAGATGTAACCACRGAGGATTTCACCTTAAATTTTCATCATAAGGTCCTTCTTTCATCCTCCTCAACAATTTGTTGGGATCCTTTTCCACCTACCCAAAGGTAAGCACTGGATTCACAATTTCATCTCCAAATAAATACCAGTGCAAAAGTCACCCTGACATGTAAGACACGGAAAATGTTTGCAGGGAAGAGATCAGATCTTCTGACCAAAGGTCATCACCCAGAATACCAGTTGCTTTAGAGAAGTGACTGTGGACATCGATCCTCGGGAACTCATGAACCCATTAATTCTCTCCATGGCAACATATTGGGACTTGTTGGGGGGGGGGGGGGGGGGGGGGGGGGGGAGGGGCGGGGAGAACCAATCTTTGGGAGTATAATAAAGTGTCGAAAGGGCCAAGGGTCACAATTATTGAAATTAGACCGAAAGCACGGAGAGAAAATGCCCACCAAAATGAACCGCTTCAACAACCCCAAATGCCTAATTACGTAGGAAGAGAGACATCACACCAAGAATAACCATAATGAGCTTTGATTACACTGCGGCTTTCACATTTTATTCTTTCAAATACCCACCAAGCTCTTTGAAATTCAAGAGTTCTCTTATGTTAACATCAAAAGGTAAAAGCGCATGGAGGGCTGTGTACTTAGTCACCGCRAGAGATGATTAGCAAATTAAGAAAAAAACGTCCAGGTTTTAAGCAAAAAGCAGGAAAAAAAAAAGAAATAAAAAAAATAGTCAGCACAAAGTGCTAATTATACAGTTTCTGCGCAACACCTGGCTTGGTTTTGCTTCTTTAATCAGGCTCGTTTCAGTTATGGCACAGACTCTATACGGTGCCGCTGCTGCCGAAGGAAGGAGGCGCACGGCTTTGTCATTTCCCTGCCTCAGATGTGTCTGAATGCAGATGAGGTAGTGGCACGAGGGGGAGGTGCGAGGTGCTGGCTGTCCAGGACGTCATTTCTCTTACTTACAATCACTGGAAAATGAAAGGCATGACATTCTCCTTGCTAATTAATGATCTAAATATTTGATGTGGTATTCACAGCACTCGCATCAGGACTTTTTTCAAAGGATGTGTTTTGGTTTGTCAGTGAGAGGTAAATAATTAAGTCTCCTTATTCCTGTTCTGAGCTCCCCAGCTGCAAGTTTGAAGAATAAATAAAGACCACTCAGCAGAGTAAACGGGACTGTTGCTGGCACAACAGCCTCCTACGTGCCTCTCCTGCCCAGCCTGCGCCAGCGCTGACTGGCCATCAAGCTCCCAAAATTGCCTTGCTGGAGGAAGTCACAGCATGATGGTCTCTGATGGTCCGGGAGCGGAGCATCACCCCAGGCTGCCTGCAGTTCTGCCTCCCCCAGCCCTGCCTCCAGGGCAGGCAGCGTTTCTCTCCCCACCGCTCCCAGGGATGCTCCCAGGGATGGGGCGTGCACCAAGCCTTGCTCCCTGCAGACCTCGGCAGAGGATGCCACACCGCACCAAGCCCTGAAAGCACGACTGCCCAGCCAGCGGTGGCCACATCTCAGCATGCAAACGTGCCGATGCCTGCAGAGGAGGGATGGGAAGGAAAGAGGATGATATTCTCATAAGCAAGGCACGGAGTAGATCCCCCTAACCACACGGGATTAAACGATGGGGAGGCCCTATTATCCATAGCTGTCGAGAGCCCCCACACTCAGCCTGGCCCCAGGTGACAAGGAGTGCATCTTTCCCAGCCACACTGCTCCTTCTCCTCCAGTGACTGCTACGGCCCTGGGGACATCCTTAAGCTCTCCCTCTGGAGGTGCTGGGCAGCTAGAGCTGGGCAATGAGCTGGATTCCCTTCCTAAATCGAGGCTAGCACAGGATGGAAAGAGAGGAAAGAAGAAATTGTATTTTTTTTTTTTTTTTAAATATATATGCGTATTCTCTCCCTTGCTCCTGCCTTCCCTCCTTGGGTTTACTCACATGGTCCCATCCCCGTACTGTTGGAGACTCTCACCATCTTTAATGCACTGAGCTTGAAATACATGAAACCGAACCGTGGGGGGATAAGAAACTTGCCCAAGGTCATTCAAAAAGCGAGTGGCTGAAACAACAACCTAATGGCAGTTTCTCCACTGTCTACACAGTAAAAAAAAAAAAAAAAAACCCAACCTCAAGAGCTACTTTGCTGTTCASCATCTCCTCCTTTCTGGCCTCTTCTCCCCTTTTCTATTTCCCTTTCTCACGACACCCACCCCCTTCTACCTGGACACTTGTACGTAWTCACAAGCATAGTTACATACGCATTTATAAACGCTGACTACATCATTTGCAGAGATTTGGGCATTCGATTAATTTAGCTTTTCTTTTTTTTYCCCCTCCTTTTCTTCCAGCTGGCAAATGGTCAGAGAAAAGCTCATGAAACTTTTAAATTAATTCATTATTCAACACAGTCCACTAGCTTTTCTCAATAGGTCTGACGACGCAAATTGTTCATAAACGAACTGTCGCAAATGCTCGCAACGTGACTTGCGTCAGGGGTGCTGCAGAGGCCACGTACCAGTGCCTCTGCCTCACGGGTCAGAGCACTCGCATCCTCGCCAAGAGCCGAACGCAACACACTGAGCCTGCRATACAGCTCAGCCTCAGTGCTCGGTGAGTGTTAAAGCTCTCAAGCACCTAGGAAAAGCATAGGAATAGCAAAATCCCTCCTGCTCATCATGTACGTGGTCCCTTCTGCAAGAGCTGGTTTCCTCCTCTGCTATAGTGTACCTTCACCAGCATTACCCTCTGCCACCCCTCTGTGTTTACATGGGGTCCTGTAAGAGCAGCTCCCTTTGGGGGGCCAGTGCCCCATCACCCCATGGCTTTGGACAAGCCAAGCACTGTCCCTTTGCCCTGTTTCTTGCTCCTGCCACAGCTGTTAACTGAGAACATTAATTTTGCAATGAGGCTGGAAAACCCAACTTGCTGGAACTCAGGAAATCAGGTTTGCAACCCAAAATCTTCCACCAGCCACAGACAAATCACCTTGCTGTTCCTCAGTCTGCCCATCTGTCAACTGGGTTACACCAAGAGCGCACCATGAAGATGTACTGGGGAGAACGGGGTAGARGAGGTGCCCATTTTACTCACCACCATGCTCAAAGTGCTTAGAGACACTTGGCCACAGACTGCTCCAAGAGGCACAAAGCAGTGTCAGGAGAACAGAGTTTGTTTTGAATGGCCACAGAAAATGATCCATGTTGTTACAGCCACCGTGGGATGGAGTTATCTGGAAGATCTAATTAAACTAAGCATTTGTTGAGCAAGAGGAAAAAAACCAGAGCAGTCAGAAGGCACAGCAAGTTAACCTACAGAGGCTGAAAAGGCAAATGAGCTCTCAGCTGGGTCCAAAAACAGGCAGGGAAGTGGCAATACATGCACAATCATGGCCGGAGAGGAGCAGAGCAGGAGCCATGTCACCAGCACGACTTGTCACCCCTAGGGCCAGCCAGATTAAAGCAAGCCTCTAATTACTGCATCCAGGAGGAAAACGGTGAACAACGGTGAACTCCTGGATGCCAGGAGGCCACCTATTCACTCCTGATGCCAGGAGGCCACCTCCAAACCATGGGGACCAGAAAAAGGAGGGTCACCTCAGGAGAGCTCAGGATCTCAGCCCAGGGAGAGGCAGGGGAGATGGGGACCCAAGGCTGTCATCTCGGTTCCTTACTGCCCAGGCTTGCCTCTGCGGTGCAGCTCAGTGGGATGCTCCACAGGGCTCTGGCACCATTTGGAGATTAGCCTACAGGAAAGAGGGCTCAGAAGGGGCCCCAGAGCTGGGGAAAACCTCCCCATAGACAAAACACAAGCGCTGGAATCGCCAGGGCACGTGAGCAGGGAGGAGCAGTGCACGGGGGCAAAGCTGTGGTGGAAATCACACGCAACCAGGTAAGGAAGGCAGTAAAGCCAACAAATCAAGTCAAGCAAAAAAAAAAGAGGAGGAACAAGGAAGAAAGTCTTTTTATAGCTGGAAGTCAGAAACTTCGGAGGACAATATCCTAGAGGAAGAAGGAAAAATTCAAACTACCTGTATTTCTAACCATGCCCTCACTGCAATGAACAGTTCTCTAATGAAGCCAGGTATGGGGGATCCAGGCATAAGAGCTATCACGGATCTAACATCTCTCATGTGACAACATCATTCATGATTGTACCTGCCAGGACATTCAAGTGCTGAGTTATGGGGAGAAATGAGATTAAAGTCCATCCCTGCACTTTACATGTTATAAGCATCCTGTATCTCAGGGGCTAGAGGACTGCACTTGGCTTTGCCTTACCATCTCTGTTACAATGGGTTCTGGAGAATGGTAAACCTATGCAAGGCACTGTAAAGATAAAAGAGAARGTCCAGGATCAAGGAGGTGGTACACAGCACCAAGTGTCAGTGCCATGCACATCCAAAATCCACACAGCCTAGAGAGAGAAAGCAGTGATAGATTGTTAAGTGTGAAGTGAAGGAGATGGGATTGGGCATGAAACCATAAAGCAAAGCAGGAATTCAATTTCAGGATTGTCAAACTCACTTGTGGCACTGGGTGCGTTCACCTGAGGAAGGATGCTGTTTTCAGAGAAGAGCTCAGCGAGGATGTGACGGTGAACAGGGCACAGCTGAAGTCTCCCCCCAGCCAGCAACCCCAGTCTGACCAGTACCAACGATGGCAAGGGGTCCCTGGGGATGCCAGTGTTTAACTGACAAGGCTTGCAGCAGGTCACAAACCTTCATTACGTGGGCATGAGACACACCTGCAAACCACTTATTACTGGCACAGAGCAGAGCACACCCAAGCTCGCTACAGAGGAACCCACCAGCCGAGACCTGGAGATAAACCCCTCGACGGTGTGGTAGACACACCTCACTAAATCTTCCCACAAGAGAACTTGCAGATTCAAGGCACATATTGGGATTAAATGCTGATTTCAAAARCCTGCAGTGAAAATGAAGCCTTTAGTGTATGCACTACAGCAAAACACAGCCAAGAACAAACCGACAAATGAAGGAATGGCCACATGCCCAGAGCGCACCACCGTGTATCCAGAGGAGTACAGAAACCATCCTTGAAAATCCAGTCTGCATGTGCACCATTAAGGCTTCTCAATTAGCAAGCCTTTCTGGCACTCGATGGGTTGCTGGAGAAGCTCAAACAGCAGTACTGGAGCAGACATCTGCAGAATAATAGCTGTCCCTAGAGGACTGAGACAAAATACAGCTGAGCACTGATACCCAGCTGGATATAAAACCCCTTATCCCAGACTCTATCTAATCTTCTGCTGCTCCCTCAAGAGTGTCCCGTGCTAGACCCTGCAAAGGGAGCACAGCTACTGACTTTCCTGAGCATCCCACTGTAAAACCTACTTCTCAGAGACCAGCTTTCACACCAATTTCTCCCGGTAATCATTTGAGACCGTAGCTGGTAGGTCTGGTCCCATTGTTGCAGCAAGTGCAAACACATTCTGYCTTTATTCACTAAAACCTCTAGCCCACTCACCCTTTTTTAAGAGCAGACTGGGAGCTCTTACCTCCGAATCGTCCTTAGCAGGGTCGACCTGGCCTCGTTGTGGAAGGTGATGATGACGCTGGTTGGCGGGAGGTTCTGGTGATAGTGCAAAGTTGTACACCTGGGGAGGGAGAAAGAGGAAAAGGCCRTTCGGGTGCTGGAATTCAAAGTGGGAGCTCACTTCATTAGCACAGGCAGCAGAGTCCATCAGGAGATGGTCCTCCAGCCACTATTAAAAAAACCCAAATACTAAGAGTTTTTCTGCGTGAATCCTTTCTGAAGGAGTCCAGAAACTGCCAAGTAAGTCACTGAGGATTAAAGCTGCAAAAAGAGCTTAACTGTCATTAATAGGAAGGGATAAGAAAGGAGGGATGAGAAAGGAGGCACCCAGCTTGCAGCCCTTTTCTCTAACCATCGCTTCCCAGCTAGCACACCCTCCTGGCACCACTGGCCTCCCCCACCAACAGGTGGTGGGAAGATAAAGGCCCTCCCTTTTTGTATTAGGGCAATGCCACCTTCAGCAAAGATAGTCCTCACTGACATTAGCATGATGGGATCAGAAATGGGTCCTTCATGCCAAAGGTAAGGCACAGGTGAGGTGCTTGCAGAAGGCCAGCTGCAAGTCTTACGCTGCCTTGGTAGCTCTGTGAGCTTCATGGGGCTTTCAGTGTCAACCCAGAAGTACTGGGTTATCATGCTGAGGTTTTTTTCTTTCTTAAATCGAGGCAGGGGCCCGAACACTTTCACACCCACCCAGCTGGTGGCACCAGCAGAGGTAAGAGCATTGTTGCAGCTCCAGCTCCGAGCCGCCTCACTCCCACCTCCCGAGGCTTCAATTTCCACCAGCCGGCCGTAAGGTAAGCCAAGTCCTGTTTCTAAATTGATTGTTTCCTTATTCYTTCTGCCTTAATGGCATAACCTGACTACAGGGAAGATTGGGATTTAACACTTTCCAAGCCAGCCTGCAGAAGGTGAAAACCCACAACTGCAACCACAGCCCCTGCTACCTCCTTCCCAGGAGGAAACATCGTAGACTCTGTAATTACTTTGACCTTTAGCTGATGAAATTTGTGGCTTTTATAGACCTACGCCAACATATTCCTAGCTCAGGAAATCCAGATACACCTCTTACATCTTTGCTGCTCTTTCCAGGTCCTTGTCAGCCCCTGTGATGGCCTTAAGATGATGCACCAGTGGCAGGAGGGCACCCYGTGCCCAGCCTGAAGAGCTCCCCATCACAGCTGTCATGCCCCTTCCTATCCACACGCCACTCGCCTGCACTTGTGTCACTGCCCAGGTGCTACCACTACCATCCTCAAATGAAGCAGGAAAGTGAACTGAGCAACCACTCTTTCAAGAAACCATCAGTTTGCTCCCCCAAAGCTCTGGACCATGGTATCTGCAAGGTGAAGTAAAAACAGATGGACAAATTAAGGTGGGGATGGGGAGGAGAAAGCAAGTAACAGTAGCCAAATATTGCTGGTTTATGCTATCAGCACGGCATGTTGCACCTCAGAAATGCCAAAATGCTTGACATATTCTTTTTGATAAGGTTTTTCACCTTTTCATTTTGAAATTGCATTTCTGATTATTTACAAAGTGACCTAAATGAAAGGAAAAAAGAGTGTGCAACAGGTGAAATAATTCCAAAGATAAGAAAAAAAATGACATCTTGGGTGGGACAAAATATTTGCAAGCTCACACTAAATTGGTTGYTGCCTTCTCTCATCAAAACCTTTCCCAAATCCGGCCTCAACTTGACCAAAGCAGATTTCTCATCACTACCCTGTTCTTTCAGCATAGTCACCAACCCCCAAAATTCATCATTCAACCAATTCTAATTCTAGGTCCATCCTCAAAGGACACTAAAGTTGCATGGCCACTCCACATGCAGGAGGAAATTCAGTGACATTGCCCTGTGTGACAACACCCTCATTCATCAAAGTTACATCTCAGGGATGCTAAAAGCAGAGGGTTTCTGAATTACTAAACAGCACCGGCTCATGCCCCGAGCTGCTCGACTGGGTCAATGTGGCCCCTAGCATCATCCAGCAACCAACTTCAACTGAGCTTTCCCAACCTGATACAATGAGAAAGAAGCTGCTGCTCGGTCCTAGTTTGCCACGCTCAGGCTCAGCTCCCACTTGCTTTGCGGAGCTGCAGGGACAGACTACGATGATTGCTCTCCCTGTGCTATTTATACACCATTATCTCCTAACCGTTCCCAGATGCGTGTCCTTCCACCCACTTCCAGTGCAGCATCAGGAGGGGTTGTGTGGAGCAAACAAGGGAAGCTATTTCTGGAAAAGAATGAAAGAGGGTGGAAAATACAAAGTCATCAATACATTACTTATGTTATTACAATAGTTAAGAAGCTAATAAATAAAGCCACAGCGGATGCGTGCTGTATCACCCATCAGTGGGAGTGCCAGGGATATTGCACGCTGGCTGAGCCTGCCAGTGCTGTGACGAAGGCTCCTCGTGCGTGACAACAACTTGATTTTAAAACTCCAGATGTCTACGCACCCCATCAGCCTAATTAGACAACATGCATGAGGAAAACACTTGAAACATCGTATATGAGCACCTCCGGAGCTTGGTCACTGGCTCTGTGACTCACCCCTGACTTCTGCCTAATGAGGCTCATCGCATCCCAAAGACGGGACTGATGACTGCACTGCCGCTACGGAGTGGGCAGGGACCTGGCAGCACCCCCAGCCTCGCTTCGCCTCTGTGACCAGCACTGCACTGCAGGTGGGACTCGCCTCCCCAAAAACCAGCCCCCAAAGGGTTAGGCTGAGCTGCTGCATCTGCCAGGGCTCCTCYGGGGTCCCTATGTGGCCCTGACTCTGCCCTTGCCCGGGATTTTACCCCTGGGCCCTTTGTTCAGGAGCCCTCCCAAACTTTCCTCCAGTTGGTCCCTTATCTTTTTTTTCCTTCCTCCCCGCAGTGTAACTGCAGCTAAACATCCTGGCTCCTCAGAAGGCAGATTTCAGTTTAAGTTGTTGACTACAAGTGTTTTTTTGGCACTTGCTCGGGTAATAAAAACCACAGCTTGGAAAAGCATTAAATCCAGCATGTCCAGAATTATTTTGTGTGACAATTACATCTGGGGTAATTTCAATTTAATACCTCACTGCAAGTGAAAATTGCAGCATACAGCCCTAAAATTGCTGTAATAATGAAAATAAACCCACTAAGAGCTGCCTGTGCTACCTCAGGCTGTCACTGGATAAACGTTTTGTGCTGCTTATGGTATTTCATAGGTCACCCAATTGCCAACAAGAAAAAAAAGCAAAAACAACACCCACAACATTTTCAGGAAACCAATGAAAGTTTGAGGGGTTTAAAAAAAAAAGGTAAAAAAAAAAGTAATAACTGCATTGCTTATATTTGCAGTGCGTTGAAACTCACTGGCTGAAGTCATTTAAAGTTTCTTGCTTTGAAACCTTGCAGCAGGACTGGGGAGCAATCTTAGCACAGCAAGTGCTAGCAGGAACGCTGCCAGGCTGAACTGCCTGCAACGTGGGCTGCTCCACCAGCTCACAGCATCTGGGGGGCCAAAAGAAGACACAGAAGCTAGGCTGGCCTGCCCTAAAAACCCCAGAGAGAGCATCCAGCCAGAGAAACAATTATTATTTCCTCCTGCAAACCCAGAAGTCAAACTTTCATTTGATGGGAAGTTTCACTTTTCTGTTTTAAGGTTATTTCCCATTCAAATCTGAAATAATTTCAGAATCAGAAAGTTATGAAAGGGGCATTCTGGCTGCAGACACCTTAGGAATCACCCTTGGAAAATCCCAGCCTGGACTGGTTGCTCGCCGTACTTCCTTCAGGGTGGAAGAAGCAGCACCTCTCATCTCCATGTTCCCAATATGCCATTAACAGCTCAGGAATAAATTATGGCACAGCCGTTTGCGGGGACAGGGAGCAGACAGCCGGAGCCCTGCACTCATCGCAGGTATCGCAAAGCCCTCCCGCAAAGTCCCAAACTTTGGACAATCCAGTGTTCCTCACAGGCCTCCGAAGTCCCTCACTCTGAAGAATTTTTTCTTGGGTTGCTTCAACCCTTGTGCTCCTCGTGAGTGACGGGATATCACACCCTGGTGGCCTCTGCACACAGCCGCCCCTGCATCCCTAGAGGTCCTCCTGATGGGGCAACGCACGCCCATTCCCAAGGCATTTCAACCCATTTTACATTTAAAATGTCAGACTTAACTCAGAGGGCCCCTCACCAACCAAAGCCCACCTTGGAAACACCGCTACGTAGCACAATGGTAAAGACTAACAATGTGAACAGAGATGGACCCTGTTCCTCAACCCCTCCTGGTCCACCTCTGGGCTCATCCAGAGTGTGTTTTCTCCTTGACATCTGCCATCACGTGCCCACAGAACTCCGCCACATCTCCTGAAACCCACCTCTCATGCTCACCCTCTCCTGTGCCTCATTAACTTCCTTCAAGAGATGATTATCCTCATCCCTCTCCCCCAGCTTCCCCTGCCAGGCTTCTGCTCATTCCTCTTTTCTGCTTCAACAGCCATCACTTGCCAACAGCTCTGCTTTGAATTTTTAACATTTTCCATGAAGTCCAAACTCTCCCTCAACACAGCTCACCACTTCCAAAGTGCTCTCTGCATATTTATTTCAAACAGCCAGCTGCATCAGACAGAGCTACACCATCTTTCAACTCCCTCCTGGCTCCTCTCTTCTTCTTGGAAACACGTGGGAGAGCAGGCTCATCACCACACATCTAAACCAAGACTATTTGGTTTTGTCTCCACACTGCACTCACATCGTCCCAGAGGACAGGGACCTGCCATGAGAAACAGTATGGGTTCACACCACCACCGATGGACAAATCTACAAGCACTTTGGGTTTCAGATGACATTCCTTGAGTCTGACTAGCTCTCCAAGCTTGATGGCTCTCTTGAGTGAAGACACGTGCAAGAGTCACGTCACGGCACAGTTGGCACATGAGCTGCATGTTATAGACTTGGACGATCCACCAGAAGCAGAGAAGAACTTGGTGGGCAAAGGGGAAAAACATAAAAAGTCCTTTTAGCTCACAGAAAAAGTGAACTAAATTACACAAATCTCCACAGCAACTTCGAGGAAGAGTTAATACTAATGCCAAAGCTCTCAGCTCACATCCATGGTGGAAGAAGAGATCTTGCCAGCCTGGTGCACACCTCTGAAGGGACTCAGCCAGTCAGGACTGGAGCAAGCCTCTGCTCCAGCCTGGCCTTGGGCTGGACCAAGTCATCCATGCCTGGGAGAAGCCTCTGCAGCTTTGCTCAGGCTACACACCAGTCAGTCAATGACTACCTCCCAGGGACCTTGCTGTCACCCCACACCCAGCCAGAGAGACAGAGCAGCAGCGAAAGCAGAGGAGAAAGACCAGAGATGCTGAAAACATGTCTGTACCTTACCAAAGGGACAGGAGCCAGCCCGCTTCTGGAAATGGGTGGCAGTCCAGGAAAGAAAAACAAGGAGAGCTTTCTTTTATCATTTTTCTTTCTTAACATGAAAACCAGCTCAGCCCTCTCTGGGCTGGGCGTCCTTGGTGTAGTCTCTGCAATTCCTACCTCCAGGACCCCAGAGGAAACTGGAGCAAGTCTTGACTACCAACCAGATGTGAAAAATTACTCTCTCAGAGGAAAATGAAAATTACTGCCCTAGGAAGCAAGGAAGCCACCCACCGTAGGCAAGCAAACAGTTGCCGGTGGGAAGGAAGAGATTAGAGCCCCAGCTGCCTTGGCCCAGCCAGTAGTGAATGTGCCTGGGCTCTGCACGCCTGCAAGGATGGCAGGACATGCGGGCACCTTGGTCATACCTCTCAGCACAACCTCTCAGGGTGGCATAGCCCCCAGCCAGTGGGAAACCATTGGCTAAACCCTATCTTCGAGCCGAAGCAAAATTACAGGCAACTTCCACGAAAATAGTCTAAAAATAGGGACCCTGGACATGTTGCAATTTAGAGCTATATAGCAATGTATGTGCCACCTTGTATGGAAGCTAATGAGTTCATAGAGCTTACTGCTGGACAGGACCGGGCACTGTCTCACCTGACCTCTGGGTAACATGGTCTCTGGCATTTTTCCCAGTTATCTGTGCACTTCTCAGTTATCCATGCATTAAGCCCAGTGACTCGTGTCTGACTGCAGAGTACCTTTCAAAAAATCGTTACTTCGTGCCCTCCAGAGATGGAAAATCCAAGAAGTGCTGTTCACGTTACAGTCAATGCATCAGCCTCATACAACAGTATAAATCATAGAATCATAGAATCATTAAGGTTGGAAAAGACCTCTAAGATCATCGAATCCAACCGTCAACCCAACACCACCATGGCCACTAAACCGTGTCTCTAAGCGCCTCATCTACACGTCTTTTAAATACTTCCAGGGATGGTGACTCAACCACTTCCCTGGGCAGCCTGTTCCAATGTTTAACCACTCTTTCAGTAAAGAAATTTTTCCTAAGGTCCAATCTAAACCTCCCCCAGCGCAACTTGAGGCCATTTCCTCTCGTCCTATCACTTGTTACTTGGCAGAAGAGACCAACACCCACCTCGCTGCAACCTCCTTTCAGGTAGTTGTAGAGCATGATGAGGTCTCCCCTCAGTCTCCGCTTCTCCAGATTAAACAGTCCCAGTTCCCTCAGCCGCTCCTCATAAGACTTGTTCTCCAGACCTGTCCTGGTTCCGGCTGGGACAGAGTTAACTTTCTTCCCAGTAGCTGGGGGTGTGTGCTGTGTTTTGGGTTTGCTATAATAGGAACGTTGATGGCCCATTGATGTTTTGTGTGTTGCTGGGTGGTGCTTGCACCGGGGACTTTTCGGCCTCCCATGCCCTGCCAGGTGCATGGGAAGCTGGCGGGGGGAGCATAGCCGGGGTGGTTGACCCAGCTGGCCAATGGGGTATTCCATACAATGCGACGTCATGCTCAGTATAAAAACTAAGTGGGGGGGGGGGCTCTGGGTTCCAGGACAGGCTCGCGCGTTTTCTGGGCACGTGTCAGCTCGGCAACGTGTCAGTTTGGCAGGTGGTGAGCAGTTGCATTGTGCATCGCCTGTTTTGTAGATCCTATTGTTGTTGTTGTTACCACTGTTATTATTACTGTTCTACTTTGTTTTATTTCAATTATTAAACTGTTTTTATCTCAACCCGCGAGTTTTCCTACTCGTGCCCTCCCAATTCTCTCCCCCATGCTACCGGAGGAGGGGGGTGAGCGAGCGGCTGCGTGGTGTTTAGGTGCTGCCAGGGTTAAACCACGACAAGACCCTTCACCAGCTTTGTTGCCCTTCTCTGGACGTGCTCCAGCACCTCAATGTCCTTCTTGTAGTGAGGGGCCCAAAACTGAACACAGTAGTCGAGGTGCGGCCTCACCAGTGCCGAGTACAGGGGGATAATCACCTCCCTACTCCTGCTGGCCACACTATTTCTGATACAGGCCAGGATGCTGTTGGCCGCCTCGGCCACCTGGGCACACTGCCGGCTCATATTCAGCCGGCTGTCAACCAGCACCCCCAAGTCCTTTTCCGACAGGCAGCTTTCCAGCCACTCTTCCCCCAGCCTGTAGCGTTGCATGGGGTTGTTGTGGCCAAAGTGCAGGACCCGGCACTTGGCCTTGTTGAACCTCATGCAGTT
>JAYKAV010002585.1:347970-402045 GCA_035582835.1 Phoebastria nigripes | reverse complement strand
CTGGATTTAACTCCATTCACCACAACTCTCTGGGCCCAGCCGTCCAGCCAGTTTTTTACCCAGCAAAGAGTACACCTGTCTAGGCCATGAGCCGCCTTGTTGGGATACAACAATTCAGTATTTGAGGGGCCAGTGGCCACCTTCATGACGTTCACCTCCCATCACCACCCTTGGTTCTTCTTGGCTCTCCCCAAGCCATCCTTCCTGCACGTTACCTCAAAATATTTTGTCACTCAGCTTTGACAGACCTTCAAAACCCTACTTTGTCTTCCCAAGATATGCCAGCATCTCCTCCTCCTTCTACGGGTATGCTTTGCACCCCCTCAATCAGGATGATGCTGCCAAATGAAGGGCTGACCATGGTCTGCTTTGCTGCACATCTCCAGCACCACCATGCACCACGTGCGCTGGCTGGCACCCGGGGCCATGCCAGGGGATGGCTGCTAGCAGCGAGAGGCTGCTTGCACATCCTGCACTTGGGGTCGGGGCTGGAACAAAGACCTACTGAGAAAGCTCTGGGGTTTCCTCCATAACGCCAACAGCTTTGATGCTGACCACTCCACCAAGACACACCACAATTTGAGTGTGAATGTCACTGCTCAGAGCACATATGTGACCTTTGTAGCATGATAGGAAGAGCAGTGGCTGCAGGGATTGCCATCTGCTACAGACACTTTTGCATCTATCCTGGTCCTGCAGGTCCACCTCAGGCTGGTGGTGACCGTGGGCAGGTTGGTGCTACCAAAACACCAAAAGACCTAGAGCAAAGAGGCTGAAAAAACAGCTGGAATGTGGACGACTCTGGAAAGCAGCCGTGCCAAAAGGAAAGAAGAAGGGACAAGGAGTCAGATGTCAGCTGGCGATGCCATGTGATTGCAGGGAACACCAGCTCAAGTTCGGCTTGCCAAAGTGAAAAATACCCTTGAGAAAGGTCGGTAGGATTTCTCTGGGCTGGACTGGCATGCGCCTCAGCTTTGCATTCCCAAAAAGGGACTGAAAAATCCCCAGGGTGGCATGCAACAGCCTCAGTGGCTGCTGGGGCTGGGAGAAACGGGGGCGATCCAAAGAGAGCAATCCCTGGTAGAGCAGATGACTTGGAGGTGTGCAAGGGCTTGAGCGAGGGCGAGGAGGCACATCTGCAACAAATATTCAGTGGTGGTTAGCATCAGAGCTGACAAAGAATTATTTAGCAGGCTTTAACTAGGACGTAATTGGATAAAACTGTAAGGAAGACCATCAGGAAAACACTGCCAGGGCACTGAACCAGTTCTGGCTGTAGATTAGACTCCCAGAGGAACGTGTCCAAGTCCCCATCTCTCCCCTCCCCAGCACATGCTACCGCAAAAATAGTACAAAACAGGCAAAAGAGAAGAGCCCTCCCGAGGGCAGGAGAAGATGCAGCCACTGATGAAAGAGGTCTTCTCAGCCTCCGTGTTCTTCTGAAGTCGATGTGCTACCGTGAATGTGACGGTCACAGCTAGTGCTTGCCTGAAGGCAAGCAGCTCCAAGCCTTGGCAGGGGACCACCATGCACGCTGCCCACCAGGGACCTGCAAACGGGAACCCGGGTTCAACTCAACTGCGGGTTGACCTGAGAAGGTCAGCCTTCTTGGGTTGACCAAGAAGGACATTTTTCTACACAGCTTCTGGAAATTGAAACAGTGCTATATTTGGCTAGTGCACAATTACTATTTCCTCTAACTCACTGCCTCTTTTGGTCTCTTTCTTTCTTTCTTTTCCCTGCAAGATAGATATCTAAAAAATTAATCAAACAGCTAAATTCGAAGAAAGGGGAAATGCAAGAAGGCAAAAATAACCTTCTGTGCACATGACGTGCTGCTGCCTGCGAACCTCAAAACTGACGAGATGATGCATTTATAATTTATTAAAAATTTGCTGGATTTTTGTCTTTGGAAAAGGGGGGTGGGGGGGGAAGAGAACCTACTAAAAAGGAAGGAGAGAATAGCACGGCTGCATTTAAAAACAAGTTAAACCAGATTGTGTGTCTGATTTTCAAAGCAGCTCATGAATAATTCGGACTTCTAGGGCCCTCCACACAGACTCAGGGTCTGCCTTGCTTCTTGACGCCCCCCACCCTTCCTTTCTCAGAACTGAGGCAAAAAGAAAAAAGGAGCCAACAAAAGTGAAAAAAAGAAAACCCCCAAAAAAGAACCTTCTTTGTTTTCTGTAGAATTTTAAATTGTGGCCAAATTTCTGATGCCAGTTTTACTGGAATACCAGAGCTGACATCAAAGGTTTTCACTTGGTGAAAGTAAAAGCAGAATCTGGCACCTTGCACCCTCCTGGAAAGCCACCAATCCTTCATTAAAGATCTTTAGAAGCCAGGACAACCTGAAATTACATTTCAGAGGGTCAGAACCATGGATATAAAGATTCATTAGGGAGGACGCTTTCTGACCAGAGCTTCCTGGCACCACGTGGCAAATCAAAGCAGAGAAAGTCCCCATCCCCACAACGCCTCCTTAGTCATAACTGGAGAAGCACAAACCCAACTCCACGCTGTGATACCTCAYAAACACTTTAAGCATGCAGGAATCTGCAGCGCTTACAGCAAAAATCCACCCAAATGGCTCCAAAACATTGCCTGTGATCGCCGTTTTGCTGCAGTTGATGGAGTAGGACTTTAAGGTTTTGGGTAGCTGAAAAAACAAACAAACAAGAGTTTGATGGAAGAAACTGTCTCGTGGCCTTAATTATCAATAGTAGCGAGCCTTGGAGAATTAGCTCCATTGCTTACTAATACTCGACTTCGATTTCAGCCTATGCAAACATATTGGGTCAATAGAAATACCGAGACAAGCACGAAAGTTAAACAAACAACTTCATTCTGTCAGAATTACTTGGAGCAAGTTATCAAAGTAATCGATGGCACGTAATAACTATAAGACAAGAGGTCAATACGTTATAGCAGTCAAAGGCAGAGGATGGCTCTAGCAGAGAGTGATCAATGGCACCCCAGGAACGCCAAAGCACTTGGTGATGAAGCAATGTCCATCATAAAGTCATCAGCGGACCCCGGTATGGTTCAGGAGCGTGCCACGCCGCTCTCTGTGATGGGCACTGAGACAAGCAAGGCTTTCTCTTCCCTATAAAAACCCCAGGATCCTCTCTGTCCATTGCAGGGAAGGAGGCACGTGGAGTTTAAAGAGGAGACTCAATGCCTCCATGGATTGACCAGTGTTGGCACACCCATCCTGAGAGCCACGGCTGGGGCTGCGGTCAATCCTGGTCTACCAGAGCCTCCCATCCCGCCCTCCAGTGGGAAGAAGTCCTCCCCCCGGCACAGCGACCACCGTGGTGATACCACGTCCTCCCACCGGCAGTTCCTGCAGCTGCCGACACGTGTCGTGGCATCACTTCCACTCCAGCACATCATTTGTTCCAGAGGAGCCCAACCTGTACTTTTCATCTGATACTCAAAATCACTTGCTTTTAAATACAGCCTGTCATTTTTAGATGACTAGAAGTGTCAAAAACATTTGAGATCTAAATGAAATTTTTTCCTTTACAGGATGAGAAAAACAGATCTCTTTGGCCTTAAGTTTTCCTGTACTTTTACTTTTAGAATCACTGAGAGTTTTGCTTTTGGTTTATCCTGAAATTGTTAACTCCTGGCTTTTTTTTTTCTTAAATAACCAAAGAACCAAAACACGGTTATTCACTCAGCTCTACCGAGCCCTGCCCCCCCACATAGCCCCCAAATTCAGGCTCCAGAGATGTGGCACTGACAACATCAACGTAACCCACGCGTGGGGAGCGGAACGGATCCCACCACCCACTCCGTCTCCGTTACCAGCTTCAGCCTCTCAAACAAAAGCAGCGGTGCCCATGCCCGGATGCCGCTCACGTTGAAACAGAGCAGTACATCCCCAGGGCACAGCGACTGGCAAGTCACTGTCTTTTATGAAATTCCCAGCTCTCCCCAGTCCCCATCCCCCATCGTGACAGGGACATGCAGAAAGATCACCGTGCCACAGACAGATATCTGGGTAACGAGCTTTTATCTCCGGGTGAATGTGTCGCAGAAGTGGAGCTAATTAACTGGGGCTCTGTTTTTGAAAAAGGTTAATATTTTATCACGTCTTCTATCTTGAGGAATAATTAGCCCTGGCAGTACCAGCTCTGCCGTTTCCCAAGGGACTGAGCGAGAGACTGGAGGCTGGAGAGAGACACGTGGTATTGATGTATAGGCAGCATCTCAACTCTGGCCTAACAATACATCTAACCAGCGGTTACTTCTCAATACAAACTAAACCGCCGTAGAATATTAACAAAGGCAAAACCCTGCTCCAAAGGCTGTATGTATTCTGCTCGTCCTGGTCTATGCCCTCAGGTACAGGGGATGCTTTAAACCAAGGCACTGCAACTCAGTCAAGAGCTTCACAGCTCCAGCACCGCACACCAGTCCAAGCCCCTTCTCCCCAGGCACCGCTGCCGGTACCAGCTCTGGGGCAATCTCTTCCCTCGTGGCTCCAACCCCCTGGTCTGCACAACAAGAGGGAAACCCCAAAGGCTCCCCCAACTCTTCCATCCCAACGACAAACCTGTTCTCATGGGGGAAACCAACTGCTGAAGCAAATTCCCACAGGGACTGCAAAGAAGAAGGTCCCCCCAGTGCTTGCACATCAGTCCTCATCGGGGGGTACAGCACACAACATCTCCCCATGAGGCTGCTAAGAACAGGGCTGGGATGCAAGTAGAGTAAATGAAGAAATTGGAAAAGGATGAGGGAAGAGTCATTTCAAATCGACCCAGAACTATTTTGTGCATGTGTTTTTCTTGGMAAAATGCAACGGACGGGTGGGTGGGGGATTTCCAAAATGAAATCAAAACTGTCTCACGGGGAAACAAAACCAAAATAACTTAGGTGAAGGAAATCTATCACTTGGAGAGGGGGGAGAAACTGTTTTCAGCTTTTTTTCTCTCTGAAACCACAATTTTTGGCAAGCAAAACATCAGTCCAAACAAAATAAAGGTGTTCTCCTCCAGGGAAGAGACAGCTAGGATGGAGGCTGTGCCTGCTCCTGAGTGAGGTCCTTGGACTCTTCTCGGAAGGATGCCTGTCCCATGGGGATGCTCCTCCTACCCAGCGAGGCATTGTGGGGCTGGGACAAGGGACAACTTGGAGAAACAAAACATAGCATGTAGGAAATTTCATGATACACCATGGTGTTTGCTGGAACAGTCCAGAGTCACCCTCGCTGCCAGGAGCCGGGCTCCGAGACACTGAGGTCCTCTGGGCTCCCCTGGTAATCACGCTGCCGATCCCCTTTGCCCTGCAGACACCTTTGTGCTGGTTTTGGCTGGGATAGAGTTAATTTTCTTCATAGTAGCTAGTATGGGGCTATGTTTTGGATTTGTGCTGGAAACAGTCTCCATAACACAGGGATGTTTTAGTTATTGCTGAGCAGTGCTTGCACAGAGTCAAGGCCTTTTCTGCTTCTCACCCCACCCCACCAGCGAGTAGGCTGGGGGTGCACAAGAAGTTGGGAGGGGACRCAGCTGGGACAGCTGACCCCAACTGACCAAAGGGATATTCCACACCATATGACGTCATGCTCAGCATATAAAGCTGGGGAAGAAGAAGGAAGGGGGACACGTTCGGAGTGATGGCGTTTGTCTTCCCAAGTAACCATTACGCGTGATGGAGCCCTGCTTTCCTGGCGATGGCTGAACACCTGCCTGCCGATGGGAAGTGGGGAATGAATTCCTTGGTTTGCTTTGCTTGCACGCGTGGCTTTTGCTTTACCTATTAAACTGTCTTTATCTCAACCCATGAGTTTTCTCACTTTTACCGTTCCGATTCTCTCCCCCATCCCACCGGGGGGGAGTGAGCRAGYGGCTGTGTGGTGCTTAGTTGCTGGCTGGGGTTAAACCACAACAACCTTTTAGCCGAGAACACAGCTCAGGAATCGTTTCTGCTCACTGTGCAGACAAGTGCCATAACTCACACTCCTAGCACAGCTCTTTCAGATATAACTAGCTTTGCTCTCCAGAAAAAAAAAGAGTAACACAGCCACTTAACTGACACAACCTCCTGCATTCAAAACACCCGCCTATACATTTCCATAAGCTCCTCATACAGTCTAGCTCACTCCTCAACTCCTTCCCAAGAGTCGCCCTCATCCTTCTCACTCAAGAAAAAGAAAAGGAGGGGGARGAATAGGACTGCAAATCCACTGCTGCAGAATAAGCACCATCACATTTGCCATTCCCCTACAGCACCCATGATCGAGACACAACCAACCCTGCTCCTGAAGAAACACCAGCCTCCCCCTGCCCCTGCCCCAGCATCCCTTCCCAGTACCATTTTTAATTAAAGCCCTTCAGCCTGCCTTTCTCTAGGCAGCCCCTCGAGATACAAAACCATGGTATCTCATGGCGCTTCAGATCCTGCCCCACTTGGTGGTCGCAAACACCCAGCATCAGAGTCCGTGACTCCAGAGCACAGTTCACAACCTGGGATCACTTGAGCTGTGGTCCGAAAACCTGAGGGGAGCCACTGTGCTGCCAGGGTGAGGAAGACATAACACCTCCGAAACCAACAGGGTGGCAGTCCTTTCGCTATGATGCAGGTAGCCTGGCAGTAACGGTTATCCTCCATTTCTGCCTAAGAGTCGCTTGTTGGCTGACCTGACCCACCACCTCCAGCTCCAGGAGCAATCAGGCAGGGGCYAGAGGGCACAATGGCATTGCAGGCTGCTGCAGACATCAGAGCAAAATCTGGGGTTGGGTTGGGATCTTGGCACTTGGAAGCCCCACTCCTCCCCAGGGAGGTCTGTGCAAGTCACGCAGGGCAGTTCAGATGTCGGTGGGGCCTGCGGAACATACTAACCCCCAGGAGAGGGGGGTTAACCTACCAGCAGAGCCAACATGGACCACGGCACAAGCTCCATCACATCTGAGGAGGGAAGAACAGGCTCTTCAGGACAAGTGGTCTGGCCAGTAGTGTTGCCCAAGGACAGTCCCCAGCCCAGACACAGGCAGCCACCTCAGGGTAGATGCGACCTGTCTCAGTCCTCAAGCCCACCACAATCCCATTTCATGCAGCCCTTTTTCATCACTACTTCCCCCCTCCCCCACATTAAAAAACCCAAAAAGCTTCAGAAGAGGGCATTAAATAGAAAGAGATATTTGAAAAAGATCATCACATTCATCAAGTTTTGCCCCCTGAAGCCACAGCCTCTGTCTCAGAAGCCATCAGGTCTAGCTGGCCTGCTCCTCAAGCCCTCCACCTCCAGGCAAGCTGTTCCATGGGCCACCAGACAACAAACATGGGGCAGCAAACATCACAGATGCTGTCACGTGTTGGGGTGGCCACAGCCATTCCCAGGATGGGGACTTGGACACACACCAGCTGTTTCCCAGGACTGTGCATTTCCAGCCCAGTTCACAGCGGATGGGTCCCCAGAGAGACCCATCACACTTCCTGCGTGAGCTCTCCAGAAGCAGTAGGTGCAGCTATCGGAAAAAGGCTCCTTACCGATTTCTTACCAGGTGTCCCCACATCTATGCAAGATGCCAACTCCAGCAGAAGCAGAGGAATATGAAACACTGGGTTTTTGCAGCACTAAAATGGTCCAATGAATATTCTTCTCCACTTTCAGGCAACACCATGGAGTGGAGAATCTGTGGGATTTTTGTCTCTGCGTGGGAGTGGGATTTTTGTCTCTAACCGAGTTTTCTCAAGTCTTACGAAAGAGAAAAGTTTATGAGTTTCAGTTCCAGCTTGAAACGAGGAGCCAGGGTCACTTTTTTTTTCCCCAATTTTTTCCCCAATGTTCTCTGAGCAGAGGTCTGGACAGATCGCAGCCCTGCAGCCTAGGCAGGATTTAGCCAGGATCTTCCTCTCTCCCGTGAGGAAAGGCAAAGCAGATGGTCACGGTCAGTCTTCCAGTGAGTTCAGGCATCCCTAGCAGGAAACACTTCAAATTATGGGTCCTATTCTCCCAGAGGAATGCACATAAACCAGGAACCTCTCTACTGGAAGAATTGAAGTGGTTTTGGATTTACACAAACGTGAAGGAAAAAAATGTGGAGTTCTGCATGCACAGCATATTCTGAAATACCAGAGACTAAGAAGCACATGGAAACATAGCGAAAACCTAGGGTGCTGCTTGCAGCCCAGCCTTTAAGGCCTTCTCCTTTGCTGATGTGGCTCTGGCCAGCTGACACAAGGAGACTGCGTCTTTATGGCAGTCTTGGATGGATGCAGTGCTAAGGCCACTGCATCTCACACTGGATGCACTGCAGAGGATGCACAGTGGAAAGCAGGGCATGAAAACAGCCGCAGAGCCCAAGCAGCATAAAAAGCTGATACTGAAACACTGTGGGGACTGTGCTGGAGTCTAAGCAACCCCACCACTGGCAAAGCCTTGCAATGTCAAGCCAGAAGAGATACATGAGTGTGGTAGTTAAGTGCATCGCTCTTAGGTGATGAACCCCAAAAGAGGAGAAGAGAGAACTCCCCTCACTGCTGTCCCACCAACCTGACACCACCGAACATATCAATGTTGCCCAAGCAGCAGCACAGACTCTCACTTGTTAATCACATGGACGAAGGCCTCCAGTCACCTCAGCACTCCTCCATCAGGGCGACTGCACAGCAGTAGGTACACAGATTTGAAACACAGATTTGCTACTGACGTAATGACCAATCCTGGAAAAGATGGCAGGCAGTGAGAACAGGAGGCTTTAGCAAGCATGCTTCCATGTGCACCTACCCCTCCTCTCATTTAAATGCACTTGCTATGAGTGACTGGAGAATTAGGGCCCGTAGCGTCTGCAAGATAGGAAAGATACAGGTAATGCAAGTGCTGCAAGGACAGCTATTCAAGCAACTTCAAAGCTTGTTACACAAACGCAGGCAGCTGGGGGAGAAGAACTACAAATTATGTGCGCTGCAATCAAAGTTTGTAAATTATGTCAGCTCTTACAAAACGCTGGGCCAAGCCTGAGAGGCAGGAGCCCCAGAGGGCTCAGAGATTTCTGCAATAAGAGAGAAACCTAGGCTGATTTTGTAGCTGACCCCGCTTCGATCAGGAGGCTGGATCAGAGACCTCCTGTGGTCTCTTCCAACCTGAATTATTCTATGATTTTTTGAAGTGCCTGTTTCTGATTAATAGCTGTCTTGCTTTCCTTGCTTAGCTGCCAACAATTGCAAATCTCAGTACTCCTCGTTCTCTCTGCTACCTGAAAACAATCTCTCTGGGTTTTGATCACATACCTGTTCCTCAAACCTCCTTGGAGTTTCAAGTTTAAATTCACCCAGAAGACCAAGTGCAAAATGCCACTACATGTGTGGTGAGCACTCCAGATGGACTGAACCTACAAAGTGCAGAACTGAGCTCTTTTGAGTGAAAGACTCAGGTTTTGGCCCACTATAGTCATAGGTGGGTCAGGTTTAGCCAACAGGCACGCAAAAGTCAGTGTTGGCCCAGGAATGCTAGGCAACCAACTGGTCATCACAACCATGAGATGCTGGTACAGCTGTCTGACAGGGGCTGGGAGGCCAAAATAACTAGTGCATGGTAGTCTGGGGAACACAGTGCACACCCTTACTCAAACTATGCCTCACCCTTAAGTCTTTGGCCAGATGGGACTTTCCCAGTTTGCGTCCTCTAAATTGCACTTTGGGCTTCACACTTTAGTTCATTCAAAAGCCTCAGCTCTCCAGCAACACATAGGTCCAAACTGTGAGTGAAAGCAGGTCTAAGCTCTAGCACAAAGCCATAGGTAGTGGGTTTTGATAAGGGGAGCTCCATACTGGGTCTTTTGTTAGCAGACGGCAAATTTTCCCAGCTAGGGGTACCGGCTGCCCTTGTAACCAACTTGTATAGCAAAGGTCTGAATTCCTGGAGGGCTGAAGAGCTTGAAAACAGGATAACTATAATGAGAAGAGATAATAACGACAGTTCCCTAAAAAATAAAATAAATCCCAGCATCATATGATGATCCCATCTTACATAGATGGTATGGCTGGATCTCAAATGGTCGATCAGTGGTTGGTGATAGTGTTTGGAGAGCAAGCTGGCTGCCCAAAGCCGTGTGTCTCTCTGACTTTCAGCTGCCCAACTGCATTAGGAGAAGCTACAAAACATACTAAGATACTTTCTTTCACATTGCCAACCTGTGCTAGCTATTTCGACCATTGCCAAAGAGTTACCAGGTTGCCCAGAAGAAGCATGAGCAATTCTCTCTCTTAAGACGTTGCCCAGCCTATGAAAGTTTCAAACTTAGGCCACAAAAGCCAGCTGATTGACAGCAGAAACAAAACCTTGGCCTCTTCAGGCGGTTCCAGTTTATGCCCAAGACACATGCCAACCCCTGCTCCGCTTGATGGACTGTTCTCATATCTTCATCCCCAGAGATCGCAGCCTAAGGAGGTGATGGAAAAACACAGTGTCGAGCGCTAACCTCTTGGGGTCTGGTATCCAAGAGACAAAAGCAATCATGATGTTTCCTAATGGAGATACTTTAGTCTCAAATGTGTTTTCCACCGTTCATTTGTGTAACTGCTTGCCTGCAGGGTCATGCTGTGCTCTTGCCTGTAGTTAGGAATAAGAATGAGATCAAGACCAAAGGCAGGGGGATCCCAGATCTCCTCTTAACCACCTAATTCAGCCTCAGAGTATGCTCTGCTGGCAAGAGATCCAGGGACAGCCCTCACCCATACAGAATTTTGCCCAAATGTGATAAATCTTATTTTGTAATGAAATCACAAATGCCCTGGCTTTGCCCAGAGAACAGTATAACAGCCGGAATAACAGATCAAGGGACAGAAAAACTCTTCAGGATATTGCTGGCAATCATGCAGCAGCTAATAACAAACCCCAAAAGCAAGAAGAGACCCGTACCCCCTTGCATTCAGCCCCCTCCAACTCACACGAGGTGCTGCCAGCCCGCTCTCCCTCAGGCATCATGTACTTTTCTCCCGGGGGAGCACCTGCGCGGGGACCCCCATCCCGCACAAGAGGGTGCAGGGTGGAGCAAAGCCAGCAGCACGCACACGTGGCCGCACAATCGTCTGGATTTCACCAATGCTGAGTCCAGAGACGTGGCAGCATTTGAGGGCTCTCTCTCCCCCATCCTCCTCACCTGGCTCCCTCTTCTGCGGGCCAGACTGGCTTAGCCTGCACAGCTCCATCCGTCCTCATGGACAGAGGTCTATCCGCCCCCACCACACGCAAGGCACCTCTGCTCAGACATGCCCCACTCCCTGCTGTGCCACCACCCCTCTGCCCTGAGCAGATGCACTCGGCAGCATCAGGCTCAGGGAGACCACAGGCACACACACACCCCCGCACCCACACCACTTCTTGCCCAGGTCTACAACAGAACACATCCAGAGTCAGTAACTCACAAGATGCTGCCTGAATAAGCAAATTTTAAAAATAACAGAATCCCTCGGGACTTAGTCTGCATTACGCAGGAAATCGGATTAGCTCAGCTACAATCCTGAGGCCGCAGTGAGAAATGTATGGAGTCAGCAAAGGGAAGGGCAACAGTAGACCAGGAAAACCTCTAGGTTCAGTTCCACTCTCAACTGTTTGAGGTCCATCCGGGTAACACTCCAGCAAACCTTCCCTCGAATTCAAAGTGGGTTTGGCCACCTGCTAGGTACCTACCTGCTTCTGCAGGTCTAATGTTCAGGTACTGCTGAGGATGGCAAAGCAGAACCCCACCCCTGTCCTGCCTGTGAAATAAGATGGGCTTTTCTATACGTGTCGTTCTCCAGACATTAAGTTCCTCCTTTGGGGACTCTCAACAAACCTGGCAAGGAAGATAAGATGCCTAAATCCCTATGTGGGGTACAAAATGCATTTCTAGCTGCTGAGACCCAGTGTTCACCTTGATTCATCTCAAAGTGGTTTTGGTCTAGCAGGCAATGAAGTTGAAGGAAGACAAGGCAATGTGAGAAGTCCAAGGGGACTCATAAACACGCTAAGCCAAAGGCAATGCTGTCAAAATCTACTTTTCTCCTTTTCGACTCTTCAGTTCCAAGAAGATATTACAATATTCTCAGTGCACTTGACTGCTTGCCACTCCTGGGATGCAATCATCAACTCAGCCAAAAACGGAGCCACTTCAAAACCTGCATGTGATACAGCTGCCCTCACGCAATCTGCACGCGGACATCTACACACGCTTTCACGTGCCGTGTGCCAAACGCGTTCGCACAGGACACGTGGAAGGTGTGCAGCGGCAGAGATGCACGCTCAGCCCCACGTGCCCGTGTACGCAGGTACCATACCTAGCAGAGGTAGGACCACCCTCAGGACAGCATGTTCCTCCCCGTAATCCCCATCCACAGCACAGTCAGGTATTTTCAACTACCCCAACTAGAGCTGCTCCAACATAATGCTGAACGTGCAGCCTCTGCACCCTTGGGATGCATGCTGCAATTAATGGGTCAAAATAACACTGCAGCGTGTAGTGCTTCAGGGCTGAAGTCCTGACTTTTCTGGACCTTGAGAACTCAAGACAGCAGCTCTTTGCCCCAGGGGAACGTCACAGGCATCACCTCTTCCCATCCCTCCATGAACAGTCCCTACGAGCAGAGCCACCAGCCCTGGGCAGCTCTCCCACCCAACGGACATTCTCCAGCTGGCACCACACTGCACTTTGAGTGAGGAAACCTGGAGGAACTCTTACGGTGTCTGTTGTTCCCTGCAAAGGGAACAGGACAGACTACAAGGGCAGAGCTTTTCTAGGGGCACAAGTTGGCGTGACCAGGCCCCTGGGCTGCCAGGATGCTCTCATCTTCAACAGACGATGCGACGCCTGATCTTCATACCTGCCAGTATCCCCGCCAGCCTTGCGTTTCAATCACAACTTGATTTTAGCAGCTGCTTTCTCTCTCTCAGACACGCACATACGCACACGAACGCACCCCCTCAAGCAGCTGTAAAATTCAAGCTTAACTGGGTAGGTAGGGCCTCTTGTAAAGCACTTGGGACTCAGAGAAGGAGGGAGCTTCAAAAATTTGGAGGATTATTGCCTTATGGCAGGATTTGAGAGGGCTCCATCCCTGGCCTCCTTGCTCTACTAGCTCTTGAGACAACACTACAAAACTCGTATTGGCGCTGTGGAGGAAAAAAGCAAGACGAATAGAATAAAACAGGCAGCAGGAGATGCCTGAGGCTGGCTGACATGATTTGCAATAGCTAGAGAAGTCTGCTGGAGGCTCTTACCTCTCCTCCAGCCACTACTCGCTCATCTACTCCTCGTCCCCTATTTCACCTCTCTGTTTCGCCGCCGTCAGCGAGCACAAACCCCAGCTCAGGTTGGTGCTGGCCATGACTCGTGGTCCCAGCCTAGCCTGGCAGCCACAACAGCATCTGCACATCTATTAAACCCAATGGAGCATTTGGGAGGCGGAGGTCAGTCTAAGCAGCATATGGAGCAACCGCATGGAGAATACCGGCCTCCCCAGGAGCTGTCTGCGACAGATGGAAAAAGCCCAGGAGCCATCACGACAAAATCTTCTGGCTGGGGGCAACGCATCCTCCCTGTCGGCTTTCCAAGCCRCTGAGCAATACTGGAAACCTCAGCTTCTCTCCCCCTGTGTGCACGCCTGGCACTGACTCACTCGCTGCTGTTTTGCTCCTGCGGTTTGCCAGTGGGAGTTGCAGAAGGTGGGATGTGGTGATGAGGTAATCCCAATGGCATGTGGCTACTGCGGCAGAGGGGGACTAGCCACCCACTCCAGCGGCATTGAGCTGGCTGCGCATGACGTGGACGTGCCACCTAGATCTGGGTCTAGCCTGCTGCTGTGGTCATGGGGATTTTTTAACCGTGACTTTTGGTGGGGATGTGATACACCACCACGGGACCATACATGGTCTTTTCCTGGAGAAAGACATCCCTTCATGTAACCCGAGGGCTTAGTCAATGTGCAACCAGGAACGCAGTTAACGGCAGGGAAATGCAGACGGGTCACCAGGAGTGATGCTCCAGCTGTGAGATCTCCCAGGCCGAGGGACATGATGTAGTCCACAGAAGCCATGGCATTTCCCTGGCTGAAATCACCCACAAACCAAGCACAGGCTCACAGCCCCGCGCTGGCCGGAGGCAGGCAAGGGGAGTCACCACGGTTTCTCCAGCTTCAATTCCTCGGAGCACTGCGATTCCTCTCCATCTGAAACCATTCCACTGGTTGCAATTTAAAAACAAAATCAATCCAGCAAACATTGCTAAGCAACTGGCTGTCAGTGCCACATCCCACCCCGCCAAAAGTATTTGCCCTCTCCGTGACCTTCTGGCAAGGAGCTTGCTGCTCAGCCCTTGCCAGATTTTGTATATTCAGCTATTGTTGGCAAGTCCAGATGCTTGGCTGGATTAGCAAAGAAAACTCCAGGAAATCTTCTGCAACCATCCTGGTGAAACACACCCCACAGAGAGGCTGTAAGGAGCAGCGGTCCCGGGTACTAGGATCAGGACTACGAGGTGCTGGTCTCGGGGCATTACCGTGGTTTGTAGGTCTGTGAGTCTTGGTGCTGCCGCGCATTGTACAGAGGCGATAAGAGATGGAGAGGAAACACATTGAAAACCTGGTCGGAGAGCAGAGCAAGCTGCTTCAGGCAACAACATCTGGCTGAGAGGCTGAAGGAGAGCCTGCTGGCCCATGGGGATGTGCTCAAGAGGTGGGTAAGACCCTCTCCAAAGTCTCCTGCTCACATGAACTTTCTTTGGGAATAGCAGCTGGGCAGGAGCACCTCGGCACGGCTCCCGGCATGGTGGTGCCCCTTGGTGTAGGGCCTGGGCTAGGATGCACCTTCCCCCAAGGTCAGCTGGAGCAGAATCGAGGCCTGACTCTTTGGGTTCGCTTTCATACAAGCAAGCCTGAGCACTTCCAGTCTGGCTTGCACAAAGCAGCCTAAGCCAGGTTTGCCGTCGAAACCAAGTCTCTCTCTAAGCACAGCCTCCGGCAGGTCATGCAGCGTGAGCCCTGGGGGTTTCCCATCTCTCATGCTAGCCCGGTCTGTGGTACTCAGCTCTCCCCTCTGCAGGAGGGACTTCTCCTAGTCAACCCCATGCTGGATTCTCTTTACATGTTCTTCTTGCACAGCCACCAGCAATTTCTCCCTGCTCCAAGAGCTGGCCATGCTCATCCACGCTTTCCCATCCAGCTCCACTGGGCAATTCAGGACCTGCTCCCAGGTTGCACAGTAGTGCCAGAGCATCGCCTGCGGCAGCTCCCTGGACACCTGTGCCATGAGCAAGGATTTCTTTCCAGAGAGGGCTTTGCAAACTCTGCACCTTCCTCTCCCCCTCGACCACCGTGCCCGGACCCTTCTCCCTCCTCCATCCCACCCATCAGCGCCTGCCACCCCCAGATCTCCTGGCAGCCCCATTTCCTCCGTGGCCRCTCTAACGCTCGACTAATGGTGCATCATCCGCAGCATTGTTCAGACATATTCAATAAATCAGAATCCAATTACCGGGTTAAGGAAATTGGAAGCAAATGCAATTAGCCCCAGCCCCTCCCACGTGCTGTGCCCTTGCTTCCTCCTTAATGAGAACTTTTCTTTTGCAGGAGCACTCAGCGCCGCATCCACCCGCCCAGGAACAAGGTGGCTGCCACCGAGCAGCGGGGGTACGGCGAGGAGGCAGGCGAGTCTATCTTCCCTTTTAATAGGGCAGATGGTTAATATACCTGGCATTAATTCTTTCCAGGAATAGCACACTCGCTCAGCTATAACACGCGTCCGTCAGGGCTGACAGCTCCTCTCCGGAGAAAGGAGCATCTGGTCCTTACTACAAAAAGGAGCTGAAAGAATAAATAAATAAAAAAGCACATTGCTTGCTATAGGGCTGGAGAACTGGTGCTGTTTCAGCATTTCAGCCTAAGCGCTACATTTGGACTGGAATAAGGGAAATTCAGAGTTGGGTCAGATGCCGGGAGTTGAGTCGCTCTGACCTGGGAACAAGGTGCAGCCTGGGCAGCATGGGCAGCAAGGTGCCGTGGTTGGGTCTGGCACAGGGCTCCCACCGGAGCAGGGCTTCCTCCCAAAGGGATCCCAGGAGAAGGCAGTAGAGGATGGCTGCTGCCAGTGGGCTGGGACRTAATGCCAGACACAGCTCTTCACGAAGGGCTTGCACCGGCTGTGGGCTGGGGACCGCTGGCAGGGGCCAGGCATATGCTGTGCCCTCGGAGGACAAGGAGAAAAACTGCATTGAGGGAACCTTGGGAGTATTTCCTACACCAGMGGAACACTCCGGCATCGCTCCGTCTAGCAGACTAGACCCCACCAACTATCAGCAACCTCCAGCCGTGAAGGGCAGCTCTTCCCCAATGAGTTTGGAGTGGCGACCGGAGGGAGGCTACAGCTGCGCTCATGGCAAGCGAGGGTGCACCAAAACTCCCACCCTGCCCTTCCCACACTGACAGCAGTGAGGGAGCGCGGGTCCCGCAAGACAACCCTCGCTGCAATCCTCCCTGCCTCCCTCAAGAGGTCCTTTGGGAGCCAAAGGATATTTTTGATCCCGAGGGTGCTAGAGCTGCTAGTAACCCAACGAGTTCTTACCTTCCTCTCCCCGTCCGTCAGCAATAGTCCCTTATTCCCCGCATTAACTCCTCCCTCTGCAGAGCAAAATAAGTGCTCAACAGTTATTTTATCCCCCTTGCACCATCTCATCGCATCCTCTGCAGAGCAAGAGTTCCCAGCACCAGTGAAGACTTTGCCCATTGTGGAGATGCGCTCTCGCACACCCATTACTTTTCTGAAGGGAAAAAAAAAGTCTTTTCCTTTATTTCCCTATGGTCCTGGAATAATTTATACAGGTTTTAATTAATAGGTTTAGGAGTGCCAGACATGCCAAGAAATCAAGTAAAGTGAAAGATTCAGTCCTAAAAATACAACCCAGGCAGAACTAATCCCAAGCGCACCCACTGGGCGTGGGTGAAGGGCCCAGACCCACCTAGCATCCCAAAACCACAGCCCTGAAGAGGAACGGGACTATCCACCCATATAATGAAGTCTCGTGAGGAAGATCAGGAGAAATCGGGGGGGAGGCAGAACCTGTGATGGCGGGTGTCGCGGACGGCGCGGTCACTGGGGATCCTCTCGCTCTCCCGCTGGTTAAAGGCATGCAGCCGGTACGGGTCCTCGCCGCCCTTCCACCTCCGGGCGCTCAGGTACCTCCGCTCTTCAAACTGATCCCAAAGGTCGTCCCAGTCCACGTCCGAGCCCTGCGCGCACAAAGTCAGCCCCGTTAGAGAGAGGAGAGACCGGAGGACAGCTGACCCCGCTCCAGAGGTCCTCCCGAGCCCCACCGGAGGCTGGTCAGCCCTGCGGCAAGGGCAAGCATCGCAAGAGCAGGCTAACAAGGAGCCTCATTAAGTCTTCAGGAATTTTTTTTTCCTTAGGTCTTGAAACAGCACGTCAAAGAGAGCCTGCCAATTTGAATTTTAAATGACTAATTTGAAACCAAATTCAGGTCTCTGGTGGATCCCCCTCTCAAACAGCACTGTCTCAAGAAATATAGAAGCGCAAAGGTCTTGTTAGGGTCTTAAATTTCTCTCCAGCCAAAAACCAAAGGTATTTTACACCACATGCCCCATTGCCCCTGTAACCCTTCAGGCGGGACAGGGCCATCAGACAAGAGCAGTTTCATCAAGCACAATCCCATGTTTCCACAGCCGTACCCTGGCCCCAGGGCTGGCTCCAGCAACAGGACCCTGGAAGAAGGGGGCCGTCATCCTCCCAGCCCGATTTCGGTCCGTCTTTGCCACAAGTCTCCCACGGAGGACTTCAGCCCTACCGCAGGGAGAAGAGGGGGCAAGCATGTGCCCATGCGGTCCCCCCCCCTCCAAAAGGATGGAGAAGCTGCATTTTGGAGTTACCTGACAGCTCCAACAGCCATCAGGGGGTTTAAGCATCCCTCAGCAGCGTAGTGCTGTCAGGGGGTTTAAGCATCCCTCAGCGGCGTGGTGCCGGAGCCGGTGAGCATAACGTGGCACTGATAAGATCTCATCGTTACAGCAGCACAACCTCTTTGATCTCAGCCTACATGTAACACAGAGAGATGCAAACATTTACAGACATCTCAGCCCTAAAGAAAATTGTGATCTTATCCAATAATTGATCTTTTCTTCTTTTCTTTTTTTTTTCCCCTCCTCAGTTCACACCATCTCAAAGCCGATTTTGCCTGCTAATAGCGCAAAATGAAGCTTTTGAAATGGACGATTTTTATCCCGTAATTGATTTTACTCACATCTGGCAGCGTTTTTTCTCTAGTCATAGGAAGGGGAGGAGGGAGCACTGGCTCCTGCAAGTGAACCATGGCAGGATCAAGCCGGGCACCTCCAGCCACACGATGCCCCATACCGCCCTGGGTCACAGCAACACGAGCACCCCCAAAAAGCTCAGGGATGCAGGGGTTTCCAGATACAGGGTCGTATTCATCCTCCCCTGGTGTGACCCCATGGCCTTCTCAGGAGCTCCTCCAGCACTTACCCCAGTGTAAGGAAGACCAGAAGAAACCCCTGAGCCACCACCCATACTAGGAGAAAGTTATTCAGGACCAGGAGAAAGTTATTCAAGGCTGGGAGAAAGTTATGAAACCAGTAAGGTCACTGCAGGAGCTTTACGAGGAGGATGTACGTAACCCGCCTGCGGGCTTTCGGGAGGACTGACATACACAGGGTGATAAATATTGTTTATGTTTTTTCTAAGGCATCTTGCAAAACATGATTTACCGCCACAGTAAAAGATCAGGGAAAAGTGAGCCGATTGCACCACAGAGCCACCAACAGCCTGACGTTCATAAGATTTCATGATGACCCCGGGGGGCCTGGTACCGTTAAAACAACTGCCGCAGAGTTGCAGTCTCTAAATTTTAATGCTGTGAAGAAAAGAAAAAGTTGGTTTTATCAAACTTAATAAAAAGAGAAATGGCTTTTAAAAGCGGCCACATAGCACTTAAGGCTGTTGGATGTATATATATATWTTTTTTTTTTTTAATGTCAATTAAAACAAATAGCCTTGGACCAGCTGGAAGGAGAGCAGCCAGGCAAGCATCTGACGGCTCAAGTGGGCGGGATGGTGGGCTCCCATGGGCAGCCGCCGCTCCAGGAAAACTGGACCTTCTGCACATGCTGCAAGGGCAGCGAGGCTCTGGCCAGGCCAGCAGAAGCAGAGGGTCGGCACACGGGATGGACTCGGTGCGTGCTTCAAGGTCTGGGACGGCATTTCCCCTGCATCCGTCTATCCCCATTACCATCCTGCTACTGGGGGATCTCAGCGGTAAATGGCTACATGGACAGATACCAGTGCCTTATCCATGGCATTTGCTTCTCATCCTGCCCTGGATATACCCTGCATCCAAGGGTTGCATTCTTGGTTCCCACTGCAGTGAATAACTAATATCCCCGTGAAATCTCCACCTGAAAGACATCAGCCCACTTAGATTCACCCAGGCTCTCCTTTTTGGGTTGAGGAAAACTACCAGTAGGATGGTTCCTAAATATCAGTAGCCAAATACTCGTCTGAGATCAAGAGCAAATAGATGTCAAATAGAGATTCAAGAGTTATTGTAACCACCACCTGGCCACAGAGCTTTAGTTATAAAACAAGCCCAGAGATGGGGTTAACTTTCTCAGCCAGAAGTAGATATCCGGGTTTGGTCATTTGATTTCAATCCACATCTCCTGTCCAAATCTTCCGGCCGTTCCTCCACTTTCCATCCTGAGCTTCCCCCCAGGGTAACCGAAATCGGAGCGGGATGCTTAGACACACGCGTGCACCGACCTTTGCAAAAAAATACCTGCGCAAAGCGGTGAGGGAAAGCAAGGCAGCGTCCTCGGATGAAAAGCTCCCAGCTACGCAAGCGGTGGGAAGCAGGAGACCTCCCCGACCTGCATGCAGGGACTCGCCTGTTTCTCGGCGCCTGATCAGGGACGGGAAAAGCGAGTTAAAGCGGAAGGAGAAATCGCCTTCGCTCACCCAGGGACAGCACGTCAGTTACGGGTTACCGGATAAGGTCTTCATTATAATATTTCCGCCATGTATTATCACCTTTTCCTCACACCAGAATTCTGTCTTGGGAGTTATTTAACTGATGTGCAGAAATCTAAATTTAATTTATTATGATCTAACTCACTTTAGAAGCCAAATTACCCTGCACTAGAAAAGAATCAAGTCAATACTCCACTTGCCTTTCTATTTATCTTCTACAGGGCTGCTCTCTCCAAGTTTCATATTCATTTTCTCTCATGTACTGGTAATAAATTTTCATTTTTTTTCTTGGAATTAGGTAATTTCTCTTTCAACATTGCAGTTTAATGGCTGATATTAATTATAGGAAACACAGTCAATGCTTAAAAGAGTTCGAGAGACTCAACGAGTCTGCAGGAAAGAGGAAAAAAAATATCCAAGGGGTAGCCCGCTGCTCTTGGCAAACAAGTGCCAAGGCCATCCCCGCCACCCCTTCCTCTCTGGGAGGACACCGCGCTGGGGGGGGTCAACGAGAGTGACCCCCCCCAGGCAAGGAGGCATGGACAAAACTCATTGAAGAGAGGAGCTCCTGTCTCACGCTAGTGCCCAGCCGACAGCAGGGCTTGCCAAGAGCCTCCTCCTTCGCCTGTCCACTAAAGGCACCCCCCCAAAACCACCTGCTAAAAGCACCCCTCCAAAACTATCCGTCACCTCGCCAGCAAAGGGCAAACGGCAAACTCCCAGAGCAAGCACGGAGGCAGCTTTTCACCGCGACTGTACATTAAAGATTGAAAGCCTCTCGGTGCAAAGATGTAATTCGTCATCTGCCTCTTAAATCAAGGCTCAGAACCAAAAAAAAAAAAAAAAGGAAAAAAAAAAATAAAAAAAAAAAAAAAAAAAAAGTGGTGCTGCAGGGGGAGAGCAGGTCATTAGCAGTAAAACTACAATTTTCTGGCAACTGCTAATGCCTTGTTTGTGTGGATTTCTGCGAATATGACATTTTAATGGCATAATAATTGTGTGATTACAGTACAGCAGGGATCACTGGAGCGGGAAGGAGGAACGAGCGACCCAGCCAGCTGCTGCTGCGGGCCCACAGCGTCCCCACGGGATGCTCTGCCCCCTCCTGCCTGCACCCGCAGGCAGCCCCCAGCACCCCTCGCCGGCACGGGAGGCCAGCACAGGCTGGATGCCGGGCAGGAGGCCGGCGTGTTGCAGCAGCACCTTGGCCGCGGTCAGGCAGCCTGGCAGGGAAAGGGCATTTAGGGTGAAAAGCCTGGCCCAAGCGGAGCCAGCGGTGACCGGGGACAGGCAGGTCGCACTGGTCCCCAGGGCAGCCTCCAGCTGCCCAGGAAGAAAAGGAGTGAGCGGCACAAGCCAAGAGCGGACTCTGATTCACTTTCTTCTTTCGTGGCACTGTTTTAAAATAAAGAACTTCAGCCTTTGCTAAAATAAAAGCCGGTTTCCTCTTGGGGCTGCTGAGTGTTGCCGTTAGACCGAGGCGAATCGGACTGGCACCGTGCGCATCCTTTCAGGAGGCAGCAAACCCAAGCCAGCCCAGCGGGCGGGCAGAGCTGCCGGCGTTTGCCAGGGAGCCCCAAGTTTTGCCCGGGCGAAGGGGTTTTGCCTGTGCAGGTGCAATGATGACCCCAAGGGGGTCTGGCAGTTGCCAAATGGGCTTCTACAGCCCCTCAGTCCCTCCTGCACCTGGCTTTCCCTGGAAAATCTCATCCCTACATAATCCCTCACCGAGCGCTCGTCACTGAGCCTCCATCCTGCCCTTCCTGGGACTCAGGCATTAAAAATAAGGAGGGGAGGGGGAAATAAAAAAAAAAAAAAAATCAGCCTAGCACAAGCTCCAATAAACAAGCAAAAAATCCAGAAACTTGGATGCCCCGCAGCATGTCACTGCCCGGCCACGCTCGGTCGCTCCTCTGTCTGCGGAGGGTTGGAGCACGCGTGTGTGTTTGCCGCAGCTCAGGGGCACTGGAGGTGGAGGGCAATCTTTCAGCAGGAATTGCAACCAGGCATTATACAAATGAGATTTAAACGTCTCGCTGAAGCGCAGGGCCCCTGCAAGCAGGAGGTTCAATTATAGAGCTGTTACCGGCCGAGGCGCTAATGCCATCTGAAAGGATTATAATACTTCAAACACAGTAGGCTCATCCCTCCTCATCCCCCAGTGCCAGCGCATGCTCTAATAAGGACAGCAGCCCCAGAGGAGAAAGAAGCAGGGCAGCATCACGCTGCCTCCGTCCTCTTCCCTGTCTCCCCAAAACACCCAGATGGAGCATCGAAGTACAAGATCCTTCAGTCGAGCTTTGGTGTAGTTTTCCCGACACCAGATCCCAGCGGCCTGGCTTAGCCCCATGCATGCACTGCTGTGCATCCCGATGGCCTCATCCCCAAGATACAAGGGGGAGACAGACAGAGCACCATGGCCATGCTCTTTGCCCTGTCCAAAGAGAGCGTGGCGGTGCCAAAATCAGGCTGTGGGTCTCTGGAGAACAGGCTTCGTATCCATCCTGCAGCACGTCCTCCAGTGCTACGCGTACTGCTCAGCAGCAAACTGGCACAGACCTTGGCAGGGTCACACCCCACACCTCCTTTCTCTTACCCCCCTTCCCTGAACTGCACAGCCCCCAGGCCGATCAAGCACTTAAATACAAACTTAAGCAACTCCAGGCATTTGGAGGAGCCTACAGAAATCCCTGTTTAAATGCTTGAAGTTAAGTACTTGCTTAAGTGCTTCATTGGCTCAGTGCTGCCTTCTCCAGCTTTGGGCTGACATCAACCACGCATCGGAACCGGAGGTAGCCCTGGCCCCAGCTATCATCTGCCCTTAATTAGTCTTCTGCCCCGTGGGGATTTTAGCTCCAGTTGTTTTATCTGAGGGCTGTGAAGCCCTTCTTCCTCTTGCACCAGTACCTGGGCACAACACCCAGGTGCACTTTGGTGGCAGCTCCTCCGGGACCCCACGGGGGTGCGCAGCAGACCCATGTCTGCCAGGATCCCACCCTGCCCCAAGGAGGACCAGCATCTCCCAGTGCTTGGAGGTGATTTACTGCCTCTCAAGGGAGACTCGCAGATCTGAGTCTGCTCTGATCCCACTTGCTAGGGGAAGAAAGAACAAAAAAAAAAAAAAAAAATCAAATAAAATATTAATACGGATACCTAATTAAAGCAAAGCACTTCTCCAGCAAAGCCTGTCCTGCAGCTGGGGTCCCTGGAGAAGCTCTGAGCATTCACCATTAAGCTTCTCGCTGCCAGTAACCTTTCCCGGCTCGCGCACATCCACAGGCACACTGCTCCATCCTCAAAGGACGGAGCACTGCCTCCTCCTCTGCTAGCTCGACAGGGAACACGAGTCCTTGAGGACCTTCCAGCAAGTGTCCCACTTTCTCACTTGGCCCTGAGGCCAAGGCCATGCTATCACCACCCTTGCTGCCCTCCCTGCCCACTGCCCAGTTTCCTTTACCTGTCTCTCTCCAACCCACCCTCTAACGCCCACTCCTGCATGGGCAGTGTCTGGATCTCTCCTGTGTTGCACACACACGTTTATGCAATTAAGACACCTACTGCCTCAAGCAACAGGACTGACAAAGGCTGGAAAGTGGCCATGGAAGAAGACTTGACCTTCAGGAACTGGAAGAAGACTTGACCTTCAGGAACTATGGCTGCAACCACTGCCTGGATGGAAACATCCCCATTCAGGCTCTGGAGAAGGCTCTCCGGTGTCTTCCTCTGAATGTTCCTATGCTCAATTAGCATCAGCACAGGCTGTTGGCAGCTGATTCAGTGCAAGGAGCCATCCCCGGGCTAGGGCAGCTGGACATCATTAAGTCGATCACAGCTAGAACCAGCTCTTTGTGTATCTTCTTGTCTGTATCTGCGGTAAACGATATACAGGGTCTGAAACACCTTCCAGAGGTTTAAATCTGCTAAAGTCTCCAGCCAAACACAACGGCATGAAAAGCCACTGGAGAATTATTGATGTTTTTTCCAGTAAGGGCACCAAAGCTTTAATTTTAAAACGGATGGCAAGGGCAGCCACCAAAATGGGGAATTTATTTGCAAATCAGGAGCAGGGGACTCCGAGTTGCAAGGAGGGAAAGATGACAGATTCATTGCTTTGATGAAAGGCCAAATTTTGTTTCCAGGGCTTCCCTTAGGAGAAAGCAAGTCAGCTCAGAGTTCACACCACGCTTATCAGCAAGCACTCGCTGCGCCAGCAGCAGTGCCAATGGTAAAATATACCCCCACCTCCTGCAGGCAGCCTGGGCCTGAGCTTCACGCGTGGATGATGCTCCTATCCGCTGGCTGCAGCATCAGGCCACCGTCCTGCCTCCGTCGGGGAGAGGCAATGCACGCTGCCGGCCAGCATCACATGCCCCAGCCAGATCCCAAGGAATCCCCGTGGTGACCTCCATCATCTCCAACATGCTGAGGAACCTCCTGCCTCCCTGTGATGATGGAGAGGAGTGCAGGATCCAGGCCACTGACCTCTAGAAACAACATTCAGCTACAAAATTCCCTGTGTTCCCACTTGGAAAGATGATCTTCCTTCTTGGACCCCCAAAATCAGGTGCGTGCACGCGGCTGTACAGAAGCGCTTTGCTGTGTAAAGAACACAGACTTTAATTCTTTAAAATAATAAATTAGCCCATAGGATAGCCTGACACATGAAGACAAATCCTGTATAATTAAAAAGGAAAGGAAGCCGATTATATCCTCCTGGAGAATATTGCTGCCTGCTTCTGTTTTATTTATATGTTACACTGTATAATGAGCTGAATATTTAGGAGGTCAGCACAAACCAAGATGCTGACTGGAGAAAAGAGAAGACCTAGCTCTGTCTGTACCAGGAGCCAAGCAGGAGGATGGAGAGGATTTTTGGTCATCTCCTCCTCCCCCTGCCCACAGCTCCCCTGAGATGCTGCGGGACTGCTCGGATCAACTGCTCACACTCAACTGTTTGTGCTCAGGCTGCATCTGTCTGCCCAAGCCTCCATCAAAAAAGGTCAGGGCTCCCCCACAGCCCCCCAAGAAAGGATGAGCGAGGTCAGGCCCCGAGCCCGTTGGCACCTGCAAACTCTTCTAATGGGTCTGCAAACAGCAATTTTGGACAGCCAACAAGACCAAATGGGTTTTAAGAGTCTACAAGAGAGTCTCTGCTTCCACTGAGGATTTTTTTTTTTTTTTTTTTTAAGATTTCAGGTTTAAAAAAACAAAAAAGGTGGAAAACCACTGGTCTGGCAGCAGCTCTGCTCCACGGTGAGCCCCCCGGGTTGATGGCAATAGTCCCCCACCGATGCCCCCACTGCCGCTCCCACCAGCGGTGGGACACCCGCAGCTCCCCTGGGCCCTCTCCATCCTTCGCTGATGCCAGCTCCCCCAAGCGCCTTTGCCCCCTGCCAGAGGGGATCCCCTTGGCACCCCACTCTGGGCTTGCCGGAGCGTCAGGAGATGTCAGAGAGCATCTTGGTGGCCATTGTGCCGCATTAACCACAGCACCACGGGCAGCCCCTCCACGGGCCGTTGCCACCGCTCAGTGCCACCGTCTGCTGGCAGCACAGCGTGGGCAAGCCCAAGAGCTGCTCCCCTGAAGGTCGGCAGCAATTACATGGGGCACTAATTGGGAAAGAAAGGAAGGCAGCATCCCGTGTGTCCCCCATGGCAGCCAGGTTCAGCTCATTCCCAGGATCATCAGAGGTCAAACACATGTGGGAAGAGCCCAGACCCACGGCGAGTAAACAGAGTGGCAAAAGGGAGCTCTTGCATGGACAGACAGTGTTTCGTTTTCCTTCTGTGTCGTTTTAGGACAGACATGAGCTGCTTCCCAGCCATGAAGGTCAAACCAGCCTTCCCAGGCTTCAGCAGGAGCAGCAGATGATTTAGTACTTAGGCGCCCATAGCTGCACTCGGTCTCCAGCTGAGCTTTGCTCATCCTTCTGCTTAAAAGCCAAAGCTCCTACCACAACACAGAGCTTGAGCATCTCAGAAGTCAAAGAAGGTCTCCCCCTTCACCACGAAGCTGCGGGTCCCACACGCCAGCGGACAGCCCGGGATGGGGCGCATCAGGGGGGAAGGGAGGGGGAAAGGGGAGCTGGGAGGGAAGGCTAAAAGAGCCAGCAGCCGGAGTCCTGCTCTGCACCCAGCCCTTTAAAAAGCAGGCAGCTAATCTGAACCGCACCTCCTGAGCAAGGAAGGGATCGTGCTGTTAATACTCTCTGCATCCTTGACCCGACGTGGCCTTTTCACAGCAGCAAAGCCAGGGGTAATCCATCTGGTAATTGCTTCCATGGGGATCTTTACACAGCTTTAGAAACTAATGCTACTATCCTTCCCTGAGCAGCCGCCCTTCCAAACCAAGCAGCAACGAGGGGCGATGGATAACAGCAGTGTATTAATGTGAAGGCAAAAGTGCCTCTAAGGGAGGGAAAGCTCAGCCTTTATTTTACCTTGGTTTATTCTAACAGGGGGAAAAAAACCCAGAGATTAGAAAAATAGATATTCAAGCAAAATAAAAGAATTGCAAATACAGAAGGCAGTTATATGCACGGCTTTAGTTGTCTTCAGGAAGCCACCAGCTTGCTTGGCTTTCCCCCTCCCTCTGTCAGCTAACTGCTTTTGAGGAGCAGAGCTTTACCAAGGCACAACCTGCTCCAAGGAAGGAGTTCAGCAAGGACAAGAAATGCCATCAGTTAAAACTCCACACTCCTGCCCTCGATTTCCAGCTCTAGAAAAGCCCTGGACTGCCCCCCAGCCGTGCCTCAGTTTCCCTGCTCCTACAATTAACTCACAAGGCTCCCGCCTGGTGGGAGGCTCCCCAGAGAGCATCATCTGCGCTGAGCTGCTCCAGCACAAGGGCTTTTTTTCTCTTCCCATCTCTCACTCTTTGCAGAGTGGGAAGAGCGGAGGAAAACCATTGCTGGTGACTAACAAAATGCCCCAAGCCCTCTTGGAGAGCTTTYCTGGTGGATGCACACCGTGCAGTGGTGTGCTGCGGGCCAGCCCAGCCCAAACCATGCCAAGCAGCTTACCCTGGTACTGGCAGAGAAAATCTCAGTCAGAGCAGGACCTCTCCAACATATTTAAAAGCACCACCAGAAAATACACAGGCTGCCCTACCCTGCATCGAGAGGATGGAGGAGCCAGGGGCAGATTTTCTGCAGCTGGCAGGGGCAGCGCAGGCTGTGGGGTACTGACCCGTGGGGCATCCTGCAAACCCTCAGTGCACAACCAGAGCGCGGGACACGCTGGTGCCCGCCTGTCAGACACCATCCCACCAACAAAAACCGCCAGGGCTTCAATGTGACCCACCTCCTCATCTCACACACACACATTTTGCAGAGGGGCAGGCGTTTCTGTAACCCAGAGCTGGTCCTCAACATACAGGTGGAGGGAGATGAAGCTCAGGTCACGGCGACGATGCCCCAGAGCACATGTACTACCCAGCCGCCAGCCCATCCTCCCCTCAACTCTCCTGAAGGAGAAATTAGATATAAAATATTTCTGACAGCAAGAACTGATCTAAACCTTTGATCCTTAGGTACCTGCTGCTGGAGTGTCTGCAAGATCCCGGGCCTGGGAGCAACATGACTGACAGCACCAGAGATACAGCAGCATAATTTAGAGCGTATGTGTCAGCCCAACCTTCTCCTATCTCGGCTCAGTAATAGGAATAAAAAAACGCAACCCTGGCTAGTGAGAAATGCACCGTAGCAAGGTATGGTGAGTTAGAAAATAAATAAGCCTGTTGAGGAAGGACTGCGGGTCCCTGCCGGCCGCAAGCACAGGCGCTGCGGGAGCCTGAAGAAAGAGCTGTGCCTTGGGATGATGCGGGCTGGGATGGGATGGGGAGACCAGAGGCAGGGCACGGCTGGTGTGACCTGGCCRGGCAGATCGCAGGCAGATCTCCAGGGTCTGGCTGGCTTTCAGCAGCACAGCGCTGCTGCTCGCATGAGCAAATCCTGAGCAGAGCTGCGGCAAGGAGTGGAAGCAGGGGCATGGGACACGCCAGGTCCATGCAGCAGGGATAGCTCGAGGAGGACAACACAGAGTTGGCAGCAGGGGCCAAAGCCCCGTATCGAGGCCTGAGCATTATTTTAGGGTAAATTTGCCCCAAAAATCATCCCCACAGGGAGAGAAGAGATGGTGCTGGGAAAAAATCACAGCTTCTTCTGGAGCAAAGACCCCCTTCCGCCACCGCAAAAGCCACCTGCTTCCCTTGAGGGACAGGCTTAAGCAGCATTATCCTTCCCAAAAAGAGAAGCGGGCAAACAAGCATGGAGACACACACCCAACCACCCCCTCCTGCCGTGCTCATGTGAAGGCACAAGCACAGCTCGCCACATTGGTAGAAAGATCAGAGATGCAAAAGGGAAACAGAAGGAGGGTGGAAAAAAAAACACCACAAAAAAACAACCAAAGCTGTAATTGGGCTTGTAGCAAATGACATCTGTAATCTGGAGGACAGCTGTGTTACCACCAAGGGCCCATCACTGGAGCTCTCACACCCGGGAGGACGCTGGTTCAAAAAGCACTGCTATGTCATAGCCCGGAGACACAGGACAACCTTCCCTTCCCCCTTTCCCTAACACATTGGCAACATCTGATCAATATTTCTGCACATCTCTAGAAGCAAAAAAAAAAAAAACAAAAACAAAAACAAAAAAACAAACCACCCACTCAAAATAAAAATAAAAACCAAACCCACTGCTAAGTCACCTGATGCAGCAACCTCAAAACACCTCCCGAGAGCATGGAGATCTGGATGGAAACCAGCAACCAGGCACCAAGCTTTGGTGTTATTATCAGAAAAAAAATTAAATCTGTGTTTGGCACTGATTCTCTCTCACACATACACACACGTTCCATTGCAATAAGGAAAAGAGGATTTTTGGAGTCATCAGTCATGAAAACGTAGCATGGAAGTCTTGATGGGCAGCTCCTGCTTGGGCATGCACCAGCCCCCTTGGCTGACGCCGGAGGAGTTTTCCTCTGCTGCAGCGAGGCAGTACAGCTAACTGCTCCCGGCACGCTCCTGCCCAGCTCCACCACGACTCCACACACCGTGACTAACCCACACCCACAGGCAGCAAGCCTTGCTATGTACCTCAACACATCAAACCCCAAAACCTCATCCTCTTCAATGCAGACAGCAAAGCACTCCTGAAGATGGCATTTTGTATTAGCGCATGATGTGAGGAGGCACCATGCACGTGGGCAAGCAGAGCGAGCATGATACATGCCAGTGGCAGGGCTCAAATCAAGGCAGAAATAAGCCCCCGTAATTCTGTTGGCTCTTGATGCTTTGGCAGCATCGGGCTTGGAGGCGGGTGGTAGCTGCATGCATGGTACAGCTTCTCGCAGCACAGTTGGGTGGCAAGTCAACACATGCTCCATTCGTTGGCCATAGCAGCACRGATGTGTCACCACCAAAGGCTTGCCCACCTGTCTACCAGAAACAAGGCAACACCTCCAGGACCTCCAAACTCAAAGAGTCAAGCACCAAAACAGCCTCATGCTCTCTTCAACAAAGAGCATTCTGTGCCAGGTGAACACATTAGCTCCACCAGAAGCTGTGCAATATCTACTGAAGGCGAAGGTCCCTGCTCTCAGAAAGCTGCAGTGGGGAGAGGGGAAGCCCCACACGACGCAAGGAGCAGAGAGCAGAGGCTGGACCCACTTTTAGGCAGCCCCACCGCCCAGCTGGGCCACAGCCCGTCCCGCACGCCTTTGATCCCCCTTGCTGCCGCAGCGACATGCACCCCTTGCTGGCAGCACTGCATTAAGGATTAGGTGGGATCAGACGTGGGATAACACAAATGAGGTTGCATTTGCTGCTGACAGTAGCTGCAAAGAAATGAGGAGCCAGTCTTCCCAGCCAGAGGGAAATGAGATGGCGGAAACTCTTCTGCCCACAGGTTTGGATATACTACTACAGTGCCCGATGACCCGTGGCTACAGGGGGAAGGAACTCTCCTTGCAGAGGAGCCACGTCTCCAGCCAGGTGGAAACCAAGGGAGATGGGGAGTGGACGCAGCAGGGAGGCTCTCCACGGCCGGAGGGAAGTCTCTCGCACCACCCCTGCATGGGTCTGCATAACTGGAGATGAAACAAAAGCCTTTTGTTGCCTGGATGGTCCTGAAAGCACGTGGAGACAAGCCCCAAATTGGTGATGCTGTTTCCCTTAATGCTGGGCATCCACTGGCTCATTTCTCCACCCTCACATCCTCCTACATCCCTCAGCAGCTTTCTGCTCCCAGCCACAGGCATGCTTCTACCTCCCCTTGCTCCCCGAGCCCTTGGCACCAGCCACGGCATGCCTTCAAGCGGAGGGGAGAAGATGGCGATACAAAGAGCTCAGGGGTATGCTCAGGCTTTGATAGGCACACCAGAGCAAGCAAAAGCCACACCACCTCGTGGAAGGAAGGGTGAGGAGCAGAAACCCTCTGGATGGAGAAGATCTGCCGAGGAGCGGACGTGCTACTCCACAGACCCTTCCCGAAAACACAGCAGTCAATGCAGACGTCTTACCAGCCGCGGGGCAGGCAGGCTTGAGCATCTCAACCAGCACTGGTCCTGATGGCCCTAAAAAAACCCCACCTGACTGCTTTTATATTTGCTTTACTGCTTGTAAAGGCACCTCCAGAGCACAAGCCCCAGCTGAGCATTTTCATACTCTTTCCGCTCTCATTGCCCAAAGGAGAAGAAACTCACGAGACATGAAACGCTCTGGCCACACCACCGCAGGCTCCCAGCTCTGAGCTGGATGACCTGCCACCCGCTCATGCACGGCCCCGGGAAAGGCAGGGACGCAGAGCCCCAGCTGCAACGCCCGCCACAGCCCCAGCAAGCCTGAGTGCAGATGGTGATGGGACTGGTCCCTCTGCAGCTAGCAGCATATGCTGCTGCTGCCCACATCAACACAGGTGCCTGGAGAGACGCACCAGAAATAACTGGTTACACAAGCCAAGATTTTTTCTCGTATACAGGCAAAGAGAGTTTTAATCCCGAACTACCGGATACAGCTGAGCATTTGAATGCATCCTCCCTTTTTGCAGCTGAAGGAACGACATCTCAAGGGCAACAAAATGGACCTAAAAAAGTGCCGAGACAAAAGAAGGCCAAGCGGGAGGTGGCTTGTGACAGCTGGGCTGGTGAACGTCTGTATGGCAGAGAGTTTCTGCTCTTGGTCTGCCAGCGACCTTTATGTCTGCTCTAAAATAGGGGCAATAATGCTCACTTAGAGTCTCATGCTGAATTAATTGCTGCAAAGTGCTCTACAGTTCAGCAACGAGAGATAGGAAGGCAGCACTAAGTATGATCATAGCCGTACTCAGCAAGACTAATGGTCTGTGCTGTGCTATGGTCGGTCCTTGGTAAGCTGTCTTTAACACCGCTTAATGCTTCAGAGGAGGATGCACGGCAGCCCCGGCGGCAGGGGTGCACCCTCCTCCCTGCCCCGGACAGGCACCGGCAGCATCTGCCCAGCTCCCCGTGTCGGCCGGGGGTCTCATCCCAGCCAGGCACAGCTGCTGCGGTTGTACCCCATTGTACCGCCCAGCTCTAAAACCAAGCTGGGAAGCATGGTGTTCAGAGGAGCCTGGAAAAATAAAGGGGAAAAAAAAAACCCAAAAATCGAGTGATACTAAAGGAAACAAGTTATTTTAAAAGGCTTCCTCCTCTCTGCCAACTTCTGACCTGCTCCGGGGTTCTCTGCCCAGCAAGCAGCATCAGGCAGGATGAGGTGCAGGCAGGGCACGGTGCAGGCAGGGCACGGTGCAGGCAGGGCATGCACGGCAGCGCCTGTCCAGGGGTTGGTATTTCCTGCTTGAAGTCACCGCGCAGACCCAGTGCAGTGTAACACAGCCAGCCAAAGCGGCGCAGAGCGGCAGGGGAGGGACGAGGGTTTCAGTCCCCGTCTGGCCCTGTGGCAGACTTCGCTCCTGCCCAGGTGGAAAGGAGCAGCATGCTCACAGCCCTGCCAAGCTGCTCATTCCCACACCCAGCCCCAGCTTTCCGCAGCCCAGTTTTCTTACAGGGAYGTGGTAAATGAAATATATCAGTGTATACACATATATATGCATCCATGCCATGTTTTTCCTGCTCATTTACACACACCCTTCCCTGCAAAGAGCCTCCAAGCTGAACTGCTACAGCTGCCACGGGGATGCGCTGGGGCATGGAGCGGGAAATCCGGCCCCCGGGGAGCAGGGTGACAGCCACGCACAGAAGGGCTGCTCAGAAAGGCAGCGGTGCTGGGTCACATCTGCCTAAATACTCGCATCTCTGATGGGAGTCTCGACAGCAAAGACCTGGGGAAAACTACGGGTGAGTGAGCACAGGGACACCTCTCTGAGCACCCTGCTGCTGCCAGTATGCTCCCATCATCACGTTTAATGCCTGCGCGGACCTTTCTGCCACAGGTCTGTCCAGTCACTGCTGAACCCACGCAGGCCTTCAGCACCTAAGAAGATGCTGTCACAACCTTGCATCCATCCGCATTGAACTTGCCCCCTGCCAGCTTCCTTTGATGACCCCAGCTTTTGTCTGGGAAAGACAAGAGGTATTTCCTATCCACTCTTTCTCGGCCATTAACTATTTTCCAGATCTCCAACACAACCCACCCTCCTCCATCCCAGGTTAGGTAGCCCAAGCCTACTTCTCGCAGAGAAGCCATCCCAAAGCCTCCATCACCCCATGTCCCCCCTCTCTGCACCACTTCCAGTTGTACAGCCTTCTCCCCGAGTCGGCAGGGAGCAAACGGCAGGCAGGATTTGCCGGGGATTCACATGGCAGCACCCTGCTTGCCCTCGCCCCTTGACCATCCATGGTTCACCAGCAACGCAACCGACCTGCCCACTGTGCCCCAGCCCTCAGTGCTTGCTATGGGGCTGGCTGCGCTCCCCGAGCATCACTCACCTCCGCCGGCAGCATGGTAAAACCCAAGCATAAGTCACCCAGGAGAGGCTGTTCAACAGTCCTGTCCTCTGCCTCGCTACTTAAATAACTCCAAAAAGACAAGCAGCAAAAACCTCATTATTCTAAAATATGAGTCCAGGCTGCTAAAAGGCACAGGGGTTGTGGGAGCAAGGTACATCAGGACAAGATGTTCTTCCCCATCGAGATGGGAAACAAAACCACAAGGCATTTGGCGAGGGCTCTGCTATTTCCAGCGCCACAGCTGAGCTCCGGCGGGCTCGCTTTGGCTTATCCCTCACCCCCTGCCTGGCACCAGCGATGCTGAACGGGAATGGGCAGCCAGCGCTACCGGAGCGGGGCTCTGCCACCGGCACCAGCCTAATCCCACCGGCCCCTTACTTTCCGAGACAAAAGTGGTGAACACAGAGAATAAAATTAAAATTCTTCTTCGAGCTTTGATTTAACATTTTATCTGTATTGGAAGCAGCAGGGAAAACACGTGGGAAATGTGAAGCGAGTAACCGCTCCAGCTCAATAGCGGGAAAAGCCAGAGGAAACACTAGGGCATCTAGGGCGAGCTCTGCGAGGCTCATTTTAAAATGTTCCCTCCACCAACATGGATAAATATTTGAGCAAAAAATATTACAGAAAAATTCAGTTGGCTCACAAAGAGCAACTGCGTTAAATACAGAAAATAAATTAAATAATTAAAGGGCAAAAGAAAAGGGATTTTAGCCCTGCTTTAAGCATAATTTTCATTGCAGCCTTACACGGGGAGCCACCAAGCTGCTTTTAACTCTTGGAGCAGGTGAAGCAGGTGGCAAAGCGAGCTTTTGCCGTGTTCCCAGGCCATATTTCCCCCGTTGGGAAGTGCGAAGCAGCGGGGCTGGCGTGGGGAGCTCCCCTCAGCCGCTGCCCCGTACCCCCAGAGTGCAGCACAGCCTCACCCAGGGCTCCCCATCCCTTCTCCACATCCTGATGGGACAGCTAAAGTGCAGAGACAGTAAATGCTTTGCCCACAGTGGCTCAGAAACTCTCCGTGGGATGTAAACCCACYGGGACTGTGCCATAAGCTGTTAGCCCAACTGCTGGGCTCCCCCAGAGCTGCAGGTATATGTAGCAGCTCTTTGGGTACAGTCCAATTCAAGCTTAAAAAAAAAAATTTTAAAAAAAATCCCAGCTCCAAATAGACTCAAATATCTTGGGACAGGCTGAAATTTAGGCTACAGATGTTACAGCCAGATCCTGTTATAGACAGGAGCCAAGCCCTGCAATTTAAAGGTGCCCTGGCACTAACCCACCCCAAACACGGCTCCCGGCTTCTGCTGCACTCATAAATTACACAAGGCAAAAAGGGCAAGCTTGAAGCATCTGCACCACTTTTGAGAGCTCAGCGCTGATCTGGTTTACCAAGGCTTTTACCGGTCCCCAGGCAGAGCAGGGGAGCTCCTCGCTCCGACCAGCAGGGAAGCCCGAGGCTGCCCAGGAATAAGAGCGCCACGTGCTCCTCCACTCCCAGAAACTATTCCTCAATATTAAAGCAGGAAAAACTCATGGCAAGGCTGTGCTGGCAGGTGCCTGCYGTGGCTGGGGGAACAGCGGGGCTGTTGGTCGGGCATCACTGTCCACCCCAACGGCTGTCTCCTTCCACAGCCTGCAAGATGCAGCGGGTGATGGAGGCAAGCAGTAGGGTAAGAGCTAGGGAGAGGATAAGCTCAGAGCCAGGCTCTTTTATTAACGTCCCTCTCCTTTCTTCCACCAAAAAAGGACCTTTTGTCTTTCTGGAGTGACATCCTCAGAGTCTCCACTGCAACGAGGTCGGCCTCGGCACAGGGGCAAGCTGGGCAGCCCACAGAGGTGAAACAGGAGAAATGACTTTAAGACACATTTCTGTGTCTGTGATCAGGAGGCTGAAAAACAGTAGCATCAGCTCCCTAAATAACACGCAGCATCTGAGGCTACACCGCTGATCTTGGCAACAACTCCCTCCCTCTCAGCTACAGAAAACCTATATACAGGAAAACATACATATATGTATATGACTTTCATACTATTTTGCCTTTTCTAAACAGTCCAGTAAAGCATCACAGATTCGCTTTTCCCAAGCAGGAGACCGACATGCCCACTGCTAAGCAGTGTCCCCCGCTCGCCGTGCCACACGCCTCTCCGTCTTGAGCCCCAGGGAACCTCCTCTTCTCTATTAGTCCTGCTGGAAGTTGTGGAAAGGAGAATTAAATTGCTATGGCAAACTAATTGAAACAGATCTGAAATATTTGTAATCTTCTTTGGGTCACCCTCTTTGTATTTATACCGGCATCAGCTCTACAGGGATGGAAGAGAGAAGTAGGGCTTCCGGCTATGCCTAGGGCTGCTGGGCCACAAAAGGTGCAGCCCAAGCGGCAGGGACAAATTCAAGCAGTGAATAACAGGGTTGTGGTTAATGGTTCGCAAACGTTTTATGAATGGGCTTGCATCTTCCTTGGTCGTGAGCGATGCCTGTTGCTCACAACGGGCTCCACATCCCTATCACAGCCACCAGCACTACCGATGTCCCCTTCAATATGTCTGTAACATACCGTGCTTGCAGCAGGACCACGGGGAAGAGGAGGTGATGCCGGGTGGCATCAGTCGGTCCCCTCCAGAGGGGTGTGAAGCACCAGGATGCCACTCTGCACCCCAAGGCACACCGGCCACCGCAGGTGCCCCCTAAAGCATCCCCTCGGCTCCCGGGGTAGCCATATTCAATCTGAAGCATCAAATCTGCCCACTCTTCCCAGGGCTGTAGAGCGACCCTTAGAAAACCTAGTAATACTGAAAGTGTTAGCCTGGTGCTTTTCCTGCCTCGCTTCAATGTGCGTGGCTCGGTTTTGGTTTTAATTGCAAAGTCCCCACGTTCTGCAAACCAAATGTAGCTTTCAATTGAAATTGAAAAGTAAAACCATCGATCAATGAAAATCAAAGCACTGCACTGCCAAAACTGAGTAAGATGCACAAAGCAGGGAGCTTAAATAGGGAGGGGGRAAAAATGGAAATTACATTAATAGCATGTTTTCATTCATAATAATCTGAGAGACTGGTAATGACACTGGAAGGTGAGCTACCCTCGGCCCAAGGAGACGTGGCTATTTATGAAACCATCTGGCTGTCAACCGCTCGAACACCGCGCAAAGGTAAAGTGTAAACGGCCGCTGCAACACGTCGCTGTGCCAGCTGCGGTCAGGTAGAGCCGGGCCGGCAGCAGCCCTCTGGGCAGGGAGAGGATGCTCCGTCCTTCACCTGGCACAGGGAGAGGCCAAAAAAATCCAGAAATCGTCTGCATTATGGGGAGGAGTAGCAGTCTGTGGTTTATACGGGTTTTTTTTCATTGTATGTAACTTGTGTATTTAGGAAGAGGTTTATAAATCATCGCTTTTTCAAAAGCAGGCACCAAGTAACGGCTGCAGGAGAGTATTTCTTTGCTTTCAAGAAAGCATTACACAAAAATGATCAGATCTGTCTGATGGGCTGTTGAAACAGTGTAATGCCAGCCTCTTATCTTATCCTGGTTCCTAATGATTTTATTAACCAAAGAGCTGGAAGGAGATCGACTTGGCATTCCTGGTCTCCACAATTATATTCTGCTCAGACACAAACAGGAACTATAGATGAACAGCAACAGGTAGGATGATATTTAATGCCCACCTCCCTACCTTGACATTGTCTGGTTTGAAATAGAGTCCTTGTGTCATTTACTGACAGTGAAACCAATAAGATTCTGTAAAAATCAATCCATAAACGCACAGACACTAAAATGAATGGTTTCCTTTCTGTTCCATTTACAGGAGGGCTCTTTTATGGATATCTATATGCCGGCGTAAAAATTTCAGGAACAACTTTCTAAGTCTTCATTAAATTCAAGGGGACTTCTGTAGAGAAGACTGTTTTAAAAGAAACTGCTATTTCACACTGTGGCTCGTTATTACCCACAAACCTAAAAGAGCGACGCTCATGAGAGCTGCCCCGACCGCGCTGTGTTCCCGACAGGCACGCAGGAGCCGCGGGGAGGGGGGAACCAAGCTCAAGGTTAGGATGGGACACCGAGCCCCATACCCAACACAGAAGCTATCAAACTGAAACGAACCCTCCACCAGCATCCCCGTCCCTTCGAGAGTGGCCACCGCACCTGCAAAAGAACACTGCCGATGGCAAAATGCTGCCTGGGCTCGTCCCCGGGGATGCCACGAAACCAGCAGTGCTGGGGTCTGCCCTGCCGGCGGGGGGACGGCTGTCGGTGGAGGGTTTCCAGAGGGGAGAAATAAATTCATTAACTAAAACTGAGTGCTTTTGGGCAGGCCAAGGTGAATGTTTCTTGATAAAATATTTAATGAAGCAAATGAAAAAAAAGAAATATTTCTTCCTTGCCCTACCTACCCACGGTGTTAATGGCAGGGGGTGGGTTTGGGGGGCTTGGGGGTTGGTTTTTTTTGGAGGAAGCAAAAAGACTGCGTGACCTGTTTCTCACTTCTGAAATCAAAAGCTTATCAGAGCAGCCTGAAAACTGAGAGATTATTCAGATTTCTGCCTCCACAAGGATATTTCGTCCAAGACCACTTTCCTGAAAGTGCCGCAATAATTCCTGCCCTAGAAGCGAGGTGGGGATGCTGGGCAAACCCCTGCACTGCTCACCGAACCAGCTCTGCATCCCCTTCTCACCTCCCAGCGGTGCAGGCTCTGGGGTTAGCCTTAAGTCCCGGTTTGTGGTCCCCAGCCCTGCTRCTGCAGGCAGGGATGCTGCCACGCGGCCTCCCCTGGCATCAGCCCACCTGACTCTGATTTCATCGGTACCGCTCAGATGCAACGACTCTGCTGGCACTGAGGGCTGAAAATAGATGGGCRGATAAGAGCCAGGTCAGGCATGCACGGTCCACAAAACCACGTCTCCATTCCCTCCTGATCCACAGGGGACATCAGCTCCCTGGCTTTCCTCAGCAGAGGAGGAGGAGACAGTGACCCCACGGACCGGCTTCGCCACTGCCGGCCAGTAACACTGACACCCCTTGGTTAGTCCACTGGGACTGCCTCTGGGAAAAGCCAAAAGGCAGAAAGTCACTAGCACAGATCCTCTACCAGGAATAATTTTCCATGGGGCTTACAACTATCTCGAACATAAATTGGGATAAAGGCAAAAACGTACATCCAAGCCCTTTGTACATCTGCAACGATCCATCTTGTCTCTGGCACCTTAACATCTCCAGAAAGATGTAGCTCTGCTGTAGGAAAAATAGCTCCTAAGTGCTCCTGGTCATGACAGATCCCGAGGCACACGGCAGAAGTTCACCACAGCCTCCTGGCCGACGGCCAGGCTCGCAGAATTGAATTTCATCTTACCCTCTTTCACCTCCTCCTTCAGCCACAGAGGCTTTTCTTCATCTCTCCTTCCTCACATTTCACTTCCAAGGGCACGGGACTACAACAGCGTTGTTTTTTCTCCATACCCAACCTCAGAAAACAAATCATTCCCAAACCATCTGACCAGACACCTTGCCTCCGACACCGGCCAGGAAGATGCAAACCTACCCACACTGGTTAGCTACACGCAACTCCCTTACAAGTGATGCTTTTCCCCAATTTTTTGCCAGCAAGAGACCGTCTTGAGTCACAAGACTTTTTTTTGCCATCTCTTTTTCCTCCTCTTATAAAAGCTGTGGCTGAGGATGGCCACGCAGGTGTCAAATCCTCCTGCTGCCAGCCATCAAGTGCTCGACCCCGCAGAAGCTCGGCAGCAGCAAGGTCCACCGGTGAAATCCCTCTCTCTCTCTGCAGATAACTTTCCATCATCCACCTTAATTTCTTCCAACCCAGGACCCATCCCAGTGAGATGCCCACTGCAACTCAGCAGCATACTCAAGGCAGGGGCAAGCTCCTGAATTACCAGCCAGTGTTATAACTTCATCAATGTTGCTAACTCTTCACTTTCCCCTCCAATTTCTGCTTTCTCCCCATCAAGAATGACAATTCTCTGATGATTTTATCTGAATTTAGCTAATTTTTAGTAAATTTGGCTAAGATTTCGCTAAACTTAGCTAAGTAGCTGATTTTACAAAGCATCCTCCATTAAATCTTCCCATGCCTCGAAGTCCCCGTCTATAAAAAGAGAATCATTATCACCGGCTTGTCTCCAGATGACAGAGGCTTTAAATCACTGCCACCCGACATCTGCTTTGTGGCCCATGGGGAGCTGCCAGGCTCTGTTCAGCTCCGAGTGGATAATTACCCACCGGTGGAGACGCCACCGACTCAGCTCCAAACACCCTTCTCCATCCCCAAAGAGCAGGCCAGGGCTGAGGGACACGGTCTGGGCAGCCCAGGGACCCAGAAACCGCCACCGCCTGCCGAAATCAGTAGAAGACTTAAGCCTTGGGGGCTGTCAGCCTTTCACCAGCAGGAAAGCAATTTAAAATTGGGGGGAAAAAAAAAAAAAGGAAACCCAGCTAAGGCAGGCAGCAAATGGAGAGGTTGCAACCTTAAGAGCTGCAGAGACATTCAAACAATAGTATCTCAGCTCAAACCTTCCCCGCAGCTGTAGACATCAAGACTATAAATTGGCCTATGATTTAGCTCCATTTGGTGCCCTCTATTCAGTCCCGCACCTCGGCACCCGCTGCAGATATCGGCTTTCATCCTTATCTCCGCCATCCATTAGCTGCTGTCAGCAAGCAAGGGGGGAAAGGGGGGATGCCAGTGCGGCTCTGCTGTGCTGTTGGGGTACCCGCCGGGCGTGCACGGCGTGCACACACAGGAACCCCCTTTTCCTTCCCCAGCAGGTCCCACTGCAGCGCCTCGAGTCATCACTAGGACCACGCTGCTGTGCCGAGGGGCCTTGGTTGAGGTAGATACTTCATTTCATAGCCCATCCGTTGTGGAGTACACTATTTTTTTCTTTTTTTTTTTTTTTTTTTTTTTTTTTTCTCTGCTCCCCCTCATTTCAACTTACAGCCATCGTTTAGCTCTTCCGATCCGGCAAGCTGATTTACTGCCTCCATCAGTGCAGCTCCGGCATGAGCTGTGTGAAAAAGGGATGCACCAAGCCCAACACGCAACGGGGACCTGGTCACGGGAGCCTGGCAGGACAAGGGGGAGGGACAGGGCACAAAACCATCCCATGAACCAAGAGCACCAACAGCACGATTTTCTTCACTCTCATTGTGGCAAATCTGGGAGGACGCGGCAATGCCGGGACAGACGGACAGGTGTCCTGCCAGGCATCCCYGGAAGATGGGAGGTTTGAGGCTGAGCACTCTAGGAGCAGAGGAGATTTGAGCGAGATGATTTTTTTTTGCCCCCTAACCAGGCAGCAAAGAAACCTGCTCCATCAGGATCGACTCGGAGCATTTCTGCTAAGCACCTCGTTTGCTCTCCCTCTCCTAATGAACAGCATGACAAGCTCAAAAAAATCAATGGAGGCTCGGCGAACCCTGAGCAAAGCCTCGCCTCCTGCCGGCACCCAGCCAGGCGTCCCCGCCGCGCTGCTCTCTCTAACCGAAACCGACGGGGGAGCGATTAACCGACAGGTTCGTTAATGGCCACCCTGTCAGGACTCTTCTCACCGAGACCCCATGAAAGCAAGCCAGGTAAACGAGTCATTTGTGGAGATGTCAACCTTCTCCCTGGCAATACCGGCGCAGAAAAGAGGGGCTGCTGAGGCCACTGCGGCCACCTCTGGGAACCAGCCTCCGAAAAGCCCCCAGCATTTCCCCACGGACAAGGACATTCGGCTCAGCACCCCTCTCCCAGACACCCACGGGCCTTTCAAAGCCCCCAGCCCCACAAGCTAAATCCGAGTCTATACGGCCGGATGGATGCAGCACATTTTGGGGCCGAATGGGAAGCACCAGGACACCTCCGAGACCCACGTGCGATACCTGTGGTTAAGCGGGGAAGCGGGCAGGGGAGAGAGGACACGGCCTCAGGGGACTGAGAGGAGCAGCCCAAAGACTGCAGCAGGGTACCAAGAAACTGCTTTTGGCTCTTTTCCCTAAAATACCTGGCAGGCTGAAGCCCCCTCTGCAGCGGCTGAGGCTGCGTGCGAGGGATGAGGCTTTGATGGGGAAATGGCTGCATCCCGGCACGAGCCAAGGAAACCCRGGAGCTGGGACAACAGTACAGGCATGGCAGGAACAGACGCTCCCCATACCCGATACCAACCAACCCCCAGAGGAAAAACCAACAGGGAGCAGCTTCCCCCCAGCATCCAGAGAGCTTGGGATGGATCAGGGCCTTTTCAYGATAAGTAGCTGCTGGCTTCAGCTCCAAAACCCTCCCTGCGCCACCACCGTAGCRTCCTGTGCCACTCCCCCATTTGCTGCACTACCAAGTATATATCAGTATATACTCACATGTGTGTGCATATCTCTTTCTCTCTCTGTCTCTTACTCAGTTTGCTGCTTTTCCCATCCACGTCTGAAAAGAGGAGGAGGAGAAGCGGCATGTACAGCAGTGCTGCATCGTGCATGTGTCCCCCTGACCCCCAGCTCATTTCCCTCGCAGCGCCCGTGCCCTGTTCTCTTAACCTCTCCATGAGGGCTCGTTTCCCGTCTCATTTCATGGCTCTGAACCGTTCCCTCTGTGTTTTGCTTGCTTAAACAACGCCATCACTTAAGAGACGGAGAAAAAAGGAGGTGGGCAAATGGGAGAGATTTAACTCTGCCTTTGAATCTCCTGGCTGGAGGGGCTTCACATGCTATTCAAGGCAGCATCGGTGATTTAATAATCAGTGCAATACTATTGCAAACAGCAGCAAACAGCAGAGCCCGCAGGAGTAACGCTCTCTCTAACAGCATGAATATTAAGGGCATTTAACAGCCCTTGTAATCACGCTGTGGCTCCTTGCAAGAGCGCAGCCAGGCAGCACAAGCGAAGGCACTAAACCACGCTGCCGGGTTATCAAACTTCGCCGTGCTCCTTACGGCATCTGAAATCAGCCCCGCTTACAGAAAAGCAAGCGTTGGCTTCCCAGTTCGTTCTCTCGAAACCGAATCCCAYGCAGCAAAAGCCCTTAAGCACGTGTTGGGATGAACTGGGTGGCTTTAAAGCCTCCTTCAGTCAAAGCTGGCCCCGTGCGGAATTTGGGTCCCTGTAACATGGAGCAAACATTAAGACCTTCTGCAAATTAATCTCCTGTACCTGTGTTTGATGCACTGGGAAAGGATTACTGGGGGAGGAAAAGAAATCTTGAGCACGGCATGGATTTAGCTGCACCTCAGAAATAGAGACGTATCACACTTTCCAGGTCGAGCATTAGTCCGTTCTCAAAGGAAAAAGATCCCCAGCTTTTACACTTCAAAAACTTTTACTTTTTTATTGGATTAATATCATTCAGAAAAAATTTCCTGTGATTTCGATGCCAAAGTGGCCAGTTATCTATTGCAGCCTACTGTAACGAAATGCCTGTGAAGTACAGCCACTCCTGGCCTACGGACTTGAAACACAGTTTCTGGAAATAAGGAAAAAACGTGGGAACTCATCTGCTTTATCTTTCAGATACAGTAATGGCTGCTAGTTCTGCCTGAAGATGGGGAGAACATCTTGAGACCCAAGTCTGCATTCAGAAAGAGAGATGCTGGCTCACCCATGGCCATACGCACAGCTGGTGCTAATGCCCAAACTGGTGCTAATACCAGGAGATCTGCATCAAAAATCAGTTGATCCCAGTTGATATTTACATATAGAAACTCCGAGTTGTTTGGCTGTGAGATGGTGCAGGCACGTTTTGGCTGGACTAACACCCGCATTGCCGGGTGCTCCCACCTCCCCGGCTATCTCAGCGCAGCCTGCGCACCAGAGGGAAGGGAAATAACTACCTGGCCTTTCATTCACACCTTTAATTATTCAGCTTATACTGATATAAAATTAATCGAAGCAGAATAAGCTTTTATCCCAAATACGGGTGCCTGCACGCAGGCATCACTGAGATTAAAAGGTGCAAATTACACTTTATTTAATGAGCTCATTTCCAGCTATCGCATGGGCAAACCCCTGTGCTGGAGCTGCCTGTGCTGCTCCAGCTACGGCAAGTGCCTTTATACCAGCTTCTGCCTCAGTGCTACAACTGTGGTCTAAGTACAACCCTCTGGTTAAACAGCAGACGTGCAAGGGTTTGGTAAAATAGCAGAGATCTTCTTCAATTCTAGGCTGCATTTCATTTACAGAGTCAGGATTTGGCCACGATGCTGGTAGCGGGACCTGATCTCCGAAGGATGCAATAAAGCACCGAGAGCAAAGAAATCCTGTTCTACAGAACACCCCTTGTGCCTGTTGGGGAAGGTCGACCGCACTTCACCTCCCAGCAGCCGGTGCCCTCGAGTGCCGATGCGTTTTCCTCCTGCTCCATGCACATTAGCGGAGCTTCTGCTTGCAAAGGCCAAATTGGAGCTGACTTTCCTTCGCTGACRTTGCCTCCAGAAGGGAAGGTGTCCTCACCTCCCCGAGCCCCACAGTGCCTCAGGTGAAGAACAACATCTGAATGACCTTCCCTGGCATTCAGATGCCTGCTGGAGCTCACTCTCACCTTGCAAGGTAGATTGCGTTTGTGTTTTATGTTTGATTTTGGAAACGTCGTGTTTCCTGAGTGCGTGGGTGCATCCAGGAGGTCCCTATTGAGACGCATCCGTATCTGTGCACAGTAATGCAGGCCATGTCACCAGCCAACATAACGCTTTTCTCATTATCCGATTCTCTTTTTTGCCACTTGCAAGTCTAATTTCAAATTTCAGCTATTTCACTCGAAAATGTCCTGGTGACCTCTGTTTTGAGACGTCCTTCCTTCTCCAAGCTCTGGTGCTGGGACTTCAAATCAGGCAGATGACAGCCTCTCTCATGGGCTCAGATATTTCACTTTTCCCCCGAGAATGCCACCAAACCAGGCAAAGTGAGAAGCCTTTGCAAAACCTAATTTTGCTCAAATACCTGACGCTTCCTAAGACCGCAGCAGCTGAAGTCTCAGCAGATTTCAGGCTGTTTGCAGGCTTGATCTTCTCACCATTTCTAGCACTGACCAAACCCTTCACACATCACCTCTGCAAGGGGGACGTACATCCTTATTTATCCAGGAGCTGTGCAAATACAACTATTAGCGCTTGTGAAGCCCTTGGCTGCACAAGCATCGAGCACGACAGAAAAGTCTGCGTGGAAGTGCATAACGTTGTCCTCCATCTATGGGCTCCGGGGTCAGCAGGGAGCAGTAAGCAATAAAACAAAATAGTTGCTTGAAAAGGGAGCAGAGGCCGTCCACCACGCTGCGTGGGTACTCTTGTACATCATTGCATCGGGGAGGATTCAAACTGCACCCATTTCAAGGGGCTAAATTAAAGTGGTGATGGGTATGGCAGCACGCTCCACTTTAAAATCTCAGTCCTGGTCTTCGAACACCCGGAACAGTATTTTTGTGTGTAGTTAATTATATGGTAAAAAACGTCAAAACTTAAGAAAAAAGCAAAATTATTTTCCTTCTCGCTTCCCAGAATTTCAACCCCACAGCAGAATCACTGCTAATGCCTTCCCAAGACATGTGCCATCCCTCCGCTGCAGCAAGCTGTCTGTCCATCCATCCCTCCCTTGCTCCATGCCATGGCAGCAGGGCAGGGAGAGCTGGTGCTGGCCAGCCCCAGGCAACACCTGTCATCTCCTCCACCCCAAAATCGGCTCCTCCACGTGCCACGGCCAGCAGACAGGACCGCCGGGCTGAGCACCCATCCCCAAGGGCTGCATGGTGGTTGATTCTTTCTTTTTTTAAGAGACCTAAACCAGAGATCTTCCTGTGGGATGGGAAGGCAGGATGGGAGGGCGCTTCACGAAGCGTTTTGCAATACCATGAGGAGCACGCCATATGCAGCCTACACGCCGAACACAGTTTAACTCTGAGCATTATACGGATATTCATCCGTTTTGATCACAGTCGCAGGAGCAGATGGCTGGTTAATGCATGTTTGAGTCTCTCTCTCTCCAAATTACATCGTATTATCGTGCCGGGAAAATGCAACGGGCATTATAAACACCATGGCTCTTCCCTGCTCCCTCCCCGTCCAGCTCCGCTCTTGGCGAAAGGCAGGACCGTGCGACACGACAGCTTCCCTCCCAGCTCGGCTCCCAAACACCAGCTCCAGCAGCCCCCCTGCGTCTTCCTGCTGCCCACCCCGCTGGAGAAACCACCCGCCTTCCCCAACCAGACCCCGAGTTTCGCATTTTGGCTGGGCGAGGTCAAACTGCAAAGGGGCTGCATCCCAAACATCCCCCGAGGCAGATCCCAAAGGATATTAGAGGACATTATTCCATCCTGAAGGACCCCAGATCAACCCATCGGGTAGAGCAGATTACCCTGACTCAGAGGAAAAAAACTCTTTTTAAAAAAAAAAAATTAAAAAAAATCAATGTTTAATAAAAAGAACTGACCTAAGCCATTGAAAAGGAGCCTGCTGTCACCTGTAACTCCTCCCTCCCATCTTTTCTCCGTCTCACCTAACGACAAGCAACTAAAAATTCAACGCACAAGAAATAAAAGACGCGCACGAACTCTCCCCAGCTCGGGGGGGCTGCAACCGAGGCCCACGCCACTGAACATACTCGTGTCTTATTTGCGAGCCGCATGCCCCCATAAATGTGTTATGAGGTGTGTTTGTAACCGGCAGATACCGACAGTGGTCCTTGAGGAGGCAATGGTGTGTGTCTAAATGCAGGCAAAGCTATTTAGAAAGCCAGGACAAAGCAGCCTCGCTCTCCTTGCTTGGGCCAAATTACATCCTTTGGACTTACTCCTTCAGTGCCTTCAAAAAAAAAAAGAAAGAATAATCCGTCTCAATTTCCTTGGCTCTGCGAACCATATTTAGACAATAGAAGGTGATTTCAGAGCTCGTTTGTTTTTGCACCACACGAGCCCTGTTCTCCTGGTATCACTTTCCAGTCAGGTTTATTGTTGGCATTTCCACTAGAAAACCAACAAGGGGGAAAGGCTAAAACCCTCAGTCGCACTTGAGACCAAGGGGAAAAAATATAAAATAAAAAAAAAAAAAAATAATAATCTATCTTTCCCTTGTCTTTCAGTCTGATCCGAAAATTAAGCTGTTTTGCTTCTGAATCAATTCTCTTTCTGGCACCGCACTTCCTGCGGTCCTTTCCGAGACAAGATGCAATCATTAGCTCACTTGCTCCTCCAAATAATATCACAAAGCCGGAGCTCGAGCTGCTTTGCGGTAAATCATCACTAATTTCTGCCTATGTGCGGCAAAGCAGGGTTTGGTGGGGGACACGAGGCCCCCCCAGCCCCGTGGGTGCCACCACCAATGTCTCCATGTCCCATCTGGCTGAGGACAGTCCCCAAGCCAGCACATCCCCCCCATGGAGAAGTGAAACCGGCACATTGTCCTTTCCCGAAACGCTTCTCCGTGACGTGCGAAGGACCACCGCAGCTCTCCTGCTCCCTCAGGGCTGCAGTAAGGGTTAATTAAGGCTCAGAAGGAGCTTCCAAACAGCGATTGAAGGCAAACTATTAATGCCGCCTCCATAAACAAAGTGGTGAACTCCTGCTGAACCTGTCATCACTGATCATTTTCCGAAGGCATGTGTTAACAATGAGAAATCCTCCTCCCAGCACCCCCGTGCCACGGGCACCCAGAGCCCCAGCCCCCCCAGGACACCCAACACCCATCCCACAGCGGGCGGCTTCCCGGGGTACCCTATAGACTGATCCAGCCCGAACTAGGGCTGCCCTCCCCACCAGAGCAGCAGCTATACAGTAGAACCTATATCTAGGCAGCCCACCTTCCCCTGCTCCTATGGAAATACATAGGAAGAGTGGAGCAATACTGATTTAGACGAGCAGAAGATGGGGCCCAAGATCTCCTCCTTGGCTCATTCTTCCCATAACGCTGACTCCTGCTGAGATTTTGGAACCAAAAAGGGGAAAGAGGGTGGGAAATCAATTTAATTGCAGCTTAGTAAGCAACTGTGCTAAGTGTCGCTGGCAAAATCTGAACATTTCGCTGTGAGAGAAAGGGGGGGAAAATGGCTTTTTCATTGCACGGGAAAGTGGATTGAGAGCAAACCCCCCCCCACCATCATCTGCTCCTCACCCCTTCCTTCTTTAAACAGGAGGAAGCCAGCAAGAAACACACAGCTAACACCAGCAACCTCCCGCTTGCGCTACTCCAATTAATAGTCAATCCGCTGCACCCTTTGTCATTAGGCTACACATAATTACCCCTTCACGCAAACGTCTTTCTTAAACAGATCCTACTTTTGCTTTCTCCGCAGATACATTCCCCGTAATTGGTTTTATTGCACCAAATGCTGGGCTGCCCTCACGGAAGGGAAGGGTTTTAACTGTGTTTCTCTCTCCCAGCTGCAGTAGGTTGCTTTTGCTTTTCCACGGCTTCTCCCAAGCTTGCTTTTTCCACCAGCAAAGAGACTAGAGCACCCAGAAGTACCAAACTGGCATCCCATGGGCTGCGCGCACTGGACGTGCACATCCATGGATCCAAGAAAAACACTCGGCTCACAACACCTCTGCTCAAACCCTGTATTCAGCTACCCGGGGATTCACCAGCCTGGGACAATAATGCTACACCCGCATTTATACAAGCTTATAAGATGGTGCTATTTGCAAGGCTGCTGCTCCCAGCGCTGCCCTTCCGGCGTCTGTGCTCGCCCAGCCCGTGCCTGCTAAACCACAGCAGCTCGGCAGAGCATGCCCTGCGTGCTCTGCCCTGGTCTCCATGCCTAAAACCAACCTCTCAGCTTCGGGAGGGAAAGAAAAACTCTAGTCCCATAAAATGTTCCACAGACCTGCCTTCCCCAGCCGTTTATAGCCCTCACCCTGCAGCCATCCCGTGTGCCAAGTCCCCCTGCCCGCGGGGAGGCACGGATCACGCTGCAGAGCCAGAGTCAAGAGACGTCTCGGCAGAGCAAGAGGAAGCAAACCCAGCCAAGACAGGCCCTGGGCCACAAGCACATCAAAATAAATTGGGATGATGTTCTCCTACGGAAAGGAAGAGCGAGGAGACAACAGCCTGGGGTTTTGAGTAAATAATCTACCTCTATACATATCTAGGGTGGCAAAAGGATAAATAGGAAAAAACACCTTCCCTGATAGTCAGCATCTTCCTCAGGCGTGGAGACACTTCACAACATACGTGCTGTGTCTACGACGCCTCGGCATCCAGACACAGAGCTGATTTTGCAGACCTCCCTGCTCAAAAGCAGGACTTGCTTTTGTCAAGCCCACTCCTAAGGGTCATCAAGGGCTCAGGGCCACGAGCCAGAGCTGAGCCCTCCTAAAAACCCAGCTGCAGGGGCGAGGGCTTGGGCCCTTCCCTGTCACCTACCAAGGGGACGCCAGCACGTCACACGATGCCACGCCAGCCGGCGAGGGACGCTGCAGCCCGGAGCAATCCCGCTAGCAGCGTGCAGGGTGCTCCGCAGGGATTTTGCCAGGAGAAGTGGATTACAAGAGAGACCGTGATGCTCCTGAGCCCAGCTCACCCCGGAAGCATCACCACCGCAGACACCCCTTCTGAGCACAGCAGCAGGACTTTTCCAGCTCTTTCTACCCTTCCAGAGCAGGATAAAAAGTATTTTTCTTCTTCTGGTACTCAACACCTTGTGTCAACAAGACACATATCAGCTGCATAGAAACTTATTTAGCAACTTACTAGCAAAGAAGCGTAATCCTTGCATCCCCTCCCTCCTTCCCTGATATTTTTTTAAAAGCACCAAGCTAGGAAAGGCACCTGGACATCCTGATGCTCGCCATTTTGCAAAGTAAACAGGTCTTGTTCAATCAATATTTATGCCCCCATCAGTCACAGCTGCAACACGGAGCTCTACCAGAATGTAATGGGAGTAAAATTCATTCATTGCAATTACCGCTGAAAAATTAACAGGGTTTTCATTGACTGCTTAGTGTTTCACAGGTATCTCGGAGAGCACGTTGATGCGTAGTCAGTAGATTAATTAGACGAGACATACAAGCCAGGCTGTTTGTCCGTGGCTGGTTTAGTAGCTGAGGTGACTGGGTGCTGACTTTGGCAGGACTTCTCACCTCGCTCCCGCTCCACGAGGACGCAGGCCTTTGTACAAGGAGGTACAAGGAGGCGGCCGTGCTGAGAAAACCGCTTTCCCAAGCCCACCAGAAGGAAGGCAAGCGCCTGAGAAACGACACCTGTTGATGCACCAGACCTGCCCTGTCTGGTTCCACAGACGAGGACAGCTTGGGCATGGCTTTCTGTTTTATATTTCCACATCCATCGCTAAATACACCAGCAGGAGACAGCAACTGGATTCTACCCCATCTCCTGCACCACTGAAGCTTTAGACATCCTAGAAAGGCTGGGTTTGCTCCTAGAGATTTCAGGGTGGGATTTCACCAGCAAAGCATGATAGAAGTTTCCTCTTCTCTCCCATCCAGTACCTACCCATGCTCCCAGCCAGCATGAGCATCCCTGCTATTAAACGCTCTGCCTTTTTGCTCCTGACAGCTTTGGCACTTCAATCCCTTAATTGTTAAGATCTGAATTTTTGCAGGATACACAGTTATTTTAATCTGTTAAGTGGCTCTGCTGCTATAAAACTGACAGGAATTTAATATCTGGAGACTGTCAGCTGAGCTCCAGGTGCTGAGGCTTTCTAGATGGCGATGATGCAGAAGGAAGCGCAGGCTGGTGCGAGGCACGCAGGCGCAAAGCTGGCAAGTGTCCCTTCGGGGTCCGATCCTGCAGGATGCTGAGCACCCTGGAGCACTTCAAGCAGGCAGCGAGGGTGCTGAGCCTCTCATCATCTCCCAGCTGCATTTGAACACACTCAGAAAGGAGCTGTTGCATCGCGAACACTAGTACAAATCAAGTACATTAGGTCACTCTTTTTAATGAGAGGAACTTCTCCTCCGTAGCTTTTCTCCTGCAATCCAGCCCACAATGGACCTGCTTTCTCTCCAGAGGCTGTCAGCTGTGCTTCAGCCATTCATCAGAGGGAGCAAGCCGGCACACAGGAGGGAATGAAGAGAAATAAAACCCCCAAACTCAACAACAAAGTCTTCCTGCCCCTCCTACACGCACTGCTGGCCCCGAGCACCGGAGCCCAGACCCCCTGCGAGCCCCTCACTGCAGCAGGGCTCTGCTATACAGCCAGCTCCCCACTTTGGTCTGCTATGGATTCACCACGTGGAGGGGATGAGACGACCAAGGGGTTGTCACCTACCCCTCTCCTGCTCCCTCCTTAGCACCCCCCAGGGCTGCACGGCTGCAGCCTGGCACAGGGCGCAGGCACCGGCACGAGCCGGGGGAGCCAGCACGCTCATGAAACATCCCTGCGGAGCCAGCTACACCTACTCCTCACAAATCAATTTGGGAATTTGCTTGTAATTAATCCTGCGTATCAGTTCCTCTCATTATTTCTTAATGTAATTTATTAATTTATACGTTCCCCCCCACCCCCTTTCCAAAGCAAAGCAAAGGGCCGGATCAGAGGGAGGCAGGGGAGGTGCTGGGCGGTAGCGCGGGGCCGTGAGCCCCGATTACCCAAGCACGTGCCAAGCCCCAATGCCAGCTCCCTGCGTGACTTCAGGTGGGTCACCAGCAGCCTGATTTTCCAAGAGGGTTGAGCAACTCCAATTCCTCTGGAGTCAACAAGAGCCAGAAGGATACAAAGTTCAATTAACCTCTCCGGGTCCCAGTTTATCCAGCCAGAAAACTACCAGGGCAGGGAGACAGGCTGGAACTAATTAATGCTTGCAAAGTATTTCGAAACCCTCCACCAAAAGGCACGGAGGGCAGGAGGCATCCATGAGTCCCAGCTGATCCATAACCCCGAGCAGCCCTGTGTCTTTACACCCTCATCCATCAGACTCAGCTTTCCTGCAGGCTGAGCCCCGGCTGCTAACCAGGCACCCGGCTGGGCCACATGGGCAATGCACCCTGGCAGAGGCAGGCACATCGCTATGGCTCCCTTCTCAGCCAATTTATAGGACTTTATAAAGGGCAGAGAAAGGGCAAGGGCAAGTTTTGCTGACTGCATTAGCAGGGCTTGATCTGCCCTTTGGAAAAGAAAAAAAAAAAAACAAATGCCAAGCGACAGCAATAATAACAGCACCGGAGGGACCGGGGAGTTTGCCCCGGGAACAAGTTCACGGTCCTAAATGGAGCAAGTTATGTTCTTCTACACCCTACCAGCCCTGCAAGGTTACTACACCCCACAGCTGGGAGGGAGTCCCACACCCTAAAATCCAGCCTCAGCCTGCTCCGGCCGCCCCGGCACGTACCACCAGCGGCTGCAAGTGGCAGGGCGGAGGAGGAGGAAAAGGAGGCGACAGGGACTGAGGGGAGCAAGGGCTGGCAAGAAGGGGAGCCCTCTGAGCCTACCCGCCACCAGGCAGTGGTGAGAGAACCACAGAGATGGGATTAGAGGGGAAAACAGGAGAGAAAAAAAAAAGTAAGAGGAGGTGAAGTCAAGTTAATTACAACAGATGGCTGCGCCTACCTCTTTGGGCACGAGCAGCTCGGGAAAGCTCAGTTACTGCTGTCAGACCTGCCCCGAACGCCCACCTCCGCCGGCACTGCGAGAGGCCAAGCCAGCAGCGTGTTTTGCGGGTAGGCAGGACCCAAAGACCGTGGCAGACCTCTCACACCAAGGACCTGCTCCTCGGAGACCTTGCCGACCCCAGCATAGGGTTCTCTGGCTGTAGGAAAAACATCACAAGCCTTCCTTCGGGAAGCTGAGCGCTGGATCTGGCACAGGATTTGGGGTGAAGGGTGAGGGGGGGGGCGCAGACCAAAATAACAGCGATGGACAGGCAAGCCCTCCGCGCAGCCAAGGGCGGCAGCTCTGCGAGCAGCAGCTCTGTCGCTGGCCCTTGGCAAGCCACCAACGCGCCACGGCTGGCTGGCGAGCTCGGGCACCGCGGCCTTCCAGTATCGGATGTGTGCCGCGAGCCCTGCCGGGAGACAGGCGCAGGCAGGAGGAGGCATCACCACCTGGAGCCTAACTAGAAGRGTCTAAAGGTTAAATCCACATGAGGCATGATATATGGTGTGCATATGGCCGCAGAAATAAAGCTTGACTGAGAGAGAAGGCAGAAGGGAAGGAGGGATAAAAAAAAAAAACACGTTGGAAAACGCTGCCAGGAAACTTGATGTGGATTTGCTCCATTTCTCCACTGTAGCTGTGCTACAAAGTTTGCACTGCCATTAGCAACCTACTGCCTCCAGTTTCTCGAGGAATTTGGGAGGACAACTCTAACTGCTCAAGTTTTCATCATCGGCAGGCAGTCCCACTGGCCAGGGGAACAGGACACGCCGCCAGGCTCCTCTCCGGACCACAGCATCTCTGCCTCTGGTACCCAAGTCAGCTCTGCAGCCGTTCGGAGGGGTTAACTGAAGTGACACCACGTCTCTGTGCTCACAACCAGCTTATAATTCATACTGCTCAAAAGCGGTTTCCAAAGCCAAAAAATGTAATGCATTAAAAAAAAAAAAAAAAAAAGAATCTGCACTCTGTGGATCTCAAGGGGATGCAACTGTTTTGATGGAAAATTCAGAGGAAATGAAGGAGAGGCAATTTTAGCAGTCAATTGCTGGAGTTATGGCAACTTGGCGGTTGCAGCTTTGAAACTCGGGGCCTGATCCTGCGTGACGGGAGAAGTTTGCTTTGCCAGCTGTGGGAGCCCAGCCCGGCCCCTAGCAGCATCAACAACCCGCACCTCAGGGTGGGGGGGAGCCTGGAACGGGAGCGGAGAGTCAAAACGGGCCGCAAAATGAAGCAGCAACTCAGCTGCAGCTCATGCCAAGCGAGAAGCAAGGTTCATTTCAAAGAGAATATAGGAGCTCATGTCAAACAGGGGAGGTCTCATTTTGCAATTTTTAAGAACGCAGTTCCAATAGAAACCTATTGACACCAAAGCATAGTTACAGTTAAGAAAGCGCTTGTCTTCTAACTCTGTTTTCAGTGACTTACTACCTTCCCCCGCTTAAATAAATAAATAAATGTATATATAATTATTTATTTTAGGGCCTGAAATTGCATAGATTCATTCCCCTCTGCTAGGATAGAAAGATTTCTGAAAGCCTGAAAAAACCTCCTCAATCATTTTTATTTAAAAAACATGGAAAACCAATAATTCCTCAGGATGAAAAAAATCAAAGCAGGCTTTATGAGTTCTGACTTTTTTTTCCAATCAGGTCGTTAATTCAGTTGCAGAGGTGACACGTATATGAGACTCTGTGAAGACCTGGCCAACACGTATAGTTGCCATAGGTCATGGGCTAAACACTCAGTTGGGTGTCACTGGTGCAAAAACAGGGCTGAGGGCTCACACCCTTCCTCTACTGTGATAACCCTCAACCTCAGCAGATTTTCAGGACCTGGGCTCTAACCCCAATTAATTTATTCAAGATTTACAGCAGTATAACTAAGAGAAGCATCTAATCCGTATCCTTTGGCAAGTTAACCCTTGGCTAAGCTCAGGCCGCTCTAGGCCATTAAGACAGGAGAGGACATGGGACCTTGTTCAAACATTTTGAATGCAGCGTTTGGGCAGTGAACCTCCTCTGTGTCTCTCCCTGTGTCGAGTGGGATGCTCTTCGCATCTCTCCCGTGCTGTCACTCCAGTGCACTCAGGGGACTCAGACATGACACAGAAATACACAACTGCAAATGCACCCTTCTTCCACCCAGGCTGAGACTTACAGGGCAACGCTCCTACCCTCGCCCTGTCTTCAAACAAAACCAGTAATTAAAAGCCCCGGTGATTTAACCCGGCTGATGTACCTGCGGCTCTGCCAGCTGATGCGCCCCAACCACAGACCACCTTAACGCTCTCCGACTGCTCCCCTCTCGTTTCGGCCAGGGAACAGGATCGAGTCCTTCTTGTTTAGGAGAGGGCTCAGAAACGCTGCATGACCCACGGGGGAAAGGAGTCACCGGCCACCCCACCCAGGCCAGGTCACCCGTCCCCCGTGAGTGACACGAAACACGTGCTTTGTTTTCTTGGGGCGCGCCGGTCTCCCCGTTCCCGAGGGACCCAAGGCCCGAAGCGAGGAATGCTCGAAGTTGGCGGCGGGGCAGAGGGCTGGTACCGCCGGCGCCCCTACCATCCCTGGCCGCACCCGCGGCTCGGAGAGCCCCGACGGCTGCAGCCCCCGGTGAGCCGGGGCGGGGGGGAAGGC
>JAYKAV010002585.1:329054-341874 GCA_035582835.1 Phoebastria nigripes | reverse complement strand
CATTGGAACAGGCTGCCCAGGGAAGTGGTGGAGTCACCATCCCTGGCAGTATTTAAAAGACGTGTAGATGAGGCGCTTAGGGACATGGTTTAGTGGGCATGGTGTGTTGGGTTGATGGTTGGACTTGATGATCTTAGAGGTCTTTTCCAACCTTAATGATTCTATGATTCTATGATTCAGTGCAGTTTGTAGGAGGACTACTCCTGCGTTTGAGTTCGGTTCACATCCGAGATCCCACCCACAGAGAAAAAACACATTTCTTTTCCAAAAGGATTGCAAATAGTTTGCGGTTTGTTCCTGGAAATTTGAAAGGGGAATAAACAGATACCCTTGCAAAATGGTCTGAGGAAAGGATCAAAATCTGCCCCTGACTTGAGATGTTAGGGAGTCTCACCTGAACATCACAGGTTATTGTAACATAGAGGAATCCCACTGAACTCTGGCTGAAAAGGGGCTTCTAGGACATGGAGCCCCGCTGCCAGGGGAGGACCTGGTGCAGTCCATCGTTTGGGGCAGCCCGGCTCTCACTGCTCTTTATGGCAGTGCAGCTTCTCCGTGAAGAGGTGCTGCTTGTGGTAGCAGATATATCAGAAAGAATATGTTTGCAAAAATAAGAGATCAGCGTTTGAAAGGGTCAGCATGGTAATGGGTGGTTACACAGGGAGAAGGATTTCATTCAGTGGTCAACAGTACCTACCCTTGTGGTCCCTGCTCCAGGCTTGGGGAAAGAAGCTACTACAGAAGTTTCTCTCCCACCCCTGGGAGAGGGTGTGTTACACTTACTGAATTCAACCACGCTGAGGACAGGGCCAGGAGAGGAGGGAGAGCACATCAAGCTGCTCCCAAGTAGCTGTTTTGGCAAGTGCTGAGCATTGGCATGTTTCACCAGAAGCCCAGCTGTCCCTCGTCACCCAGCAGCCGAGGTGCCAGCCTGGGTGCAGGGCCTCCAGGAGAGCAAGCCAACACATGCCCCTGGCCCAGGCACCACCCCGACAGCCCCAACCTGCTCCCAGGGGATGACTCAGAAACCATTTGCTACTTGTCTAGGGGTGGAGCTGTGCTTCAAATGCGAACAGTCATGTCGGTGACGCTTCCAGGTTTATATTTAATACAGGAACAAAAATCCCTTTTTGGATCTGCAGCTGTTCAAAAAGCCTCCAGGTCACCTAGTCTGTTCCTAATCCAGCCAACATGGGCAAAAGAAAGGGAGAAGCCAGCAAGTCCTTTGCACAGGAGCAAGGGGAGGTCATTGCTTTGCCATGAGTGTCCACCAGCTCTGCAGCACTTACTACCATGCCTCGGCCCCATGGCATGCTGCTGCAAGGGTGCAACTGTGTCCTGAGACAGTGGCTCCTAGCCATGGCTACCGTCACACACAGCCTCAGGGTTGTGAATGACATCGAGGGCTCTCTGCCACCTCAGACAGTACCCTACCATCTCAAAAAGCAGCTACCATGAAGGCTGTTGAAGATACTGTGAACATTATCCCACGTTTTTGTGGCAGGTAAGCTCTGCCTTTGATTTTGTGCTGTAATAGGAGCCAAAAAAAAAGGAAGATCAGTGCTTATGCTGAACAATGTTCTCCCTGCGTACCCTCAGAGAAGACCACAAATGTTAGAGACAGCTCTGGCCTAATACCAGGAGAACTGTAAGTTAAAGTTCTTTAAAAAAGTAAAAGCTTTATAGCTGGCTGTCTCCTTTCCCTCACTGAAATAACAGAATTGTAGCTTGTCCTACACCTGCAGCCTAAACTGGAAGGTCAAACACGAAGCTGTGAAGCACTCACCTTCTCCACTTGGGCGATGATATTGCTCTGCACCTCCTCACCCTGCTGCAATCAGAAAGGGAAATGGAGGAATTCCTGCAGGGTTTTTGCCACTGTTGGAGTTGCAAGCAGATCTTTTCCAGTAACTGTAAAGGATTTTTTTTCTTTTTAATTAAATCACAAGTGTTCTTCTCTAGCAAACTTTCCACGATGGCATCTCCAGTTAATTAAAGGTTTAAGCTGTCAGGAAATGCTATGCATTAAAAAAAATAAAATAAAGAGGAGCGCTACTTTAATAGCATTTGTTAATTGAAGTTCTCATCAAGTCAGCTGCAGGAACACAAGCTGTTTCCCAAGTAGGTGGGCACCAGCACACATCCAGACATTCRTCTGCAGTTCCTACAAGTCAGGCCCCCACCTTCAGCCTAGCTTGTGTGGCATGGATGAAGGAGGCAGTGCTGAGCTCCCTCGCCATTAGGACAAATGCAAAGACTTCTCCATAGTAAGGCTGGAGGAGGGTGGGGGGAATTCTTGCCTACCGCAACATATTATATCTTGCATCTTTAGCAACTGTAATTCACATTCTCCCCAGTCTTTGTCTCCATTTGCTGGAGCACAGGTTTTTCTGGATTAGATGCAGCCTTTTTACTAGCTCCCAGCATTTCCAGGTGCCCGATGGTGCCAGTACGAGCAGGTGTGGGGACAAGGGCCAGAGCAATGGGAGATTCGAAGGGAGACACCTTGACTTCAACATGTGGCTGGGGAACATGTTAGGGAGCACAAGAACAGAACCCTTGGGCAGTGCTTTTCTGCTGTGACCACCTTCCGTACTGTTCACTGGCTGCTTTTGACGAGCACTGCTTTTGTGTAGCTTATTGCCGCAGGAGAGCTAAGTCTTCTGAGTCCTGTCTGTCTCCAGATGTCTCCAGTGGTTGACAGTCTCTCCTGATGCTCCACAACACAGACATTTTCTGGGGAGAGCCCATGGATAAGTGATGGCTGCTGATCCCACAGCCTGTTTTTTCAGTGTTTTTTGCCATCTAGCTCACAGCATCAGCAACCAGTGGCAGCCACTGCAAATGGCCACAAAAGAGCATTTGAGACAAAGAAGGCAGATAGCTTTATGGGCCAAGTTGCAGCAAACGATCAATAAACAAAAATAGCACAGGGCAGATGAATCTTTATCAGCAGCACCTGAGCCTGTAAGGTCCTGGGCACCCTGCAGTCCTCAGCACAGCCCTGGCAGGCACCCATGCTCCCAGGGGACCCCAGTGCTGCTGTAACTCTACAGGGGAAGCAGAGCTGCTCAGCTGCCTCCCAAGGAGATGTGCTCCTGTGTGCATGCACGCGTGTGCACACACATSCCCCCAGTCATCTGTAAGAAAGAGGAGAACCCTGCCAGAATTCAGACCAAACCCTTTTGTTACTTTGAATATGCCAAATCAGTCCTTTTAGCCAGCTGCAGGACTATGTCTCTTAGACACGTTCAGGCCCATAATTGCAATTTGGACAGGTGACACTCAACAGAATAAAGAACAACTCAGGTGATGGGTGAGAGAACACATTAGCCAAAATAAAGCTTTGTCCTTAAAGCACCTTTAATGCCTCTGTCCTTTTGTGTGCAGGTGTTAAGCAGACTTCAGAGCCAAATCTCTACTTCTGTGATATGTAAGTGTGGCCTGATGCCAACTGGGATTTAGGCATCTATTAACACAGCTGGCAATATGTAATATTGCACCAGGCATTTTGTGGGAAGGAGCGCTTTCACAGCTGGATAAAAAGTCTTACCCTCRTCTTCCTCCTAGAAAATTTTTCATAGAAAAAATTCTTGACTGTTCATCCCGCCCCTCTCCTGAGGGATCCAAAAAAATGAAGAGAGTGAGCCACACACCACCTAACTTCTTAAAATTTCAATCCCATTATTTAGGTGAAGTGCCTAGGATTAGACATTTCTTCCATATACAATCAAACACTTTAATTATAAAGACAGTGATTTATATTTGATCAGGCAATCTCCTGCTCTCAAAGCAAAAGCTCCAAGGGGCTAACAACTAACCCCACATCTCCTTGAAAAATAGTTAAAAGCAAGCAATTACTCTGTGCAAAAAGCAGGCATAACCTCAAGGTCTATGCTTGCTCCACATCAATATTTTCATGGGATCCACTGTGATCTCCTACAGGAGAACACACACAGTGCTACAAATCCCGCCTACCGACAAGGGAACAATATTCAACCCTGAACATGCTCAGGTGGATTAACATTTCATTTCCCATCACCAAATCATTGCTGGTGGTTAGAAAACAAAGCAGCAGCTTGATTTCCCCACTAACAGGACAAAATTTCAAGGCTGCTGTTTAGAAAACAAAGTAATGCTTAATTGCACACATTTGTTTTGCTGTTATTGAGCAAGAACAAGTTAGAAGCCCAACAGCGTTGTTTTTCCTTCCCCGCATAACACCTCATTAATGCATTCAAACCTTTTAGAATTTGTTAATCCCAGAGGCTCTTGTTGAACCAGAACGATCAATAGAGGCAAACAGAGCAGGTAAAGAGCAATCAGGGCGCTAGAAAGTTGAAATATTTTCCATTAGGACACCGTAATAACTTCCCCTGAACAAGCATTTCAACAGCTGGTGCTACGAGCAAGGGGACATCCCAGGTAGGAGCAAGCCAGGCGAGACACACGAGGGAAGAGACGCATCTCAATTTGACCACACAGAACAGAATATGCTCTGGACAGCAAGATGTGCTCCAAACAGCTTGGGCTATCCCACGCAGGAGGGGTATTTCACAGGAGATTTTGCATACGGGAGATAATTGGAAGAAACCGCTCCAACGTTTCGGGTTCTGATCTCCTCGCAGTAATGAGCACGCAAGCAGACGATGCATATGCATGAGAACATAATTAAGAGTGGTAAAACCTGGAAGATTTTCAAACTCCATGGCAATTACCAACTTAAACACACAAAAAATTAAGATAGCCTTATACCCAAAGGAAAGTTATTATTCAAAGTGCCTTGCCTCATTATAGTTAGCTCAAGCTCAAGCAGCAGGCTAGCAAGCAGGGGAGAGCTGCCTTCCATTAGCAGCAGGTGCTCTCCCCGGGACGGAGGCAGGATGCTGATATCCTTCTGCTCTTGCCGAGACATCTCAAACAGTCCCAAAATGCTTTATTGGAACAAAAATAGAAAGCTGAGGGCGCACATGACTGGCAGCTTGGGCTCCCCTGTTGCTCTTTGGGCTTCTCTGGTGAAGAGCATTCATGGACAGAGAGCTACCCTGTGTAAATAGATTCACTAAATAAATGTGGTAATTATACTGAATATTATTCTCAGTAGAAACAGCAGCAGGGAAATGATTTGCATAAGAAATGTGGATTATTCATGTAAATGAATGTGTTATTTGTTTATAGGAAAGATTAAGTCTTGTCTAAAGACCTAGAACTCAGCTATACGTAAAAGCTAACACTTAACCAGTGTCTCATGCCTTCACTGTGCTCTGCCCACCTTTATCGAATTCATCTTTGCAGGACTAGCTATGTTTTTCTCATCAGTCCATTTTGCTAAAGCTCGAACTCCCCCCAGTCCAGGGGATAGTTAATCTTCTCTAGGGAGCCTGTTTTGGCTGCCATTAAAGTACCTTTACAGGTCTTCAGGCTTTTAATCTTTGTTTCAGCAAGCTGAGACTAGCGGCAGGAGAAAGAGGAGCGGTTTCTAGGTTTGAAGAGCTGAGCAAAAAGCCTGACTTGGGAGGATGGATCCTTTAGTTTTCTTCCTCCGTGTGCTGGATGCAAGAAGGGGCTCAGGTCCCAGGCTGGCTCTGCCCAGCCCAGAACCCCCCAGGAGTATCCTCAGTTTTGGGGGGCAATAGTATCTCAGGGCAGGCTAGCATAGCCTTGCAGCCCCCAAGAGCTGGGCTACTGATGGAGACACTGTGTGCCCACCTCCCAGCCTCTGTGCCACCCCATGGCATGCTCACCCTTACCTTGGGGTACTTTCACCCTGCTACCTGAGCAATGCAGAAGGGGTTGATCCCATTGCAACCAACTCCTATTAACATCAGGACAGCCTCATCCTTCACCCTTGCAATCCCAAGCCCGGGGTTATTCAGCAAGGGAGAAACACTGACTTAACACAAAAAGCAGAAAGGCAGCCTTAGCTGATGCTGCAGGACCTTCACCCTGCCATTCACTCCTGCTCAGCTCCTGGACCCGTGCTGGGAAGGGCACGAGCACCCAGCACAGCCTCTTAGAAAAGCAGCTTCACCAACAATCAGGAGACCTTCTCACTAGGCTTTGCCCTCAAGAACCTGCTAACTAGAGGCAGCTCTTCTAACGTGTCAAGTCATAGAGGAGAAACACTCTCAGCTAATCCTAACTTTCATGAGTATGCAACAGTGTGGGCCACCTGAGGATCTGTTGCCTCTAGTTGCTTTAAATAATTTGAGAAAGGATGAATGTCTGCCTCACAATCAAGCGGGAAGGGCTTGATTTACTGTCATGGTAAGCTCTCCAGTGACAGCTGTGTTTGCAGCTCAGGTTTTGGCACCTTAATTCAGCAAGGCGATGTGGTCTTCTCAGCTTGCTTCAGCTGTTTCAGGTGGTTGGAGTTGATAGAAGTTCTTCCATGTTTTTCAAATTTATTGCAACATTTTACGTAATTTAAAGAACAGTATTGAGGAATAGCACCTCCACATGGCCTTTCCACCAAATTTCTCCTGAGATTTTGTATTTCCAAGTACTTGTCCACCATTTAAAAAAAAAAAAGATGAAGAAGAAATCGGGGTTCCTTCTACTGGACTCAGCGATTTGTTCTTGCAGCATATGAATTATTTTCTGTTAATACATCCCCTAAATTCTTTATGTGCTTAGCTATGTGTTAGTTTGATAGAGTATCCCTTTCTTTTTGCATTTGATACAATTAAAGTTCTGCAAAACTCAGCGGTTTAAACTCTTGGAAACTTGTGCACATTGGAAAATATTGATCCAGACGGTGGCTGTGAAATGCCCAAGCCTTGCTTCCGTGCTCTGCCCTGCACAAGTAGAAGAGCAGGCTGAAGTGGAAATTGAGTTCTCAGTAATGCTCATCTCAGCTGCTGAAAAATCGTGAACCCTTCAGATCAAACTACTTTGGAGATGCTCAGGGTTATTTCTGTTGTCCATATTTGCCCAATGAGTGTTGGGAGGCCACGAGTCACAGTTCTCTGCAGTCCCCAAGGATGAGCATCTTAATGTCAGGCTAACATTTCTCCAGTATCRCTGAAAGGCAGGTAGCGCAATGCTGGTAGAATTTGGCCACAACGGATGTGCTCAGCATGGGTATCATCTGGGTTTCGGAAAAGGGCTCCGACAAGCATGGCTCCAAGTTAAAATAAGCCGTCCAGTGGTCTGTCCCACCACTCTCATGGATGCGGTCAGACCCCAGTGCTGGGACACATGGTCCAACATAAGCCAGTTCCTGCATGACTTCAGACATCAGCCCGGAGAGCTGGAGCTAACGAACAACTGGAGCTAACGAACAACTGGAGCTAATGTTGTTCAGGCGAGCTGGGGGGAACACCTCGGCCCTTCAGTTTTAATCTGTTGACACATGTGCACCCATGCCCTAAGAGTAGGAGACAGTTTTTAAGACTAGAGTTTTCTGAGCTGTGTGTAAGATTAAGGAGCCGGTAGGAAGAGTGTGTGATGTTGAGTTTGGTTTTTTTTTCCTTTTAAAAGCAAACACAATAAATGACAATAAACACCCAAGTTACAGAGAAGGGGCAACATGAAATCTCATACCCAAAGATGTGCAGCCCTTCAAGATATTCCCTGCATCCAAAATGGCCTGTGGCCATTTCCATGACCCTTTCCCTGGAAGAGGCGTGCTCGCTCTGTGCTCCAAAGCTCTGCATTGCCTGCTCAGTTTTTAGGGCAAACACGCTAACAGGGGGCTGGATCTAGAGACTTGCAGAGCAGGCATGGCCACAGTTTCTGGAGTGGTATTCCTGGCTAACACTTTGGTTTTGAAGGAGGCAGCAGGAAGAGAGAGACAGCGGTAACAAGGCTATCGCAGACATAACCCCGCTCCTCGCATCCTCTGGAAACTCGGTGTTTAGGTGCAGAGGCAGGAGTCTTCTGCAGCCTCAGGCCAAGCCAAAAGCAGCATCACTGCTGCCAGCAGCCAGGCTGAAAGCACCCGGGTCAGGGTTGCTTAAGACCCAATTTCTCACTCATGAGCTCCAGCTCTTCAGCAGCGCAGAGCTGCTTTCAAGCAATAAGTGGTTTATGTCTAGCTGCAGTGTATTTATGAGAAAAAAATCCTGCTTTTACCTGAGGGAAAAAAGCTACTTTAGAGCAACTACCTCTTTCATTTTGTCTCGCTTAATGAGCACCAGCTATAGACATCCTTCTCATAGCCACGTTTGCAGGAGTGTGAGGATCTCCACGTGTTTCCTCAGGGTGCTTGGCTCTTAACCCTTCCCTCCACATGAGATGCGTACATGACTTGTTAGGAAAAAAAATGTGTCTTTTTAAAATATGACTCTTCATAGCAATCCACATTCTGGGTCTTTTGAATCTGAAAATGTAATTTCCACATTTGTACATGGTTCACTAAATATTCCATCAAAATGGGCTTCTGAGAAAAATGGAATTTTAATTGCATGCTTTCTTAACGGAGATCCCCTGTGCTAGATTATGGGTGCAAATTTTCCTAGAAAAACTTGTTCCTCTCAACAGTAGTAGCAAAGTCCATTTCCATTGTCTCACAAAACAGCTGAAAATTTCTACAAAACCCAACTTTGTTTTCAACCTGACTCTTACTATGAATTTGGACTCCAAGGACCAATCTGACCATCCAGCTATAACATTATTAGTGATAAAGGGGACATGTAATTCACCCAAGAATCATTTTCTATGACGCTTTCCACCACTTCTTCAACAACAAAAAAAAAGTGGGAGATAAGCCCAGGCAGAGAGCACTTCTTCTGCCTGGTATCTGCAGCCACCATAACGCCAGGCAGGTGCTTTGCAAGTGGCGTCAGTCTCGGCACTGCCAGGCTGGGTAGAATTAGTCAGGATTTTGTAGGTTTTTTCCTTTATCTGTGGAAAGTCAGCTTCCTACATTACATAGCTGATCTGAGCAAAACAAAGGTCTGCCTGCATTGGAAGGGAGCGCGATGGAGACATTAATTTCCCCAGAATAGGTAGTGTAACAAATCAATCCTGACTGCACTGATAAATTGAACTTCAAGCTTGGTGATACTGCTTTTCAGGTCTAATCCAGTGTAAGACACAGCAGGAAGGGAAGGCAAAGGCACTCGTTAGCATTTCATTCAGCAAGGAGCTGCTCCCTGAACAGGAGAGAAAAAAATAAAGGTCTTCTTTTTCCCTTGTCTTTCAGCACAGTATTGCAACTATTTTTGAGGAAGGTGACATGGGGTGCGAGGGTGTGTGCGGGGGCATGCGTGCAGATGGCGAGGTGCAGAAGAACTGCCCAGCAATYGCTGGCTTCTTGCCAAGCCCCAAACCTTGGGACGGGATCATAACTCAAGCTCCTGGGTGCCAGTGAGGAAGAAGTGTTGCTTATGAGAAAAACCTGGCTCACAGCAGTATGGGGATTATACAGCAGCAACGCTCTGGTACGCAAAGGGAAAAGGAGCTGGTGGGCTGGGCTTCAGGAGGCTGAGGTTCAGATCAAGTCTTGACTGCAGAGCCTCAGGCTGAACACAGACAGGTCACTCCTCCTGGGCACCACAGAAGTGCTTCTTTATCTAAGTAGGCGGCAAGTCCTGCTCTCTGGGTCATACAGCAGCTAGCACCCTGGGGACCTGATCTTCCTCCCCTCAGCACTGTGGCACTGTAAATAATAACAAAGGGGATTTTTGCCCTTAACTTTTCTGAATCTGGATGTAAACGTCACACCTGTGGGAAACTCCAGCTTTTCACCTCTTCCACGTTGGAGCACAGGGTTGCATTCAGCCAGAGTCCAGCAGGACTAATGGTGGGAGAAAAATCTCCCAGCCCTCCGTGTTTGGGCAGAAAGCTTGAACCATTGGCCTGAGAAGCTCACAAAGGAAATAAAAAAAGACTTAAGGTTTGCAAATTTTGAAATCCCATTGTTTTAATTGAGTCTCCTGGTGTGGTTGCAGGACTGGAGAGGAGGTGAGCGAGGACTGGTRGACACTTGGATTTGGCAGTGGCTTTGACTCCATGTTCCCATGTTGTCTCTTCATTCCCACCATTGCCCTGTGCAAAGGTCTGCGCTACTGGGACACCTTGCACCCACTCCACTCAGCTGCCAGCCTTTGGGCACTGCCTGCCCCGGGAAACAGGCTTTTCCTTCCAAAAGCTTCAAAGTCCTCATTTTTGTGGCTCTGGTACAATGACAACTTGMCCTTTAGAGGTGCCTTTTGTGGGTCATGGAGTTAGGATTACATGTACTGCTTAATAATTAAAAACAAAGCAACATTATTCACTCTACACAGAGCATCTTGTGGTATGGTCAAAGTCCACTGGCACAGCTTGGCCAGCCACGATGGTGGGTTGTGCAGTAGCCACTTACTTATAATACCTCCCAGCAAAGGACTGTAACATGCTTTTAGGTAATGCAGGAGTCTTGTTGGCCCCACTGTAAAATTGGTGAAAAGGAGAGATGTGACCTCAGATAGAGAACTACACTGCAGTGTCTCAACAGCATGTAGACCTTCAAATTTTAATTGATTGCCTGGAAATAAATACACAGATAGGCAGAAATACTCAGACCTCAAACCTGGCCCAGCTTGGTATGTCTCCAAAGGTGGTCATCCCTAGCTGTCCAAGGGCAAGAGCCCCATCATCTTGGGGTGATTTGCTTTGGGGTAATTTGTCCCCAGAGGGCAGCTCTTTGCCTTTTGCCTGAAGCCAGATGTCAGGTCTCTGCCACAGCTCTTCACTAAGGCCACGACTGCTCCAGCCATGCTTGTCGTTGCTGTAAGTCTTAACCCCTTTCTGAATCCTGTTAGGCTTGAGAGTAGAGCCTGTCCTGTTGCCATCTGGACAGAAGCCCTGACCATGCAGAATGCACGCAGGGAGGCTGACAGGTACCTGCTGTATTCCAACTGCACACTAAACGTGTGCACTAACTATATCCAGGAAACATGAAATACTTCCAGTTGTGTGCGTGTGTATATCTTGCGGCAATAAGCTCTAGCTGAATATTTTGTTTGCAAAGGGTTGATTAGTTCCTTTCAATTTCATCTCAGTCTTACTGTTACAGTATACCTCATCATCCAGCTCCTCTTCGCACTCCAGCCATTATTTGCTATTCTTGTTATTTGTACCTGCCTTTTCCAAAAAGGACCTTTATTTGCAATACTAGTCTCAAGCCGCAGCCCCACTTTTCCTTCATTTCTGCTACAGCAATACCACCCACTGCAAAGCTCAGCATCTCTATAAACACTGTGGTTACAAATGAATGCATCCTTCAGCAGCCTTTTAGACCATTTTTTCCACAATGCACATTGTAAATGAAGAGTAATATATCTTCAGAATTGCCCAGAAAACGTTATTCTGTTAGCAATATAAAAGCCTCACAGTGTCCGAGTAGGTGCCCTTGCCAAAAACATTTTATTGTGAGCCAGATAATTCAGTTTGAATTGTACACGGTTTGGTATAATCATTCCAGTAAAGCATTCTTTACAATTCTGTAACAGCAAGTCACATGGCTCAATAAAGTTTATTGCTGCAAATGCTTAGTGATTCACTGCATGGATGAATTCTGTTTCTTTCCTGGATCAAGTAATCAATAGCAAAATAATCTCCCTGCAATTACATTGCTCTGCATTAAAGAGGTGTGAAGTAAATAAGTAGAAAATCTGATATAAAAACAAATGTGTACAACATTAAAATGAACCACAATTTGAAACCGGGTGTCCTGCACCACAGTTTTGCACAGCCTGTGGCAGAGCTATGTCCAGCATACTCCTAGCCTTAAATGATTCCTGCTCAGCTGATTACACACATTGTGCAAACAAACCCAGTTGGGACTGACAGATTTTCATCCCATCATGTCCAACAGAGTCCTGCTGTGAACACTCTGCACTCACGCAGACCACCCTGGCCATCCCCATGGGTGCCAGGGACCATCTTTTTTGGAGGGCACTGAAAAAGCGAGACCTGCGCTCTCTCAATCAACCTTTTCGGTTCTTCCGGTGCTGCTCCTGCACGCAGTAAATCAGTGTTTGTAACATCCCCCACTGAGTTGAGTGCAAATTAAATCAGGCTAATTTAGTTTGCACCATTGTGTTCAGCTGTGAGTCACAAAAGGAAAGAGAGACATGACAGTTGGGAGAGGGCATGTGCTTTGTGATGGGAGCTGCTAACGGAGCCTCTTTGAGGGCCCGGCAGGATGGCAGTGCTGTGACACCACTGCTCAAGGGCCCTGGATGTCCCTGCTCCCTCTAACCTGCCCTGCTTCGCAGATCTGAACGCTGTGGCTCCAGTGACACCACAGTAGGCCACTCACAATAGATGATAGATATATCATCTGTTATAAACAAGTATAAACACAGCTATCTATTTATCTGGTTCTAACAGTTTTCTCATAAAAACAGTATGAAAATGATACTGTTTAGAAACAGACTGTTCTGGGGAATAAAGAGCGCACTGTTGTTTTTACTGTTTAATGCCTCCTGACTGGAAACACTTACACACGATGGGGTTTCTCTCTAAATATGCTTATGCTGTTGCACAGGCTTCAATGCAGTGATAAGCACATACCTGAGCTCAGGCTTTTGCTTGTGTTTACATTCTTATCCACAGTTCACCTCATTCCTGAATCTCATATGCACTCTAAAAGGATATTTATGAGATTAAGCACCTAAAAAGTCACAAAAAGACAGAGGGAAGGCTGCCTATGCAAGCTTAATATAACTCCTTCCTACAAAGGCACTAGAGTATGGTCTTTCATTACACGTTCATTCCCGTTGGAGCTCTGTTTCATTCAGCACCTAGACTAGGCTGTGCTCTGGAAAAGAGACACAATTGTGCTGTCCACAGGAATGAGGAGAAAAAAAAAAAAAAAAAAAAAAAAAAA
>JAYKAV010002585.1:271040-322911 GCA_035582835.1 Phoebastria nigripes | reverse complement strand
AGTATTAAATCACTTTTCTCCCTCTTTTGTTTTCCCAGCATGTCCCATCTTCATTCTCTGCTTTTCTGGCCCCACTCCAGCCACTGTGAAAAATCAATAGAAAAGACTCCCTTTGAATATGACAAGATTCTCAGCCTGCAAGAGCTGCAGTGTGCTCTGCCCTAAGTTTTCAGGGCTCCACACAGATCAATGCAGTAGTGCAGATTTACACTGAGTGAGGATCCAGACCATTAACCTTTCAGCCCTGGTGCCATCTGTCCCATCAAGCACACTGTCAAGAGACCTGCTTCAAATATTTCCCTTTTATCATTTACAAACAAAAAAAGATGGAAACTTTGGAATACTTCCTCCCCAAACTTTTCAAAGCACTTTCCCTCTTCCTTGTTATACTAAAGTTTACAGATCTTTTAGAAACTGTGACATTTGTTTGTTTAGAGGATTTTTTTAAATGTCACTCCTCAAAAATAAAAGCCTGTTTTCACATCATTGAGGCACGCCAGGGTAATGCATTCAGAAATGGCAGTACTGCTCGCCTCTGTGTGTACTTGGACCTCCTGACAGCGAAGGACCAGCACCTCGCAATATGTGGCAATTTCTAGCACATCTGAAAGCCACACCGTTCTCAAAATCAAAGTCTTAAACAAGTGGCAAAAAGTAAAAGCATTGCTTGTTTTTAGTAACAGCTTCTGTCAAAATATTTCTATCAAAAGTGCAAACGTGTTTTTGTGAAATTGTGTTTGCCAAATAGAGGGTATGCGGCTAAATAAACACAGCCACCTTTTCTGAAAGGTGAAACACTTGCATCCCTCACCATAATTAGTGGGATCCCTGAAGGTCAACTCCATCCCAAATCAGGCCAGAGAGATCATTAACAATAAGGATCATATTTCTCTAGGAAAATTAGTGAAAAAAGGAGGTGATGGGACACCTGGTACTTACTTCACCTCTCAAAGCAAGTTAGCTGCCATCAAACTGTGATGAAGGATGATGAAGGATGTATGAGACAAGTGTCAATATTTCAGGGGGTGTACTCTAATAGGCAACTTTCTCCAATGAGTGTAAGAACACCCTTAAAGGGTAGGACAGATCCACACAGCCCACCACTTTATCCCCAATACAGGCAATAGGAATTAATGTTTAGGGAGAGCACGTGAGCCTGGTCAGCTTCTGCAGTCCATTCTCCTGTTTCCCTGGCACCCAAACTTGTTGGAAAAGGGAACTTAGAGGGTACATCCCTGCCTAGTCCTTTAGCATCTGTTTATGGACCTGCTGCCCATCAGCTTGCTAATACCTTTTGAGCCTGTTGATACTGTCACATCCACAATGTCCTGTGGCATTAAGTTCCAGGCATTCACACCCTGTTGTGTAGAGAAGTATGCCTGTCTCAATGCTAACATATTCCTAAACTTTGCTGTTAAATCTGCTGCATGGAATCAGTACTGTACACACAGCCCAACCTCCTGTGGCCCCTCTCTGTTCCCCACGCTTCCATGTCCAGACCTCCCTTGAACATCCACATGCTTTTACTTTCATAGAGCTACATAATAGCTCTGGAGGAGTTTACCCCGGCAGCTCATGCACACACTGACCTGTTCAAAATGCTTTGTGAAGAAATCCTCCCAAATCTTGCCTTCATACCTATCAACAATTTCCTTTAAAATATTAAAAAAAAAAAAAAAAAAAATCATTACCTCGAGGAAGAGAAATAACGCCATCCAAGACAGAGTTACTAAAGATGCTTTCCCAGGACTGCACTCTTATGCCCTGCCCTTCCACCTTCTCCCCACCACTGCAATCAATACATCACTAATGCAGCCCACTGCTAAGATAGCTTGCACCTCATAGAAATGCTATTTCTTGGAAAGAAATACTCAGATAACGTTCAATGGGGAGCAACATTTCCCTCCCACCAAGCTGTGCAACAACAAAGGATGAGGCTCACTCCATGCCAAGAAGAGAGAGAAGGGTCTCTGTCCTCCTTTATATAGAAGAACAGAGGAGATGAAAGAAGGAATGGCCCTGTTTATGCCAGGGGAACAGACTATGCTATAAACTCCCTTGCACAAGTTGCAGATTTGCATGTACTGCCATTAGCTCAGTTATTTTGAAAATAACCTATAGACTGCTGCATGGAAACAGTACTGCTCAGGTCCCATGATGCCTTCAAAACTTTCAAGGCGTGAAAGGAGTGGGGAGAAGTGGAAGAATGGACCAGGAGTCTCCAAAAAGCCCTGAATGGGAAAGACTGCAGAGCACGTAAGATGGTGTCACTAAAAGAAGTTTGCAAAAAGGCAACTAACAAAGGCATCTGAAAATTTGCCCATCCACCACATTTGACTGCATCTGTCCACATGGTCCAAGGGACTCTGCCTGTAAACCCAAGCTGCCCTTTCAAAAGTGCTGCAGCACAAGCAATCACATTCTCACTCAGCCTCTCCGTAGGGCAGAGCAACAGGAAAAACCCAACACCCAGAGCTGAAGACTGAACCACAGACCTCCCACTCCCCTCAAACTCACTCACCTTAGAGAGGGTGAAACTGGTGTTCCCGCCCATTTCCCTGGAGATGCAAAAAAGCAGACACATTAAGGAGATATCCCAGAGTTGTGTGTTTGTCTCATCACAGGTGGCATCCCACATTCCCAGAAGGGCCCCCCCCTCGCTGTTGCAGCATATGTTTTTTTTCCCCAGTGTTACAGCTGCAGTAAGGGAAGCCCTCATGTCCATACAGCTCCCCAGGGGCTGCTGGCATTTGAAGTCTCCAAAGCACCATTTCTGCACAAGCAACCACCCTAGCACCACCAGCAGGGTCTCCTGGCAAACTGATGGTGCATTAAGAACTGTTGTCCTTCTCCAGTCTCAAACATGAGCATCAAGAGCTGCAAGAATCCCTTGTGTGGGCCTAGGTCAACACTTCTTGAAAGGATAAGGCCAAAAGCAGTGCTTCATCCACTGAGCATCCTGTGCTGGGAGAGACCCACAGCCAGCCTCTCCAAAAGAGATTGTGCTGCCTTTTGCATGCTAAAGTCTTTATGCTGCCCCCATTAGACTAGAAAGACCAGACCATCCCACCACCCCAGAGAATTAGGTGCTGGCAGAGCGGCAGCATCATCTCACCGAAGAACATGCTTCCTGGAGAAGACCCGCAGGATGAATTCAGACTCCTGCTGAGGCTCCAGGGTGGATGGGACAATCACATAGACACCAGGCTCCAGGTGGAAGTCATGAGTCACTTCCCGCTCATCAAGGAAGACCTGGTGCTTGTTCATAGGCTGATGTTGAGGGAAGAAAGCTGGGGGCAGCTTTCTGTTGCTTTGCTGGTACTGGTAAGGGAAGAAACAGAGAAATATGTTCTGCACCAGCTGAACAAATGGACAAAAGGCACGTGGAGAATTCACAGGCATGGCATAGACAGCCTGCCTTCACACCTCAGATTTTTTTACAGCACAAGCAGATAACAGGGCCCAAAGAACTCAATCTCCTCCCAGGATGTGGTGGTTGTCACCACGCACCGCGCCTGCCCAATACTAAAATGACAAACAACAGGGCTTCCTGCAACATTATCAACAATATAATAGTACTTGCAAGGAACAGCAGCAAGGACTGGGAGGAGAAGTGGCTTCTGTCAACCTAAGCTACTGCAAAAGTCATTTCTATACTGGCAGAAATGACTGCAGGCAGGAACTGCTCTAGAGACTGCTCTTCACTAGCCAGAACACCCCTCCTATCCCATAGGTACCATGCACTTTGTTCCCAGCTTGTCCTTTGCACTAGGGATCTGGCAGCAGAGTATTTTTCAGAGCACCCGTGATCTGAGCATACTGCAGGAGCAACCTAATCCCTCGCCCTGACTCCATGCATGTGTCCTTGATCTGCCTGGCACTCTTGGCTCTCACAGATGTTTCGCTCTGCAGGCACTTTTCTGCAATAGGAGGATGGATAAAGTGTTGATCCAGGCAACACTGAACTCATTTTTAATGCCACTGAGTGCCCAGTACACAAGCCAGATAAATAATCCTGCTAGCTAAGACCACTGTCACCTTCTGATCTTGGCTGTTCCTCAAAACATTTAGCCATTTTACTCCGCAGCCTTATAGTGGAGATGCTATTCCTCTTCCTTTGCCAGTATTTTTCTTACTAATAGAGCAATCTTTCTTCTGAAGGGTTCGGGGTTACTCCTCCTCATGCCCCTTATGTTTAAATTTAAAGTTTTTATATTCCAGTCAATACTTTGTTGACTGTAGTTCCAATACCTTAGATGCTCTCAGCTTGCCATCTCTCTGTATTGATCTTGGCAACCACTACAAACCTGAAATTAAAGTCCTGGCTGCCACCATTCCCCCTTGCGTGTGGCACAGCAGTGTGCTAGGGCCGCACTCAGACCCCCTCTGCCAGGAAATTTAACTCACTTGTAACCCTGATAGTGACCAAAATATTTAAGTCAGGAAGGAGTGGCATCTCACCTCATGGTTACCATGCTGGAAATACAGTAGCTGGGAACACAACTGTGCTGCCCTGACCATACATCCAAACTAGTTCTTTGCCAGCCCAAATTCAAAGGGACTCTCATTTAAGAGGTGTTCTGAGTAGTAACAGAGTAGAAGATATGCCCTTTCAAGATAAAAGGAGCTAAACCTTTCCCTGTTTTAAATAGCCCTCTAAGGTCAGGGCCAAAATTGGGACAYACATCAGGGTTTAACTTCCAGGGCCCTTCCTCAGGTTCCAAAGGCTCCTGGCTAAAGAAAATGCTAGAAATACAGCTGGCCTGAGGAAGCCAAAGACACCTGTAACATCAGCTCCAGAGCATCCCCAGCCAGGAAGGAACCTGAGCTCCCCAGGAGACCCCTGACTTGCATGAGACACAGGCTCTGTTCCTACCTCATCCCAAGACTGGGAGGTAGCAGAAAGGTAGCTCTGGCTCCCCTGAGAGCTGCAGCGATTCCAGCTCAGACACAGCCAAGATTTGGGGCACCATCCCGCAATTGCAGGAGGGACAAACTGCTGACCGGGTAAACACTGATGCCACTTCTAATACCTTTGAAGACCCAGTGCAGAAGCTGAACAACTGCTGCCCCTTTTTAAGGCCACTGAACTCTCCTGATATRGCTGCTTTTCAGAAGAGTCAGCAGATAGCTCTGCATTCATAGTGACTTACTGTGGTGCCTCACTRAACTCAAATACACTGTTACTAGCCGTCAGCCAAGGAACAAAGGCAAACACAACACTTTCAGTGTTGTCATAACAGCTGCACCAGCCCAGGTCCCCAGCAAACAGCCAGCAGCAGTCACAAGGGACTCACCTGTAGGTCCACCTGCAGAAAGAAAAGAAACAAAGCATCTGTCAGACAGGAACCTCTGGGTCTCACACAACGTAGCCATATCATTGCTGGGAAGCAGCTACATACATTCAGCTGGGGTCTTTGCCTTCAGAAACCTCAGTCCCTCCACCTGAAAACCCTTCCCCACAGCCATCTTTCCATAACTGTGCAAACTCACAGCAGCAGCAAGAGCTGTGACTCTGTTCAAGGGAGGAGAGTGGCTCTGCAAGGCACTCAGATAAGCAGAGAACTGAGCAGGGGGGAACTCTCACTCCTTCTAGTGATATCCACTCTTACCCCTGGATAACACAGGGAACTAGCAGTATTCATGCATGGGCAGCTGCCATGTCATACTAGGAACACTTCTCAAGCACAATTTTACCATGGTTGGAAATAACCTGAGGGCAGTGCTCTCCCTGCCCCAAAGTAAGGGGACTCCTGGCACCCTCTCCCAGCTCTTGCACATAGTCTCAGAGAGGGCAAAATAAAGCCCAGCGTGCTCTGAAGCAAGAGGCATTTCTCACTGCTCTGCAGGCTAACACACAGCACGCCAGAGAGGCAGCAAGTTGGAGAGCCTGAGGGAGCCTAGCCCTGATCTGTGAGGAGACTGGGCACAGGCAAGGAGAAACACCCTGCGCACAACAAAATTCTTGGTCTGCAAAGCTCTACAATTTACAGGGGCTGGAAGTTCTCCTATTTGGTGAAAGCAAGAAAGGCAAAGCAATTCTTCGCACCTTGTAGAGCAAAAATCCAATGAAGAGGTGAGGAGCTCGGTTCCGGTGTTTGCTGCTGTGTTTCTGCATCAGGGATATAACGACATTGCAGGAACCCAGACTTTTTTTACTGTCTTCAACTGGTAAAACATTCAGCCAGTACTGAGGGTTCATCCAAAAGGTGCCTAAGCAAAACAAGAAAAACATTTTGATGTCATTTTCCATCGCAAAATTGGTTGCCAGCTTACCACATGATGCCTGGCATCGTTCTGAATAGGTCACAGGTTGTCTGGACCTCCAGACCCCACAGGGATGTGATCTTAGGGTGCAGTTTACAAGTTTAACAGTGCAACCACTATGTAAGACAGGAAGAAGGCCCAGGAACAAGGAACTACATTTCTGCTCACCTGCACCTAAGAGCTCATTTTGTTTATAAATGTATCACTATTCCTCTATCACCTCTGGTGTACAGGCTAGCTGACTTCAGACCCCACCTGCTCTGCTTCCAGAAGCGCTGAGCCTCTGCATTTCCCATTCACTTTACTTAAAATACCACTCCCTGGAGGTGCTGAGGGTGCAAATTTTAACAGACAAGTTTAATGCCCCAAAGCAGCTCAGTGTTGGCAATTGATCCTAGGATCCTGCAGCTCATTTCATGCCATAACCAGCCCACTGCCCTATGTTTGCAAGTGATGCAGCTTCTGTGACAGCAGAAGCTAGTCAAAGTCATTCAGCTGCTTATTTCTGATGTTTGTGTGGAGGGTTAAGCAGGAAGAGCATGCTTCTGTTGTCAATTTTGTGTTAACAGGTATAAGGTGCTGGTAACTGAGTCAGCAGAGTGATGTCACCCCAGAGTCATCCAAAAGAGCACCCCTCACCATTACAGAATCCCAGACTTCCTCCTGCTGTACTTCCTTTAACCYATCTCCCACTCTTCAGGGAGTACATCCACTTCTTCCCATCTTCCTGGCTCATCAGGTCTGGAGTTAATTTACAGATCGTCAGATCTACAAAATGAATTTTAAAATCTCGCAGAGACATCCTGGGAAAAGAGTGCCAAGAGACATCTTGTCAGCAGTTTAGTTTAGTCCATATGGCTTATAAAAAGAAAAGGAAAGGGAGCAGGGAACTTCGAAGCTGCACCATTCTGTGTTACATATGGTAATGCTCATATTTTATTAGGCAGTAAAGAAGAGAGCGTCTGCTCCAACAGCAGCATCCAGCAGTAGCAAATGCATGACTCAAATTTCAGCAAAGGATAGCAGCACAGAGATTAAAATGATATTACCACCAAAGGGACCGCAGTGAAATGACACGGGCGACAACATTGCCACCTCGTGGCAGAAGCTGCGGAGAAACCACGAACAAACATAAGGCAAGCAAGAGCTTCCCAAAGCTATCTTAAAAATAAAAGACAGGACAAAAGCTCCTGAAAGCTGCCCATGTCTCCAGCAGCCCTGAGAGACCTGGCAGTGTCCTGCTTCTCCCCCACTCCTGCTATTGAAGAACAGTGCATCTCTTCCGTGTCAGCACAGCTACTGCTTCTCACATCGTCAAGCAGAGGAGGAGAGCAAGAAAGCAAGCATGAGCTGTTACAAAGCAGATCACATATGCCTCGACTTAAGTGGCAATGTGCTGCTTCATCTCCAGATGCAGCCCCAGAGCTACTGGCAGAGAGGGGAGAGGTGAGACTGTGCCATTACCAGAATTCTCCATCCTCCTTCTTTTTCCTCAGCAAAATCTTCTCCTTCGGGCTCAGCAGCTCCCATTTGTAAGAGCTGAGGGCAAAAACATGAGATGACTAACCAAATGTGGCCTCAAATTCAAGGCAGAGTACATAGCTTTCCTCTATAAAAAGAGGCCAAATCTCTGTCCCCACATATCTCCATATTTATCCCCCACTAAACACAGGCCCCCTATGCCTTCAGCCATGGCAGACTCTCCACAAGCACTCTGGGTCCCATGAGATGTAGCTAAATGGCTCCAGTTTTCTCCAGCAGAAGCCAGAAATGCTCTATTTCCATCAGCCAGTCCATTCACTTGCACACGCAGCTTCCAAGTACTTAAAATATAAAAATCTAGACCTGTTTTGTTGGTTAATTTTCTGTCAAAGGAGACATAATAGGAAGAGTGTTTGGCATAATGAATGACTGACTAGGACAGCACAAGAGGCAGCTGGGAGTCATTTAAAAGGCAGGCCTACAGTATGTTGCTCATTATGCTCTTCAACAGGAACAGCTGGTATGTTGTCATTATGTGACAGACACACATCACAGAAGTTACTGCTCTGCAGACAAGGTGAAAGTCACTCACATTCCCAACACCTCCCTGTGCTCATCCCTCCTCTCTATCCCCGAGCCTCAGCAAACAGGGTCTGCGCAGGGAACGATGTGAAGCTTGGAAGGAAGGAACACGCTCCACTTCAAAGAGGAATAGGACACAAGTCTACAGTTGCCCGTGGTCTAGAATGCAAACCACTGTCTTTCATAGATCCCAGTCAAAAAATTCAGGCAGATGCAAATATAGGGCCCATTTGCCTCACTAGTTGCTTCCTCTGATCTCATACCCAATTATATTTCCCCAAACAGCCAGGACGGAGCACTCTTTTGCAGCCGCCCAACTCCAACACTTTGCAGCCCATGGAGGACTTTGCACGGTCCCTCCTATGATAAAGGGCTGTGTGCCCTGAAATACGCTGTTTGTTTAGAGCCTCCTGCACAGCTATCTGTCACTTTGCATGCCATCCAGATCACAGCAACATGGTCAGCGTCTGATGTTCATATTATGTTTCCTCTGGCACTCAGTGAATGGAAAAGCAGAACTGAGCTTGTTGAAGCTGCATGTGTGAAGTGAGCCCAACTACGTGAGCACTATCTGCTGGAGAAATACAAATCTATCAAGTCATTGCTTTGACATCAGAGGGTCTGTGCAAGCAGACTGTGTTACTTATCTTAATGCTGCTTTCAGCACTAATTCATGCCTGAAGATGGCAGCATCTTTCCTCCAAGAAACCTTTCCTCCCACTCACCATCAGACCTTCCCTTTTTAAACTCACCTGTCACTCCAGTCTCCTTTCCATTCAATTTTTCCCCATGGATTTCTCAGTCTTACTAGGTTTTCTGGTCCATACTGACAGGTCACCTGCAGAAAACGGTAACACTGTGCTTACCAAGATCTCAGCAGTTCTCATCCGGTTTATATCACTGTACTATGTCAGATGTTAACAAAGGTTTTGTTTGTTCTCATAGATGCCAGCAAATATGATGATAAAAATCTATGAACATGCAACTCAATGCCGGCACAAAGAGATTAAGATGCTTTATCTTACCTTCTATAACTGAAACCAGAGACCTCACAGATTCCTAATTTGGAGGCTTGACCGTAAATTCCTCTTCCTTTCCCACATCTTCTCATTTTGTCCTTACATGGGGTCAGGACTGTACTACTGTGAAAGCTAAGTCCTACCCCAGTGCAACGGCACAGCACAATGCAGCCCATGGGGTGACCACATAGATTAGTGCCTCCTGAAGTGGGATGCCATGGTGGCAGAAGAGGGACCCAGGCTGACTAGGGGCTTTGTTGGCAGCACACAGCAGAACGGCTGACTTCACATCGGCTCCACATGCTCAGTCAGTCCCTTACTCCTGCCTGGCTCTCTGTCCCATCAGAGGAGCCAGACTGACAGGCTTGTTGCTGATAAAGTCCACACCTAAAACCCTCCTGCTGCGTGTGGGAGACACAGGCATGCATCATCCAGCTCATAGTATCTCTTCCAGCTTTCCTAGCATCTCTTGCTAGAGGTACTGAACATGCCTTCACCCACATCTATATCACATGTCCAAAGCCCCACAAAGTCCTTTGCTATCCTTGTCAACCTCCTTTTGAGGCCGTACAAGATAGTCATCCATCAGTCCAGGAGGAGAAAGCTCGAGCTTTCTCCCACTCTTTGGGACCTATTATTTTACTGTCCCTTGCCTCTAGACAAATATCTTTAGGGGACTCCCAATGATACTTCTGCAGATCAGCGGGGTCCACCTGCACTCTCTGCACAGGAGCCCAGTTCGGTTTCCTTACTTTAGCCTTGGCTCACATTTCCATCTGAAGTTTTTCATGTTTTGGCCCTTGTATTCCATTATCTTTACTTCTCTATGGCCCCTCCTCTGACTTCAGAGGAAAGCTTTTTACCCCAAGTAGGTTTCAGCACATCCTCCCAGCATCCCCAAAGGCCAGTCCTTTCGTCCTTAACAGCTAAGATGCATTTGTAGGTGATGCTCTCAGCAGAGCCGTATGAATCATTCCCACCCTTAGAGATATGCTGATCTATAACCACTGTCCTTTACATCAAGGTCACAATACTAAAATGGACATACTTGAAAGTGAATCTTTACAAAGCACACAGTCTCTTTTAGCCTTAGACTAAGAGAAGAGCATTGGGGGAGGAGACACCATAGTTGCCCTGATTGAACCTATGACTGCAATAAAAATTGCTGACATCCAAATATACCTGGACCTAGGTTAGGGCTAGTCTTACCTTTCTAATACCAGTTACTGTGTAGGCATGGCCAGCAACAAGCCCATTCTTCAGGACCTTTGTTGCCTGTATACAAGGAAGAGAAACAGAAGGAAAATAAACCTTTTATTCTATCCCTACTTACACAGCACACTCATACCAATACCAGAGACCTGTACCGGTGTAAGCAATGACTCTCAAAGCAAATGAGAATGGTTTGAACTGAAAAAAAAAAATTAAGTCTAAGCTCCTAATAGTCATATTTTGCAGTATGCTTGGAATTGGAAGGTTGATTGGGAAGGTCCCTTCCTAATTGTGGATCTTTGGCTAGAGACCATCTCACTTTTTAAAAGTCCAGGAGGTTAGGTTTTGATTTTCAGAATAGTAGGGTTTCCCAACAGCTGAAGTGTTAGCATAAAGGTTGGAAGCCAAGATTTGAATTCATGTTCTGAACTACAAACCCCTCTATCTTAGCTATAAGCTTACTCCATGAGTCTCTGTGCCTCACTGCACCACCTGTAAAAATGGAAAATTTATTTAACAAAAATGGGAAAACGCAGTAGGTCCTTATTTAATAGAGATTCTTTGATAGATAAACCAGTTCCTAAACGTAACAACAGGGAGCTGAGAGCAGCAGGGAATCAATCCATGTGCAAAGTTTAACATTAAGAATGTGATTTCTACCAAAAGTCACATGTGGCAGCTTTGATGCTTTTTGAGTCACAATGACTAGCTGAGTAGAGGGAAACAGGCCTGGAAAGGCTTTTAGCTATGAAGCCATTTGACATCACTCCAAGTCTCACCCCTAAATGTGTCTGACAGCCCATGAGAGATCTGCTGTAGGTTGCTCTTGTCAGGATATCCCACAGATCAGGAGGAGCTGCTGCAAGCTTGATCTTTATATTAACACCACCTGTAAAATCCACCAAGGCTTCTGAAACTTGCCCAATCTGCAGATCTTTATAGGAGCCGTAGAGTCTAGCAAAAAAGACATCAATATATTCTTGGGGTTATAGTCACAGATGATAGGTTGAGAACTGTGTGCCAATGAAGACATACAATAAAGGTTTGCAAAAGCAAAAGGAAGGCTGTAACTCATGTTTAACTTTAGGGGAATCTTTGCATTTAGGAAGAGGGGAATCTAGCAAATTGCCTCCAAGATTGGCCATCGTCTGAAGGGGACTCTTCACTCACTGTCATCCCTCACTGCACAGTAGTGAGAACGTGCCCATCACTACTCTCTGATAACTCTGCCTTAGTGAACGTTGCCTGAATTTATCACCAGACATTGTGCTGTATCTAAGATATAGTGCCTTGAGAGGCACACTGTCTTGAAAGCTCAGTCTCCAATCTGATTTTCTTTACCATTGCAGTGCAACTTTCTCTGCTCTTCTTGTTCTAACGCTAACACCAAATGAAAATAACTGAACTTTCTCTCCTTTGCTGTGATCTTTCTCTCAATGTTAACCAGGATTTTTCCCTGCTCTACAGAGATTATTTCAGCCCAATATTAACAAACTCCATCAGTTATGCCTTGTTGCTTTCTTCTTAGTCCTGATAAACCACTCTAGACAAAACACCCTGGAGAGAAGCCAGTATTCTCACAGTGCCATGTGACTTGTTGAATACCTCAGCTTTGGGGGACCCCAGAGAGAGAACTTCTACCAAAACCAAAGTACAATGCTTCAGCAGACCCCCAAAATGAAACTCCCTGGAGGTTTCTCAAACTGATAATACACCAAAGGAGGCATCAGAAATCATTCACCTTTGAAAATCCCTATCTGTGGCCTTCTGTTCCTCTGCAGTATTTACAAGGAAGGCATCATCCTAGCCAATACACTCCAAACAGCGATAACACTCAGAGGACAACCCCCCAGGATAGGTCTGTTTTCATCCCTACTCCTAAACCCTTGGATTTTAACTCAAGGGCCTGGATTGGTAACAGCTACTGCAGTGGCAGCTTTTACTGTGTAATAATAGAAAGATGAGAACCATTTACTACACTCCAAATGTGGCAAGGCCTAAAAGATGCATTTATAAACAAGAACAAACTGCGTAGGCACCAACCAACGTATTTTAGGGAGACTATTTGCATAACTTGGAATGAGTCACTTACTTAGCATATGCCTTCTCCAGAAGGGCTCCCCAGAACACGTTCTTATAGACTGAGGAAACAAAGACCAGCTCCCCAGCCTGGTTCACCGGCAGGCGATCATCAACCACCACGTCAACCCATTCACCGAAGTGCCAGAACTGTCAGAAGAAAGGAATGAGCTGATGTTTTCCTTGGAAGGGACCTCCCCTTGAAACAACAGGAAAGGCAAGATAGCTTCGCTGTGGGCACAGGACAAGCTGCCTTGGGGGGAGGGCTGCTTTGGGTCAGTGGGATATGCTGACTCACCCACAGAACCAACTCCTCAGCCCCACCCCACCAGAGAAGAAAACAAAGCCTGTATCAGGTGTAAAAGGATTAAGCAGGGAAACTAGACACAGCTGGGCTTCTGGGGAAGGAGTTCCTAATTGCAGGGTAGCAGAGTTGCAGCAAGAGCTGGGCAAAGGGGTAGAAGGTTGGAGCAGATGTGCTCAAGCCCTGCTGACTGTTGCTACTATGTAGGAAGATTTTTGTCTGGATTAAAACATGGGTGGACCACAGTTGGAGAGAAGGGCCAGGTGGAGGTATACCCTCAGACTGGCTTGTAGTTGATCCGCTGCCTGCGCTGCTTTGTGGGAGGGATGATGGGCTACCCTCCAGGCTGGGATACCCTCTGGCCCCTTGCCCCTGGCTGAGGGGAACCACACACGAATTATCTAAGGGTGTGACACAAAATGTGACAGAGGATTTCTGAAGACCTCCCCACACTCTGGGGGAGCAGATGTACCCGGAAGTGGAAAATGCCGGCATATTTCCTCTCAAAGCTCTGGTTTTGTGGCACGACTGCAGCCAAGATGTCCTGGTGGAATGTCAGGGCTTCCAGGGCCGCCAGGAACCAGCAGTTCTCTGTGCCAAGACAAACGGACACATGCAGTTGGCTGAAAAGTGAGAGTTGTCAGCCAAGTTCAGGAACACCACCAAGATCCTAGCAGAAGAGCTGTTGTGCTGATGTCTTTACAATTATAACAAATCATACACAGAAAATTAGATGATTCAGACGTGTGCTTTATTTAACCAAACCATGATTGGTTTATAATTGTTCTCTCATGATCTTTTCATTTGGATACTGTTTGGTTAAATAAGAAATTTAGCAAGAAGTAGCTCTCAATGGAAACATTCCCGTTTTTTACTGACATTGCGTGGTTTTTTTCTGTTCTCTGTAAAGGCATACTATTAAAAAAAAAACTTTTCCCTTTTTCTTTGACAACATGAACTTTTCAGAAGAGAAAAATCATTTCCAATGGATCTCACATGCAAGACTATACTTATCAGACTTTGTGTGTAAGGGCTTAAAGCACTTAAAAATTAATTTAGTCCTGCCCCTATCTGTTTTGCAGATGACAGTATATCCTTTTACTTTGGGTAACACAGGCATAAAAATGATTTTTCTAACTTCAAAGCTGGGAAGAGAACACACTCACGCTAAGCCTTAGATACAAAGATAGTGAAAGTCTCAGATTTTCCCGCTTCTGTAGTCTCTGTTCAATTGTCAAGCAGCAACATTACAGACCACTAAGAGCACAGGATCACTTCCTATTGCAGTACTAGCATGGACAGAAGCAACACAGAGAATGGTGATTTCAGCCCGTGGAGACACCTCTCACCCCTCAAATCCCACCTTGAAGCTTGCCAGGTTTCTTCCTGAGCCTATCCCATCTTAATGATTGCTTCATCCACACCATGCCAAGTGAAGAGATAAGGATATGCACACCTTCTATTTCTATGCCAAGTTTTATACAGTCAAAATTCCACACAAAATGTTATCTTGTATAAGAATACTTAGATATTTATACAAAGGAGCTTCCTTACCCACCAATCCTTGGCAGAGATCAAGCTGCTTTCTGTTTGCAGCATAAAATACTGGACTTCTGTGCAAAGCCTGGGAAGCACACAACCAGAAAGAAAAGAGGGAGAGAGTCAAGTCAGTAACATGAGCTGGTTTAGCTTGAAGTCAAGGACTTTCTGCACGCAGAGCTGCAATCTCGTAAAATGGGAAATCCAGCAAGTTCCTAGTCTTGGATGTAAAAACCTCATGGATATGTGACACAAAACACTCCTCCTGCCTGTTCAAAGCTTTCAAAATACTTAGGGTCCCTTTGTCCCAGCAGACATTGTTCTGGTTCAGGTATAATTCTAGTGTTATCATGTGCTCTGGCTAACCTGACACAAGCCCGGGCACACATTTGTGCTTGGTCTACATTGAATTTGGTCTCTGACATAAGCCACTGGTGCTCAGATGCATCGCCATGGGTCTCCGCAAACACCTTGCTGAGAAGATAACCCTTCAGCCCTGCCAGCCCTGCTCCTCCGTAATTACTGACAAGTTTCAGCCAAAAGCGCCTACAAAGGCAGAGCATAACTGTTCAAACTTTCAGCTAACCTGGCTGACATCTCCACAATTTGACTGACAATCGAGCTACAGACTGATGGCTGCTACAGAAGTTCCTGTTGCTGTGACAAGAGTGGGTCTGTGAATAATTGTTCAGAGAGAAATTACGTTGTTATTTTTTTCCTCTCACAAGTGCCTCTGGGGTCAAATTAATAACCTAAGTGTCAAACTTACGTTTCACTCTAATGACCCACAAATTGCTGAAGCCAATTTTCACGCTGTTGGCTTCCCCTTCAGGCAGTAGCAGAGAAACAGCAAACCCCCAGAAGACAGTTACAGTAATTAGACACCAACCCCTCTCTTTGGTGAATTTGGGTGTTCAGTTTGCAGGCCATCAGTCATAGATGCAGCAAGCTACAAGCCTGCAGGCTGAATGGCAGAATCTCAGAGTTTTCTCTGCAGCACAGGGACTGAAGGATGCACAGCATCCATCCTCCGAGAGCCTTTGCTGGGCTAAGTTTGGCATTCAGAGCAAATGGCAGCCTTCTTCACAAGGCAGTTTTAGAGCAGCAGAACGGTGGACTGAGAGACAAAGGAGGTTTCAAGTCCATTCCAGTATCTCTGGGGTGGAGGCACACCTAAAGGGCTTTGTAGAGGCCAGGACTCAGGTTGACCTTTTCCTCCCAAATACCTCTATGCTGATACAGCTGCCTCAGCCGCAGTGCCCGGCACAACCCAGCTCAGGCCCCTGAGGACTGCACTCTTCCTCCCTCTGCAGATCCTGACTTAACACAAACCATCTGCGAGACCAAATTGCATATGGAACTCTGAGAACCAGGGCTACTATTCCCAAGCTCTCGTGCACAATTTGCAAAGGTGCCTTTACTTTCCCAGTGATTTTCATGAGTTTTGCAGAAACTCAGCCCTTCTAAGAAATGGGTTAAGTCTGACAAAACATGACAGCTAGAAAATAACTTAGCTAGGAAATGTTATCTGCTATTACCTGGCAGAATTCCCTTACAGACACAGTAACATAAGGAGTCAGTGCTACTGAAATTCTCAGATAATTCTATACGTTGCTTTCAGGAAGATCTGATTGTCAATATGTTGCTCAGTGGCTCAGTAAGAACAGAACTGCCATTGATAGTAACAGGCCAGAGCTAACAGGCCTTATCTAACTGTGCCAGTCCCCTGTCCTGGCCTCCTAGACTTGTTATCCATTTGTTATGAGAACTTGCTCTGTGACCAGCGCTCAGTACCAGCTGTCTCTTATTGTGATGTTCAGTTTAAGCATGGGATACCAGCAAAGGCCTTGGAAATATGGGCACAAGGAGAAAACAGAGGTCCCAGAACTAAAAACAACTCACTGATTGAGGGTCAATTACTGATCGCAGCAGAAGCTCAACCTTGAGAGCTTTGAAAAGACTGCTCTAAGTACAATAAAGAATAGACTAAACAGTTAAGCAGGAAAGAAACAGCCCAGCAAGAGGATAAGGCACCTGCTGCTGCCGGTGAAAGTAGCAGCCTCCAGCATCACAACGGTATGTGGTCCATGGGAGAGGGGTCAAAGGCTAAGAACTGTCTAGAAACTCGGAAATCTTCTAAAAGGTCAAGATCTTGAATTCTGGGGAGAGGGATCATCGCCATGAGAACTGTCATCACAGAATCATGGTGGGATCATCAGAGCTATGAGCTCCAAGGACACCGTCTCCCCCGGCTCCCTTCGCCTGCTCTCCCTGCCTGCTCCGAGCGTTACTGAACAAGGCTTGTTATGATTTTGGGCACAAATGCTTCAAAGGCAATTATGAAACTCCATGTACCCCAGCTTCCAAAATGACAGCTGATACAATAAGTGTAATCTCTGAAGGCATTAAGGCACACCTAAATTAAAGTCTAAGAGTAGTCTGCTCAATGTTAACACTATTTGCTGGCTATCAGCTGTAATCATCCTCTTACATGAGATTATTCACTGAAAGTCACTTACATGTGGCCTCTTCCACTGTAAATTTTGGGGTAGTTTCTTTAGCAGTGCTCCTGTTCCAATAGAGCTGATGTGAGCAGGGAAGTTGTCATCTGTGAACAGGCATTTGTTCTTCAAGCACGTCTCCAGCAAGGCCTGGTAGTTCTGCTGGATGGGTAGGGTGTGTTTTTGAAAGATACTCCTGCCTAAAGGCACAGGTGACTTTTTTTTTTTCAAGCATGACAGAAAAGACATGGCAATGTCCACAGTAACACCAGGATGATTTTTTCCACTGAGGATTCTGCAGGGATCTCACCCTGCACAGTCCTGCTGGAAACTCCTTGTTTCTTGGGATGAGGTGTGTCTTCTCCAGAAGAATTCCTGATCATTAAAATAAGTGTAAAAAGTCAATTTAATCATGGCTTTTAAAATTTTCTCTTTAGCTAGCGGGGGTGTGTGTGGGGGTGGCACTCCCAGGAGAAGCGGGGGACCCATCCGATTCTAATCTAGCACCTATCACTGCGTTTTCAAGGCTTTACATTCGCTATAGATCTGAGTGAAATCAAAACAAGTGACCCCATTGACTTTTACTGGGGCTTTGAAGCCATACATATGGCTATTCTCAGTCTCTCGCTGGACTATTTTAGGCTCTCCAGGATATTTTCATAACATGCTGCAACATGAATGACAGTTTTTATTCAATCACATTCTGGCATGTGGTTATTTCCCCTCCCAAAAAAAGAAAAATAGCAAGATAAACCAAAGGCTAACAGAAAAATGGAATACGTTAGGTGTTACAAAGCCATTACTCACAACCCCCCAATGGTTATTTTGCCCTTTTTGCCTCATTTTGGAGAACGATACAATCTCCCCCAAGAGATCACATTCCATCTTGCTGATTACCACAGATTCACACATGAAATCGCATGCTGAGATTTTTTTTTTTTCTTGTAACATTCAAGACAGATGTTTCTCATCCCTCCACTGAAAACAGCAGAGAGTGATTTCATAGCCGTTTTTTAATATTAGCAGCTATGCTAAACATTAGCAGCCATCACCTTTTGCTGCAAGTGGTGGGCTCCTGGGAGAAATCATGATCAAACTCTCAGCAGGCAAATCACACCCATCAGTGGTAACAAGGTGATCATAATCACAGCTTTTCATTACAGTGTGGACTGAAAAAATGAATCAGGATACAAAGTTCAATAAATGGTTCACATGCCATAATGATACAGTATTTGGAAGGCTTCCCTGCAGAGGAGGCTCTCTGAGACTCAAAATCACTGCCCCAGGCACCCTAGGAAACTGGTCTCAGTTAGGAACCAGTTGATTGTTACTCCCATCGAAGCTGAAGGTCACTGGCGTTCCCTGTGAGAAACCATACAACTGCAGATTGTGCCGTCCTCCCACACAGAGCCCTCATTTATTATAAAACCACTCTACAACTGATCCACAAGGCTTGATCCTCAAGGGCAACCAAGAGAAAATCTTCAAAATATAACCCTGGAAACAAAAATTCAATTTTCTGTTGTACAGTAGACATTTCAGACCTGAAAAAGCATTTAAGTGCCTAACAAATTGCCTACTTTTTCTCCAGATGAAAAATACTGTTTCTCCCTCCAAACCTTGCCTTTTTACAGCCATTGACCTTCACGGCTGCAACAACATGAGCAACAGACAGAGAGATAGATTTAAGAGAAAAACAAGAGGAAGAAAACAGCCTGGAGACTGGCTGCACTTTATATAGACACACAAAACATGTATGAAGAAGAATTTCTCATTTTGCTGCTCCTCAGGAAAAGAAGTGGTGAGCAATTGACATACTTTGAGCTACACTGAAGAGCAAATACTTGAGACTTGATTTTTGGGTGTGCACAGCATCCACAATGGCTGATAAAATCATTGTAGCCCTTCACCAGTTCTCACCTCAGTCTGGCATTTATTTGAAAAAGAACTAAACTTTATATATAGGCCTTGAAACCCAGAGATAGTATGAAAAAAACAATGCTTTCAAAAATGGAGGTTTAAATCACCCAAATATGTAGCCTTATTTTCAAGAAACTGAGCCAGCAGCCCTGACTGTAACAGTGTGTGTTGATAGTCAATGATGCAGCTACTTTATATGTTTTGAAAACCTCCCAACTGAACCTGCCTGTGGGTGTATTGTTTTAAACTCTTTTCCAAATTACCTGGAAATCTTTGAACAAAAGATGCAATGAAGCATTTTATGTGTCATGAACAGTCACTGCCTAGACAGCTACAAGGTGTTCCACCTCATGTTTTAACCTTCTGCCTGCTGTCTGGCCGCAGTCATGTGTACAAGCAGGCACCAGGTACAATTGTATACGACCAGCCAAAGTATACCCGGAAATCACTTGTACTCCACTCAGCAATGTTACTGAATCAGACTGAATCGGAGTGTCCCACCGTGTCCTCTGGCATGGGTGGAGCAGAGTGTGTGCATGTCTCTTCCAGCGATTATAATTTCTAAGGGAAAGCAGCCAAGTGTAGCAGACAGAGGTTAAAAGCTTTAGATGAAAGCCGTGAACCAGTAGGTTGGATGGATTTGATTCTCTATTCTTTGCACGTTCCCCTAGTTAGTATGTTTGCCATCTGATGTAAGTCCTTCCACTACATTAGCATCCCATGATCTCCCCTGATCTTTCTCAACATCTTAGATGCCATTAAGTGGCCTCGTCCCAAAGTCTTAAAATGAGAATCTGAAGAATCAACAGAAAATCCTTCACTTTTAGTAAAAGTGATTGGACCATGAAAGAATTCTCTGAGTGCCTCTTACTCTCTCTATGAGAGGATTTATCTCAGGCGACACTGGGGCAGTGGGCAATTCGAGGGCTGAACCTGGAGCTGACAGAGCTCAGCCCAGCTCCTCTGATTTAACGAAGACAATCTGTATCTGGGCTGAGGAGCTGCTCCTGATTGTGTGGAACAGAGCAAATATTTCAAAATAATAAATTTTAGGGTGAGCAGAACAAACGATGCAGGGCCATCTTTTACAACCATTCTCGTAATACAGCAGAACATTAGCTACAGAAATTAACAGTCATTAGTCAAAATGGAAATGTGACTGTATTAGGCTTTGTTAATCTTCATTAGTCTCTAAACACACAGTATGAAAACAGCATTTGCAGGTACAACCTCAAGTCTTTGATTAAACATAGTGGTGTATTTCAGAAATAAAAACTCAAAGCTGACTCCCACACTTCCTGTGGGCTTTTTAGCAAATAGAAATATCCTAAAAAGAAGCATTGAACTGTGTTTTCTCACAAAACGAATGAACATACAGACAGGTGGAGGACCTTGCCCTGAATTTCCTGTGCTTAGATTATTGGCTCAAAAGTTGACGAACACCTTCTGGTGCTGAGACTTTCAAGGCCGAGCAGTGAACCTGCCCCAGAGCCTCCCACTGATGTTAACAAAAAGTCCGTAGCAAAAATGCCTGGATGGCTTTCAGAACTTCAAACAATACCTCTCTGAGCAAAGATTCACTTTTAAAGACTCTGGTTGAGAATTTAAAATACATATTATTTGCTGTGTAAATTGTCCAATCTACATTAAAATCAGTGGAAATATGAAAATCCCATTTACTCAAGATCTGTCCTTTAGCACTTCAGGTTACAACATCCTATTCATAATCACCCTAATCATTAGAGATTCTGACTGCCCACAACTCCTGTTAAAGTCAGATGAAACTTTTGATCTCTGCAGAATACTTTGTGATCAAGTATCAGCTAAAACGGCCCTAAACAGCAAAACTAAGAGAACAAGGGTGCACAAAATCTGGGTTAGCTAAAACACCAGCCTGTGTTCCCAACCATTTGGCAGGCAGAAGCTTTGGAGTTGTGACATGCAGGGCAGCTGATGCGGTTCATCTAGTTGCTTTACATCATACCCATTCTTCTCATGTTTGCTGATACGAACTTTTTGCCTTTCCCTTCAACACTTCCAAAGAAAAGTACAGCAGCAGCTGCTGCATTCAGCACGGCCAGCAGCGTCGTGTAACTAATACACCCATTTGATCCTAGAGGACAGCTTCATCTCAGCACCGTGCCTCCAAGAAGTGGTGACAGAGTTATACGCCTTTCAAAGCCCTAGAAAATCCTAACTCTGTGCTGGCCACAGATGACTGCTGAATGCCAGCACCAAATCCCTCCACATAGCACTTGCTGTTTGATGTCCTACCTTCTCCAGGTGTGTCCTCACAGCGAAGGATAATTGTTCCACTGACAGTGATGCCTGCTGCTTATAAATAGTATATATGTTATCTCTACCTACGTGCATATTTACGTGCACGTGTGTATGCACTTTATATATGTCTTGCCTACGTAACCCCGAGAGCTAGTTCTAACCTATCAAGCACTGTGGTAGAAGCAGGAGGTGGGGAAAAAAAGCATATTGAGTAATGCCAGAAAATTTCTGAAGAGCCCAATGCAAAATATTCCACAGAAGACATGAAAGAACAGGTCAGCCCATCATGCAGACTACCGTTTGACTCACCCATTGCTTCAGTGGACGGCAGCTTCCTTGTTTAGTTAGCCATTTGATTATTCAAAGCACAAAACTCCGCGTCTCTCCATATATCACTGACAAGGTAGAACAGGAAGACATGTTCAACTGTGTCTTAATACATTTTAACTGGATTTCTGCTTTCAGGTAACAAAAAGTTCAGAAAGGAAATACCCTCAAAAATCCCACATTTTCTCAGAACAGACAGGGCCATGAGTCTCTCTGCTTTGTCAATCACTAAATCAGAACAATTTCTAAAAAGAACATTTATGTAAGTTTGAGGGAAGTATACGTCCTGTGACAGTCAAAACCATCCAGGAGTTACAGGAGAAACCTCCAAGCTTCTGCACTGCAAGAATGGTTAAGGGCTCAGAGAATTTTTCTTTCCGGCACTATTACAGACATCACGTGGGTCAGATCCCCTATGTGCAATACAACGCGCTTCCTTTGCCGTACAAATTTAAGGAGTGAACTCTCTGGAGGCAAGCATGCTTCCCACTCACTGTATACACATTATTGAAACCCACGTTCTCCATTTCTGGTGGTACTTCTGGGTACCAGCACCTTGTTCCACCCCAGGCAATGAGGGGCTAAGAGCAGCATGGAGAGGGTAGGGAAAAGGACAGTATGCGTGTACCAAGCCATCTGAGAACAATGGTAGAAGAAACATAATGGGAAATATTTCAGAGGAATATGAAGGAGCAGTGAGGGCAGGAGAAGAAGGCAGCAGCTTTCTGAGTTGTAAAGGCAAAGCAGTGAGTGAGTTAAGGGATAGACTACACTGTAGATTATTTTATTCCTAGGCCACATGGCAACAGCAGGCGGTCGAGAAGTTTGATCTAGCTGAACCAGAGGAAACTCTCCTTCCCTTACTTATCAGATTAGTGTATTTGGTTTAATTCTGGGGGCCTGCTGCTCCCTCCTCTCCCCTTATCCCTTTCTCACAAACCCTGCTATTCCCTGTTGAACCCCTCACTACCTGAACTTTTGACACTGCCTATTTGGGTTTCTTACTCGGTAATGAACAAACAGTGACAGTAACTGCACTGGCAGGAAGTGAATTTTACTGAACTACACTGCTCCCACAAGCTTCTTCAAACTGTCAAAGTGTTACGGTACCGACTGAGTCACTACCTCTTTTCAAACTCAGTGACTTGCTAATGTCCCCATCCTCAGATGATCTTTTGTAGGAAATAAATCTGTCCAACCTAAGGCAGGAGATAAGCAAACACACACATCACCATGACTTCATTTCACATGAAACGAGTTTCAGTTATACAACGTTGTGTTTCGCCCCCCAAAATTAGGTTTCATTTTGAATGCAAATACTATATGACTTAGTCCAGCCCCATTCACTCCCAGCAAAGTGGAAGTGAATCTTCTCCAGCAAAGTCTCTCTTTCCCGGTCAAGGCAAGCATCCAGCTAAGTGACTGCCAGCCATGTTACCAACAGCAGGGACGCAACTGAGAAACTACAGAGCTAAAAGTTTAATCTGTCATGGCTTGAAAGAAAAAGACAAATTCTGTAGTAGAGGGCAGTAGCAGACCCCCATCAGTACCAGATATGGGTATGTCCTGAGCACTGCAGTACAGTAGTTTCTATATAAGGCATTCAATAGAGAGCTTTTGCATTTGAACGGCTCAGAAACTTTCAAGAAAAACAGCCCTTCTTCCAGAAGTAACATTTTAAATGAAAAATCATCGTTTGGAAAAAAAGATTTAATTGGTTTTGTTCTTTTTCTGCTTTCAAAATTTAAAAAACGTAATTTTTTTTTTTAAATTGCCTAAAGATTGCACTGTGAGACCAGTCTGTCCAACAGAAAACCATCCATTAAAACACCCCTGTTTAAGAAATGAAAAGGAATAAACAATGAAAACAGATTAAAATTTTCAGTTCGGATTCTGGCAAAAAGAAAAACCTAATTACACTCTAAACTTCCTTTCCTAATTTTACTTCCCTTTGTTTTTGACAAGCCCTATACTTCAAGGTAAGGAGAGTCCTTGAGGAAGTCAGCCTTTCAGAGAGAAATGGCTAAGAAAACAGTGAAAAATAAATAAAATTGTGCAATGTTTGTGAGTCACCTAAAGAAAGTCTATAAAGACTATGCAGTTTGGTTGTGATCTGTCCCGGTGATGAAGAATCCAAAGGAAAGGGACTCTCTTCAGACAAGGTGAGGAAACATTTTTTTGGCCATTTGGCCATCAGGTGTACATATTCATGATTAGTGCAACTTAATGATTAATATATATCCTCTTCTTGTAAACGTGGGACAAGCGTGCCTCTGCCGTACCTGTGGCAGTTAGCTCCCGCAGCTTCCACAACAGAAACCTTGCTTTCCTCCCCCATTCATTGCATTCAGGAAGGGCATCAAGGTGGCCTGGGGAGATTTACAATCAAAGGCTTCCTGGCCTGACCTTTACTCAGCTCTGAGGATATCACAAGCAAGCACCAAAGAGACTCCATATATAGCTGTAGAAATACCAGAACGGCGTCAGAGAAGCACAGCCCTTAAATGGCAGAACTGTCTAGAAGATTAAAGCGATTTTTTTCCTACAAAATGAAGAATTCTTGCCAAAACGTGTTGATTTCTACGGGGCCTTTCATTTTCAGGAGTTTTCACTGGAAAGGAGTCATCAAATTCTTAAAGCCAAAAGTCTCTATTTATAAAACTAAAGAAATGAAGGAAATCAGTCTTAAGGAGGTTCCAAAACATTAATTCCACTTTCAGACTAGCTTTAGGCATTGGCAGCAAAGCAGAGAAGCCTGACCTTCAGAAAATACAGTCTGCTTGCTATTTTCTTCCAGAAAAAGAAAACCGGTCCCTGGAGTCATCACTCGCACCTCACAGGTCAGGCCATGATGCAGAGCATATGAGCGCATGGGATCACACAATGGGAACAGCCAGGAAAATGGCTGCTCCTGCAGCCAGGTGCATAGAAAGGGACCTGGATCGTTGTCCAGGCACACGGGGCCACATGCGTCTCCGGGTGTCTCCCCCAGCCTGTGAAAAACAACTGCTTTTAATGCACCACCGCCTCCGCTTACGCAAGGCCTGGGCTCCTCCTGTCCACAAATGACTGGGAAAGGGCAGGAGCCTGCCACACGGCAGGACCGCTTCCAAAACTGCCTCTTGCCACGTTTCTCGGACCCACTGGATCAACTCAAGTGAAAAAGCCATTTGGAGATATTTTAGGAAAAATTCCCTGCTCTGTCCCAGTTGCTCAGCGGTGATGAGGAGAGCCCAGCAGCGGGGAGTTATGGCTGATAGCTGGCCCTGGGGACACGCCGAGCCACAGGCCGCTGCTGGAAAACCCGTGCAGGCTTCGGCCCGAGCACTGCAGCCTTCGCTTGGCAGCTGTCCTGTCAGCCCTAATTGCTGGAGGAATACAGGAGTGGAGACAGCAGCTAATTTGCCTGTCTCATCTGCTGAAATGGTGAACTCTTCTGGGCACAGCCAGCCTTGTCTCTGTGATCCCCCAAGAAGTGAGGGGCAGCTGCAGTGCTTGGGGAAGGATTGGGGACCCAGCTCGGGGTGGCAGCGTTCAGAAACAGCGATCTCCCTGTCAAATTTGCACATGCAGGGGTTTATTTTAAAATGAGGTGAGAAGGGGAATAAAATGGCGGCCGGGCTGCAAATCCCCACAGCGGCCCCCAAGGGGCGCTGTGCCCCGCCGCGCCCCGCGGGGCGGGCCCGGCCCCTCCCCGCTTTTCCTCCGCGTCGCGCCCCGCCTCAACATGGCGCCGCCCGGCACGGCTTCACCCGCCGGGGAGAACGGGTGGCGCCTGCCAGGAGCCGCCGACTTCCGCCGCCGGCCCATTTCCTGGAGGGCCGCCCTTAAACACCGCCCGCCGCTCTCGGAGGGCGCTGCCGCCGCCCGCCCCTGCCGCCCTGCCTCCGCGGCATGCCCACGCCGGGAGCCGGCGGCGTTAAGGGAGGCGGTGTCCACCGGCGCCGCTCAGCCGAGGCTGCGAGGAGAAAGCGGCTTTTTTAGCCTCCCGCTGGGACTGTTTTCTGACTGAAACCGCCGGTGCGGGTCGCGTAACGGAAGGCGGCTCTCGCAGGTGGGCGCTGGAGGGGAGCGAGGCCTGCCAGGCCGTCCCCGGGCTCCGCCGCCCGCCCGCCCGGCCTGAGGGGGCATGCGGGGGTAGCCCGCGCCGGCAGCCAGCCAGCCAGCGGCTCTTCCCCTGCCCGCCGCCCCAGCCTCGGTGGTCGCTGCGGAGCTGGCTTCAGGCGGCCCCAAGATGTTCAGCTGGCTGGGCACCGACGACCGCCGAAGGAAGGACCCCGAGGTGTTTCAGACGGTCAGCGAGGGCCTGAAAAAGCTCTACAAAACCAAGCTGCTCCCCCTGGAAGAGCACTACAAGTTCCATGAGTTCCACTCGCCGGCACTGGAGGATGCCGACTTCGACAACAAGCCCATGGTGCTCCTCGTGGGGCAGTACTCCACTGGGAAAACCACTTTCATCAGGTAAAACCCGGCAGCCTGCCTGCCTCCCTCTCGGGCATGCCCGCACCCTCGATGCCCGTGGGCCGTGGTGAGGCAGAGGGGGTCTCTGCTAGTCGTGTTGCGCCTGGATCCCTCTTCTGTTCCCCTTTCCGTGTCCCCAGTGCGCATCAACAGCTTTCAATTGAAAAGCCACCTCCACTCAAACTCTGAGAGCGTTCCTTTGCAAGGACAGGGTGAGTGAGATGTCCCATGAAACACCGACGTGGCAAAAAGTAGCCCGGCGCAGGGCTGAGGCGTGCAGGCAGGGCATTAGCGTGGGGACGTGAGTCACTCGGGGCCCTCTTGTCCGTTCAAAGTGCAAGGGCTGCGGGAAGCCTCGCGCAGGGTATCCCCATGACTGCTCGGGTCAGGGTAGCCCCTCTAACAGCCATTCTTTTCAACTTGATGTAGCTTTTGGGTGGTGGGGCAACCTATGGCCTAGGGAACCTTAAAGTGGGTGCTTGGGTTTGTAGTGGTCTGTGTCTCACGCTTGTGTTTGTCTTTCTCTGCACTGTGCCCAGAGGCAATGCTCAGAGCCTAGTTTGAGAAGCATGTGTGCACAAGAGAGACCTGCCCATCTTCAGGGCTCCAAAAGTAAGCCCTGATTTAACTGTGTCCTGCTCTGCTGAGATGCTGGGAGCAGCAAGTTTGTTCCTAACTGTAAAGAAAGGGCAACTGCCAGCAGCAGGTTTGATGCGAAACTGTCAAAGAGAGGGTTAAACTTTTCCAGCTGGACTTGGTTGCAGGAATCTCTGTTCAGCCACATTGCTAGTTCAACTTGCAGCAGCCTTTCTCTTGGGATCATAGCTGAAGCTGTGCTGTCTGCGTTTCCTATGTGATTCATAAGTTTAGAGTTAAATTCCAGCCTTTTTCTGGTGTGGCTGTGTTGAAATCTGTGGAATTACCCCAGTGTAAATCTGGATGCAAGCCACAAGCAGCCAGCCCTTTGTTCTACCAGTATTTTTTGGTGGAGGAGGGAGCTGTGGAGAGTAGAGAGGTGTGAAACAAATTGACTGTACCTCTTCAGCAGTGACCTTGAGAAATGCAGTGGGGTTTTTTGTGTGCTGTAATATTCCTGCTACTTAAATGCCCTGGCCAGGAGCCAAGAACAGAATCCATTTCTGCTGCCTTGTCATGCACCTGGCAAACAAACTTTGAGTGAAAAGGCTTTTCTCATGTTAGCAGGTCAAGTAGGTGGTGAAGGGGCATGAATGACCCTAAGAAGCATTTGGCACATGGTTGGAAATGGATTTGCTCTTCTGAAAATTAGAGAGGCTAGCTTGGATAACATAGTTGTCTGGTTCCACCCCAGATCTTTGTGCTGTGACTTGGTACCAAACCTATTTGAAAGGCTTTTTCTGTCCTCTGGGTTACTGACACCTAAGAGCAGAACTTCCCCTGAACACGACGAGGTTGCTGAATATCCATTCCTGAGGTTGCTGGCTGTGTAACTAGAGCATCTCTTCCCAATGCTTCTCTCTGGATTGCCAGCATCAGCTTTTCCCTGCAGTCTCACCTGCATGCTGTTGTTAGCAGAGACTTCCTGCCTTTGCCCTTCTCTTCAGTAAAGTCCTGTTTCTGTAAGCCTGAGTTCCTTTTGCAAGAAGTTTGGGTGCCTAAAGCACGTTCCAAGCAAAAGGAGAAGATCGAGTCTTCACTTCTGTGGGATGGCAGCAACTCCTCTGCTCTGCTGTCAGCAAGCTGATCTGAGCCTCTCTTCAATCAGTGCATTTCATTCATGCCTGTGTCCTCATCTCCCAGCCTTCTCTGTGCACAGGGCTGGGATGAGCCTACCCAGGGATTATGGTCAAGCAGAAGTGACCAGGAGCTTCTACTTCATAGGAATGCAAAACAGACCTGAGAAGGCCTTTTAGGAAGGCAGAGTTTTCTTTGTGTAAAATAGCGCATAAGAAGGTTAAAGTTGAGAACTGTTGGAGAACCCAGGGCCTCTTATAATAGGAGGAGTGTGAGGGTCTGGTACTCCAGTATGATTCCAACCAAAGGCAGGAGGTGCCAGAAAACTGAGTGTTGCTCGTGATAGGCTTCCAGTGTGAGCTTGCAGGCACTGGTCACTGGAGAGCTGGGATAAGCACCAGATTAGCATCCAGAGTTATTGTGGGAAGGCGAGTGGGAGCTAAAACTGAGAGCAGGGAGGAGTTAAAGGGGACTGGGGGAGGAAGTGGGAGGGGAAACAACCATTATGGCTTGGTATTAGAGTGAAGCAAGAAACAGCCTCTGGATGTCTCTTCCATAATCTTGTCAGGATGGGGGATAATTAGTGTGATCCCTGTGTATCGACTCCACTCTTATATTGCATCCTGCTTGTACTGCCATGCAATTTAGGGAGATGACTTAGTGCCACTAAACACTCACGTGGAATGAACTCAGTCCCAGTTCACCTGGATCCCAGTACACCATTAAAAAAAAAGGACAATGGATCTTAGTCACCTACCTGAGGTGGGTTTCTCTCCCAAACATCTTTCCTTGTTCTTGGGGAATCTGAGGTGAAACAAAGAAGAAATGCAAGGCTCTGAAGCACCTAAGCTGCAGCATCTTACAGTGAGGCTGCTCTCTTGTCAGGAGCTGATGGCAGAAAGAAGGCAGTCAAGATCAGCAGTGAGAAACGTTCCTAGAGGCTGAGGCAGGGAGGAGGGAGGTGAGTCGTGTGGGTCGAAGCCAGTGTAGCGAGACCAGAACACTGGCTTGTTTTCAGTGGAACCAGGTTGTTCTCTCCCCTGCTTTCAGGGAGCCAGAGAACTGAGCCTTATTTTGCTACGTGAGAGATGTACCGTCACTAACTGCAGCTTTTCCATTCCTGCTTCCTGCTGTATCCTCTCTTCTCGCTTACTCCCATTTCTCTCCTCAGCATACATTTGGCTGAGGCTTTTCTGCAGGGCTGGGGTCTGAAAGGCTGTGATGGCAAGGGCAAGGCAACACTTCTACCTGGGAATATCTGACAGCCACAGCAGGATGCCACTGGAGCCTGCCTCTGCGACGTTATTGCTTTTTATGTTTCCTGTAAGAGGGTGGGAGTGCAGGACAGAACATTACTCTCCTAATTAACTTAGATTCTGTGGTCTTTTCTAAAAATAATCCTGGCTTCTGTCCAGCCATCCTGCTAATAAAATAAACAAGCCTGCCAGAGCCCTACTAACTGTCAACATGGCTTGCTTTTCTGGTGTAGCCACCCCTTCCTTCTACAGCTAATCATTTACATGTCCTGGCCTCTCCAGACTGTTTGTCACAGGCTACACGCAGAGCTCTGGTGTGACCTCCCCGTGTGGCCCAGAACCTTTCATCTCTGCCTGCGCCAGGCAGTTGTCACCATTTCCTCCCGCTCTGCCCTTCTTCCTTTCCCGCTCTGCATCACCTCTGCTGCCACACACAGCATCCTGCAGGGCTCCTGCATGACTCATCACGAGCAAACGGCCCCTTCCCCCACATCCTGCAGCACTCCTGCCCGGAGAGCCTGGGATCTCCTTGCCTGGCTCCTATGCTGCCCCAAACTCACCTGGGAAAGGTTACCCCAAGCCAGGCTGCTACTAATGCAGCTTTCCTGCCCTTGTCCCTCACCTCCCCCCTCACAGGGAGCAGGGGACAGGCCTGAAATGGGGCAAACAGCTTGACGCTCCCAGCCATGTACCAATGCCAGATGCTTCTCCAAAAAGCAGATTGGCCATAAAAAAACATTCACCTCTTGCCTGGCACTCCCTGCAGGCTTCCCCAACCTGGCTGGAGGTCACTCCCCCAGGCCCTTGAAGGTGTTCAGCAGCTCAGAGTAAGGCATGCTGCACTGGCAGGGGAAATTGCTCACTGTTGGTCGGTGTTTTCCACAGCTATTGTTTGCTCTTCTCTCCCAGAAATCCCCATGAATCTGACAATTGCATGTGTTCTCTAGCTTGCTTCTGTTAGCAGAGGCAGCCTGTGTCACTGCCTAGCAAAAGTGCCTTCCTCCCATCAGAGACTGTCAATAAATCCCCTTGTATTTGTCCTGTGTACAATGAGATTCTTGTGCTGCAGACACCCTGCTGCACAATATGCCCAAATCTTCCAGAGATGCCTTACTTAAAATAGATGCTATGATACTAGGCAGTGCAAATCTTCATCTCTCTGATTTCATACCACTTGTTGCATGTTAAGTCAATTAACATTCTCTTGTAGCTACTTCTATATGAGAGTGCTTTTGGGATTTTTTGGTTTTTTTGTTTGTTTGTTGTTTTTTGGTTTGTTTGTTTTTTAAGTCTTATACAAGAAATAAACACAGAAATGCTTTGAAACATTAGCTGAGTGGAGCTGTGATAAAATTCTTTTGAGCAACCTGGCTGGAGGAGGAGTGTTGCTATTATATGCAAGACTTTTGCTTAGACTTTCTCAGAAACTTTGTCTATAAGTGACAAATAAAACCCCCAGGCTTTTTTTCTCCTGTTGCTCAAAAGGTATCATATTACATGTGCATCTCAAACCTGTAAAAAATAAGCAGGTTATTGCTATGGCAAAGCTGTGACCCGGCATTGGGAGTTAAGGGGTGTTTCTCAAAAGCACTTCACTTGTTGCATTTGACAACTGTTACGCTACCTGTTTCTTTTCTCTCTAGTATTTGCAAGGGGAGAACTTAAAGATTTATTTCTATGGATTCAGTGAATGCCCATCTGTATATCACACTTAAATATACTATGTCAGACCAAAAGCAAAGTACAAAGCAGGAGCAGAGGAAAGCCAATAGCAGTGACTAGCATCGCAGCAATGTCTGTCAGGGGCTAACATTTTTGAATTGCCATCCAGGAGGCCTAAGCTTAGTTTCCAGAGTCTGGCCAAGTGGCTCTAACCTAGCAAATGGTTGTTTCAGTGTAAAGAGCTTTCCAGGGAATGGAGCCAAGAACATTCATCTGATAGTCTACAGAGCCCTTGGTGGGAGAAAAGTAGCTCCTTCTTGTTCTCAGCTGCTTCAAGCTAGAGAGGAGTTACTGTAGCTGCCAGGAAGGTATATTGTGATCACCAGCCAGGGAGGTGGCACGCACCAGCATTAGCTGCAGTCTGCTTTTGTTAAGTAATGACCCACTTCTATAGGAATGGTCAAGGAACCCCTGCATAGGCTTTAGGTAGATAGGACATATATCCACCCTAGTATAGGAGGTCAGAGGGCTGTTCTTTCCTGGAATCCTTCCTGGATTATTTCAGTTTTTTGGTAACCGCTAAACAGCTGCTGTTTCATCTCAGAATTGCTCCCATTAAGAGAAGTCACTTCTGGTGGCATTCTGGTGAGCACAGGACTTGGAAATCACTTTGGGTGAAAGATAGAAGAAAATAAATGATAAAATACCAATAAAGGAGGTGGTCAGCTCCTAAGGGAATTATGGATATCATTGCTGCAGCCATTCTTGCTGCAGCCATTCTCTTCATTAATGCRTACCAAGCCAGATAAGTAGCAGTGATTTGCAGTATGTCCTGGGTGTACATTTGCTTGTTTTACCTCTAGATCCAGTTGATTTGGCCTTGCCCATTGGGAACTGAAGATGCATTTGCTGACATGGTGTCAAGAAATAGCCCTGCTGAACAAGCGGAGTTTTTTGTTATTCCTCAAACACTGGATGGTGATTACCTCTGTTAAAATGATGGTGAAAGCAGGAACCCCAAAAAAGTTATCACAAGCCTTCATGCCAGTGGTCCTGTAGTCTCTCACATAGGAACTTACCCTCTCTGATAAGACTCAACTGAGTGAACCAATGCTGGTTGTTAAACACACTGGTCTCAATCATGAAAAATCCTCAGCCCTTCTCCCATTTCCTTTTTCCCCATCCCCTGAATCTACTTTTAACATCACAGCAATTCTATATTTATCTTTCTACCTACTAAAGATTAGGTCAAAGCAACGGAAGAGGAAGTGCCAGCTATCCGCTGGCAGCAAGCAACACGGTATTACACTAACTTCCATAACCTGGCAGTCATTATGTTCCTCATGTAACAATCCAGAGCTTATCACCAGGTCAGGTGGTCCGACACCATCCCATACTGAGGGCGAGACCAGTTCTAGCTCCCTTTTGCAAGCCACATGGACGGAATGGTATTAGTTTTTAGCACAGGACCAGCAGGTGGGATGTTTTCTGCACACACACAGAGACCTGACCCTCAGTGATAGCATTTGGCTCCTTCATGAGCCAAAGTGAACTGTCCCATGTACACCATTGACCCACCCTGAATTTGGCAGGGTAAGTCAGGATGTGCTGCCAGGGTCCTATTCAAAGTCCAGTAGCCCCATGGGTGACTATCTTTCCCTGAAGTTTGCCAAACTGTACCTTCAGAGAGGCTGCCAGAGGCTTAGGAAATAATAAGGGATGCTGTGCTTACTGTGCTGTTTAGCTTGGTAACAAATACTGGGATATACTCTGCCACCCACATGCTTAATGCTCAATATGCTTGAGCAGTTTGTAATGCAGACCTGTAACTGCGTTGCAGAAGCACCCAAGAAGGGATACTTGAGACTTCAACAGTCAAGTATAGGAGAAGTTGGCATTTGAGCGACTGATTTGGACTGGGGGCTAAGCACGTTAGTTGGATGAGTCTGCTGAAATGAGTAGCAGTGAAGTAATTAATATTGGCACCAAAGGCCAGTAAGGTTTTGGGATTAACTCTGCGATTGCAGTGAACTGCTGTTTTTACTTTGCTATGCTGAGTCTGTTCCAAATGTCTTGAAGATTAAAATACACAAAATGATCAAACATGATGAGCATCTCTTCCCAGCAGCTATAATCTTCTCCATTTCTTAATCCACCTGAAAGAAGAAAGCTTTAAATCTGGAGATCCTGAGTAGAAAAGCTACCACAACATTTATCAGACGATTCAGTGACAGTGCTAAAAATAATCTCGGAAGGATCCATACTCTTGAGCTTCATAATTACACTGCAATCTTCAGTACAACTCATTTAGGACTTAGGCAGCTCATGTCTCATGCCCACACCCTGTTTTTTTGCCTACAGGTACCTGCTGGAGCAGGATTTCCCAGGGATGAGGATTGGACCAGAGCCTACAACTGACTCCTTTATAGCAGTTATGCAAGGAGATGTGGAAGGAATCGTTCCTGGAAACGCGTTGGTGGTGGATCCCAAAAAACCGTTCAGGAAACTCAACGCCTTTGGCAATGCCTTTTTGAACAGGTCAGTGCTCAAGAACTTAGTTGCTCTGGAGAATAAAGATAGAACCTAATGAGCAGCATAACTAGCGATTTAAAGGGGTAAGGCATTACACTATTCTTCCTTTTTTTCCCCATCCACGTGGCTGATGCAAAGCCATTCCAGTCCTACCAGGTGCACATCAGTCACTCACTGAAGGGCAGATTAACAAATTCAAGTGGGACAAACCTTCATTTTACTTGAACAAACAAAACAAAAAACACAGCACAGCCTGTCACACTCATCCTGTAGGAGTCTAGAGGTAAATCTCTTCATTACACTTCGCTCTCCCTTGCTTTTATGTTCCTAGCTTCTTCCGTTCTGCCATCAATTCAGTTCCCCGAAATTAAACAGTCCAACCAGATGTAGCCACTGAAGTCAGTAGAGAAGTGGAACTGGCACAATATGCACGTCTTTGCTTTCTTGCATTTTTAAACATTGCTTGCTTGAATGTCCCCCTTGTAACAAAACTAGGCTCTCTCCATTCTGATGCCTTATACATAAAACCTCAGCTGAAAACTGATGACAGCTCTAATGTCTTTCCCGTAAAAAAACTGTAGCAGGGGATTTGGACAGTGGCTCTGTGACATGAGGAATATAACCTTTCCATCCCCTAGACCTAGCCCAACCATACTGAGTTTTGGATCTAGGCCTTGCAGGAAGCCAGCAGCACACGCCCATATCCTAGATGAGCGCGAACTGTGCTACAGCAGGCAGATGGGAACAAACTGTCTGACTACGCCCGTCATCGGCGCCTTCCCTGCTAACACAGTGTGGGAGATGTTGCAAACATGGCAGCTGCTCAGCCAAACAACCAGGAAAGCTGGGCTTTGGCTCCCTTTCTAACTTCTGAGCTTAGAGAGTGTCTATCCAGAGAGTGCAGCACCTCCTACCAGCACTGACCACAGGAGTGCTGGTGTAGGCTGCAGTGAGACAGGGAAGGGGCCTCTGGAGAAGCATGGGGAGAAGCTTGATGAGAGAAGAGGGACCTAGCTGGAGTCGCTACTATGCAGAGAACATCACAGTGCCTCAGGAAGCAATATCTGATCACTACAGAGGCTCATCATTCAAATATATCAACATGGTCCTGCACCAGAGAGACTTTGAGATGTTTTCAATATTTTATAGGGCCCAGAACACCTGCACCTGGCCAACAGTTAGGTCAGGTGACTGCCCACTCCCTACACCAGGGGAGGAAAGTGGTTTGCCCTAAGAAAATAACAGGCCTCCTGCCTGGAGTGCAGAGATAGTAGATGAAGAGAACATCATTCAGAGCAGCTCTGATGATAGCCAAGAACAGCCACAGCTGGCAGACAGTTCACTACAGAGGAGAAGCAACATCAGGAGTAAGGAGGCCAGGCATGGAGGGCGAAAAAAGCAAACACTCCTGAAGTGGACTGGTTGATGCGTCCTGAATGCAATTTGCTCCTAATACAGCAAGGGATCTCTGCATCCATTAGCCTAGTTCACTGTATCATGCTGTGCTCTTGTTACGCTCCTGCTACTCTTCCTTCTCCTGTGAGGACGGCAGGGCAGAGAGGCACAGCAGTGATTCAGCAGCAGAAGTGTAGTCCTGCTAGCAATGCAGGGAGTAGCCACAACAGCTAATTAACCCCTTTTCTGCTGACAGGTTAAAAAAAAAAAGGGGTAATGATTTCTAAACTGGCAGAGGAAGACACACTAAGGGGGACTAGCTCAGCAGTGTGAGCATCACCGTGCTGAAAATGCAGATGGTAATACCCAGCTAATTAGGAAATTAAGTGCATGCAAGAATTTACTCAGAGGGCCAGAAACTTAGCAGATGTAAGTCAGGGTGCACCCACTGGACTGGATCGAGCCACCCACACTTACCCCTGTTGTGGGCCTGGCTTCTTGGCTGTCTCTGCCTTGCACATGTCTTGCTGCTGCTATGTGTTTACTAAGGCACTAACCTCAGCTAGGAGGCTGTAAGCAGGAAATTTAAAGAAGGGAGGTAATCTCAAGGAGCAACCCCTCTAAGATGAGATAARAGAGTGACCATGGGCAAGTCTGCTTTACTCTTGGGTGGTTAAAGGTAATGATTGGCTATGGGCATCAGTGGAAAGGAACAGAGTAGCACAAGGCAGTAGCATTCACACAGGCCATGATGGTCTCAGCTGAGAGGTGGCAGCCCACAGCACTGTGTCCTGTGGGGTGCAGAGCCTGCTGCTCCAGGGAAGCTAAGTGGAGGAACAGAAGGAGTGAGCATCCAGCCTCAGCTGGTACTCCCTTCCCGGCAGAGACTGGGATCTGCTGCTTTCCAGGAAGCAAGGGAAGAGTGGTACAGTCAGGATTTGGCTGGGAGACAACAGCTAATTGTGCTGCTCAGAGCCTGTCTCCTCCCTCCCTTCATTCCCAGGAGATGGAGCGCCTGCCCGTACCTTCCTGGCTAAGGGCAGAGATAGGGCTGACAAGCTGCCCAGGGCTGAAAGGATAGCAGGTCTGCAGTACCATGCTCTGACCCTGTCTCTTGTCCTCCTCTCCTTGCCCCAGGTGGTTCCCAGGTATTGAGAGAAAGGCTTGTTTTCCTGACTCCAACTTCACTGGCAGTACCCCAGCTCTGGAGGGATCCCAGCAGAGAGATTACAGGTTGCACCTCATTATCAGGAGGACTTGTTTGGCACCAAGGGCCTGGAGCAAAATCAGGAATCTCAGCCATTACTTTCATATCACATTGGCTTGGTTGCAAGATTCCTCCCACCCCCAAATTCTGTCTTGGGAAGCTAAGGTGCAGTCAGTCCCGCTTTTGTGTTGTCAACAGCAGGAGACATCATGAATAACAGGTTCCTCCTTCACCCCCATGCTCTGCCTGTAAAGGTAGTGAAAGTCTAGTTTGGCACCACGTTCTTCCCTTTATATGGCCCCGGACATAATTAGGTCATGCTCCCTGAGGTCCTGCAGTTCTGCTGTGATGGCAGGAAGGCAGCGGCCTTGACAACCTTGCCAACAGAGCCAGAATGCACTTACTCACACTGGCCTCTGACCTTATATCTGAAATCTCCTGCGGAGTACTTTCCCTAGAGAAACTGGTGGAAAATCCCCTTGCGTGAGCCATTTAATATTAGACCACAAGGAATGCTCAGGGCTATAACAATGGAGAGCAAACCTGGGCTGGCAGGAAAAGGGAATAACATGACCTCCTGAGACCTGTTTTCTGCTGCTGTGCGTGGCACTCAACAGGAGAATCAAGCCAGCCCCCCTCTTCTACCTGAGGTGTTACACATTCAGAAATGGTCCCTGTTGCCACCTGCCAAGCTGTGGATGTGGGAGAGAGGCTGTAATATGTGGTCTGAAATAGCTGACAGCTTAGGAGAGAAGACACTCATCTAACCCATGAGGATTCACTCTTGTCAGAATCTCCTTGGAGTCACACAAGTAGAAAAGTTGGGGTGAGGTTGTAGCATAGCCTGGAGGAGTTCATAGCTGCAGGGACTTCAGCAGAACCAGCCACTCACCGGAGCACTGCAGGGCTCTGCCTGCCTTGACTGCATCTAGTGGCCCTTGTGCCAACCCCCATCCTTTATGTGGTTCTGCTTCCTCCCACAGTAACATGTTTTTTATGCCTGGATGTCACACCAGCCTATTAATATGCATACGTACATATAAACACACATATTTATAGCTGCCTGGAATGCCATCACAAAAAGGCTATCCATGAAATGCTACCGGGAGCCACGTAAGTGGATAGGCTTTTACTGTCCTTTGCTGTTACCAGCAACTGAAATAGATGAGCTGCAACCCACTAAGAACAAGCACAAGTTACTCTTCTTAGGCAGTGATTTGCATAGATACAACATGGGGAAYAGCTAGCTAGAGAGCAATTACACAGAAATGGAGCTGCAGAGGTGGGAGGAATGAATTACAAACTGAATGTAAGTCAACAGTGTCATACTGCTGTTAAAAAAGCAAACATCTTACTGAGATATATAAACAGGACTGTCATATGTAAGAGATAAGGAGCAATCCATCCACTCTGTTCACCACTGGCAAGGTCACAGCTGGAGTACCACATCAGCTTGGGGCATCATGCCTGAAGAAATATGTGAAGCAGTTTGAGAGGACCCAAAGGAAAGCTGCAAGGGTCTTCAGGGATTTAGAAATGAGCTGGAAAGGCAGCTAGAGAGAACTGAATGAGAGAGGGGGAAAAAAACCCAAACTGTTTTCTTTAGAGGAAAGACTGAGGGGAGACAGGATGACAACAGTATACATTGCAACAAGAAGGGAAAAATAAATCATTTTCCACATCTACTGTGTTTGAGACTGAAAGGCATTGTAGCATGGGAGATTTAGATTAGACGTTAAGAAAAAGAAGTTTTGCTGTAAGGATAATTAAGTAATGGAGTAGACTCCCAGCAAATGTTGGTGAGTCTGCATTGTTACGGATTTGAAGAACAGTTTAGACAAACATCTCATTGATACTGCCTTGAGGCAGGAGGATAGACTAAGCTCATGCTGCCTGTGGTGCAAGAATAGCACACTTTCTGGCTGTTTAAGACCAGATTTGAGAGAGAACAAAAATCCTACAACATTGCTGGTTTGTTTGGTGTGGGGTTTTTTTTTTTGTTTTGTTTTGTTTTAAACACATTATTTCGGTTCACTGGAGTTCAGGACTCTGCAGGGGAATGCTTAAGTGAGGAAAAACAAATACCACTTCTTGCTAAAATCGAAACAGCAAATGAAAACATTTGGATTTCCACATTTGCATTAATAATTCACAATTTGGGGGCCACATAAAAAAACCTGTCATAGGTCATGACTGAGACCCATGTTCCAGAAGCAGCAAAATAGTCAGAGAAAGTGCTCAGTTCTGGCTTCTTTCTCATTTCTTTAAATCAAGAGTAGCTCCAAGTTCCAACTGAAGACTTGTAAGTGAGATCAGAGCCTGGCTTGTTGCATGCTGCCTGTGGTGTTCACCACATCATAAATACCTTTTGCTTTTATTTTAAACACATTTATTTTCACACAGGTTCGTTTGTGCCCAGCTACCTAATCCCGTGTTAGAGAGCATCAGCGTCATTGATACGCCAGGAATCCTTTCTGGAGAAAAACAGAGGATTAGCAGAGGTAAGTCTTCCAAATGACAGTAGTGAAAAACAAAGGGATCCTATATGAGTTTCACCTCAAGCTGTTCAAGCTGTAGACAGAAACACTAGTAGGAGCCTCTCAGAGATACAGCATGACTTTACCAATGTCCCTTTGGACTCAATTTGCAATCTCCTATAGAGAATTTAAATGCTTTCAGGGAAGGTTGCTGACAAGGTCAGCAATACCTGTGTCACCAGTCCAGTATTTCCCAGTGGAACAGATTTCCATCAGGAAGGGTCCATTAATACTGGTTTGCAGAAACACTTGCTTTCAGTGACTCATTGATGAGCCATAGGCAAGGCTCCCACGGCAATCAACCTGGCTGCTTTCCAGTTGACCTAGCAGGTTTCTTGCACTGTCCAGGCTTCCTAAATCTAGCGCAGGACTGGATTGGGCTTAAGAGCCATTGGCACCCAGGTTCCTCATTGCAGTGGGGAATCTGGAAATCCTGGGGATGCTAAATGGATCTGATGAATAGCACAAAGTCTCTTAGTGAACTTCTGAGTGTCTCAGGCCTAGCCTCTGAAGTGGGCAACATCTGGATACTTTAAACCTAACATCTGTGGGCATCTTCTTACTCTGTAAGGTGATGGTGGCATAGCTCACATTTCTTGCAGGCTCCTTAGACAAAGCTGGTAGCTGTGCATCATTTTGTTGGAAGAAAGCCAAGAGTAGTAATCGCAGCATTCAGGTTTGAGAAGATCAGTTCTCATTCACACCGCCTATTAACAATGTACAATTAAGTTTCAGCAGCACAGGCTCTACCCAAAGTGCTGAGGCCTTTCCCATATTTCAGTTTTGTATCCCATAAGATTTCTGATGACTCATGCCTTTCCCAGTTTTATAACGCTCCTTTGCATTGAAATTGTTCTTGGAAACTTCCTTTTCTCTTTTAATTGAGCAGCCACCTTGCACAGAGCTGGGACTTTTTTGTTTTACTGGGATCTTCCACCACAGGGACCTTAGCTAAAGAAGTGTCAATAAAGCTATAAAGGACAGCTAGAGTTAGTTGAAAATTCACATTAAGCTTTTCCAACATGGGTCTCTGCACTGCTGGGTGATCATAAATTCCTTCCAGGCAGTCTACAAAAGGTAGCAAGATGCGCAGGCCTTCATCAGAAGGTTGAAAAACACGCTGTGCAAGCATTCCTCCCTTCAGCAGAAAGTCTTTAAAAGTGGAGATAAACAAAAATTTATATTACATGGTGTGAACATTTTTCAGTCAAAAAATGCCACTGAAAGCAACGAGTTCTCTTGTCAAACTATCACTGTGAAGAAAACTTGCTTAGGAGGAAATATTTTTGTTCTTAAGAAAAAAAAAAAAAAAAAGACATTGTATGTGAGTCAAAACGGACCCATTTCAAGTCCCAAAAAAAGTTTCCATAGCCCCTTTCCCAAAACTCCTCACCAGTTCAAATCCTGACATATATTGCAAGATTTTTCCTATTTTCCAGCTATTTCCAGTAGTAAAAATATCCTCCTGCAAAATGTACTGGCACTTCTTGTGCCTCCTTTTGCAAAATTTCTCTGTCAGCCTCCCAGTGGACCTTGGTGTCCCATTCCTGCAGCTACCCTAGTAAATGCCAGCAATGCCAGAACACACTGATGCACAGCTGTGCATTGTTAGGAAAGTCACTGATGCACTTTGACCCGAGCCAATAATGCCTCTCCAAGCACCTGGGAACAGCTGAGGGAACATTCCTTGTAAGCAGAGAAGGCTAAAGGGGAGTCCCCATTCTCTAAACTTTGGCATGCTATACCTATTTGTAGGACTGGAGGCCTGTCTCAGCATGTGGGGCAAGTTCTTCCTGGACAACTTTTCTGCCCTTAGTGCAATTAAGTGCTTGTGCATTGGCCCTGTGACTACAGTGTGTGGTCACTCCACCCTTTTGCCAGGAGGTGAGAACTCTAGATGGAGCACAGCCATTTCCTGCTCACCCTACCATCCCAGGAATTTGCTCTGCTACACCTCCAACCAGACAAGGGGACTGTCACAACCTGGCTGTCAACTGACCTAATCGCAACAGTTAGAAGTACAGGGTAGGTGGGATCTCACTACGTCGCCATTTATATCCAGGACAGCCTGAAACTTCTCGTATGGGCCATGTCAGATGGCCTTTCAATAGCTACAGGACAAGATCCTTGTCTGGTTTAGATCAACACAGCTTTGTTGAAGCTGGCAGAACTCCAGCAATTTCTGTCTGCAGGGGATCCAGCCCAGGGAGTAGAAAGAGTCAAAAGAGTGCTGAGGTGCTTATGTTTAGGAAAGGCTGCTGCCAGGCATTGGCTTGAGCTTATCTCAAGGAAGCTGGTGTTTGAAAGGGAGTGCTCGCCTCCTGGCTCCCATGGAAGAGGAATAGGAAAAAGTGGTGAGGCTGGCGCCTTTGCCACCAAGCTTATGAGCCAGCTGCACTCATTAGCAAGTTGGTTTTGGAGGCAGATAGAGCAATAATGTGGTTTCTAGGCAGAAAACAAGACAGTGTTAAAAACTTCTGACACAACAAAATGCTCCTGCCCTTCTATACCTTCCCAGCCTGCTCAGATTTCACTTGGGAATGAAGCAAGACCTGAGGGAGTTTTACAGAGATTTCCCAAGAGACAATTTAAAGTTTCTTAACTGCTGGGAACAGGGGAGCTCTTCTTACCCCCATTGTTTGCTAGTAGTTTTAAGACCCTCAGACTGGAGTACCTGTGATGCAAGGTCAGGGAAGGGAGTGGATAGTACAGCAGCTTTCTGTCATAAACTTGAGGGGAAAAGTAAAGATGCAAAAGATGTGGCAGGCTTTCCCAGCCTGCCCATCCCATGAGAACCAGCAGCATATCTAAAAATAGGAAATTCCTCTCACTGGGAACATCGCAAGTCTGTCTCCTTTCCCATTAGATGTCAAGAGCATTAGCTAATCTATACAGCACCAGCTTAGCAGAATACCACGGTATCAAAGCTTAGCAATCTGTGAGGGCCACTTYATACCCCTGAATTTCAAGGCAATAGCTGTTCCTGTTATTGCATCCATGTTTCAAAGAGCAGGAGCGAGGAAACTGGGTTTAAAGGAATGATTCAGGGGCCAAGACCAGGTTCTGAAGCTTTACATTTGTCTGAACTCAACTCTGAATTAAATTCACTACCTCATTGCTGTTGGAAAGACTAACATGACAGATAACGCAATCCCTTCCCTGATGGACAGACAGCGTGCAGAAGCACCAGCACACCATTGTTAGTGCTAGCAGCAGTCAGCCTCATGTAGCCAGCAGCAGGGCTTTGCAAATGGGTAGCAAGCTTTCCTCCAAGGAATGCTGTATAATCCTGAGAAATGGAGCTCTGCGCTGGCTCTCTTCCAGGACACCACTACATGATCATAAGAGCCACCTTCCCCCCACAGAGCAGCCCATGAAGTTTCCCAGTAGCAGACCTGCAGGTTTAGGCCTGTCAAGCAGTTGAGGGTGATGCAGTCTGTCATAGCTGAAGTCCACATCCCCTTGGCATGCAATGAGATCACCAGCACTGATACAGCTGCTGCTGCTCTCAGGCTCTGGTAAAAAGTGTAGCCAAGGAGCTGCCTGCAGTGATTTGTCCTACTGAGCTCCTGTGACTCATGCACTTCTTCGTGGTGGGCACCCATGGTGTCACAGGTGTGGTAGCTAGACCCCCTAGGATAGACAGGTTTCATTTACAGGCCTGGTGGGAAGTGTTCCCAGGATGTCATGGCCCAAAGCATCCTGCCCTTCACTGCTTCTGTATTATCCTTGCCTGGAGAACAGCCATTTCTCTTCTGGTCTTTTTCACATACTGGGGCATGGCTCTATGTCCACATGTAAAGAACTAGTCATTGCATTGCCTTGTCCCTCGCTCTGTGTCCTTCTCCTTTCTTTTATTGTTTCCAGCTGAGCATGAGGCAACAGCAGGCTGCAGAGATGCCCATAGGGGAGGTATTTGTACCAAAGCAGCACCATTTTGGCTGCTTTGACAATTTGATAATAATACAGATGCTATCCATTTGCAAAACACCGTTCTGGTGTCACATAATGAGCCCGGGCCATCCTGCTGGGGGGGGGGGAGATGAGAAAGGGATGACTGTACTGAAATAAATGAGGACAAAGAGGAGGACCACAGATCAGGTCATGCAGTACAGAGCCAGGGCAGGAGTTAGGACTTCCTCATAATTCATCATCTTGAGCAGTCTGCCATGCTAATTGAGCCACCTGGTAACAGCAACTCATGCATTTCAGTAGCAGTGCCATCCCTGGGGGGCTGAGCCTTACATGCTCTGCTAACCGTCAGTCTCAACCTACACATGCCCTGAGCTAAGCAGATCCAAGTCTGCCAAGTTCGGTGATGCCCTGGCCAAGTTGTATTTGATCCCTGTTTCAGGGTAGTGCTTCCTGAATATATCCTGAACACTTACTTCATCTTCACCCTATATATGTCTCCTCCCTTTCCCATGTTAGCGGTGAGCACAAGGTCCTAGCCAGGAGGTGAGGACTGGCAGCATCATTCCCTATCGGCTTTTTTTCCAGTACACACTATTCCAGCCTTTTTCCAGCCTTCCACCCAGTTCCATTCTGCTGGCTGCAGTGCAGCCCAAGCTTCCCATAGCAAAGGAAACCACACACTAGCCTTGCTGCCTCTCCTGGGAACGAAGAATTCCCAATGACCAGCAGCTTAAGCACCAGCGATATTTAGTCACTCACCAGGCTGACAGTGAGAAGAAAAATGCTAATGGACAACAGTCTTAGGCAGTGCAGAGCTCTCAGGCTGACTGTGTCTCAAATAGCCATGCTTGGAAGGGAAAGGCAAACACCAAGGGGACTGATGTACTCCCACTTCATGCAATGTTGTTTAGGGTACAATGGCAACAAGAAAATATTTTTTCCAAAGAGTTTTGTCACGTGTGCTAGCAACAGCATGATACGCAACTGAAAGCATCCACCCTGAAAGCCTCCAAAAGGGAGGCATTTCAAATATTTGCTATAATACTCCCCACTGGTGATGTTTGCTTATATTTTGTACTTCACTCCGCCTGGGAGGGTGAAAGTGCACTAGTTAGTTAGTTTTGACTTCCCAGTTCACCTCCATTACTGCAGTGCAGTAGCCGCTCTGCCAACTTGCCTGATTTTATCAGTCTCACAAACGCATACTGTTCCACTGAAAGGCTCAGTTCCTACAGTCACACAGTTCTGCACTTCCTCTAAGAGCAATGCAAAACCGAGCATAAAATCTGCACAGTTCTGGCCCTTTTTATTTGTAGAAATGTGTGAAGCCACAAGCCTAACTCTTCTGACTTGAAAGCAGGATGCAAACAAAAACTCAAGATTATATTTGGGTTTTGGGAAGACCAAACCATGATTTTGTTCAGGGAAAGGAGAGGAGAGGTGCTGTGCTCATGATTTGGGTTGGAAATACTGCTATGTTTTGCATTTCCAGAACTGGAAGAGAAAAAAAATAATGCAAAAGAACTACGATTAAATAGTTGCGCGGATAGAAAGGGCTGTGGGTTTTTTTTTTTCCCCCGCTTCTGTTAATATATAGCAAGTACTTAGTTTTCGGCTGATTTTGAACAGTTGATCTAACAAGTCTGATTTTTAGATCAACTGTTCAATTTTTCCATTTTATTGTCCACTGTGCACTCCAGAAATATTCTAAGTATCTGTTTCATCAAGGAAAGATAGTCATGCCCATCAGTACCTCAGTTTGCATTATTTATGCCCATCATGTATTCTTTCAGCGTCCTGAGTAACAATGGAGAAGGACTGTGTTTCCTGGTCACTGGTAGCAGCTGTCAGTTACTGATGGCTATTTCAGGCTAGGTTTTCAAACACGATTTCTCCCCAGATTTAAACTACCTGTACTGGGAGAGTTCAGTTTGTGTTTGGACACTATAGTAAAAAAACTTCCTTGGAATTCCAGCTATGAGTCAGCACTGCTCTGCACTGACCTCTCTGGAAAACTTGGCCTATATTCAGATGCCTTCTGAGGTCTCAAAATCTGGCTAGGAACTGTTTTGAGGATTGGCCCAAGTACCAGGAAACACTCAGTCCATCTGTCACAAATGACGAAGATATAAATGTGTAAAGGGTAGAGGGGACAAGTTCTGCTGTGTGCACATAGAAGCTAAACAGGCTGTCATAAGGAAACTTTGCTCTGGACAATGCTCTCATCAGTTTTACTCCACCCGACTTGAACATGTCTAGTGAGGTTTCACTCAATTTCCACTGACATAAAGCAAGAGCCCTGTCAGGCTCCAGGTCTCTTCCCAACCCTGAAACCCTTGTAATAAACAACATGAAAGCAAAAGGCCACCGTCTGCCACTCCAGGTACTGGTTAATGTAAATGTTAGCATTAGAAATCTGACACCAGCCCATCTTTCCTAGCTGAGAACATAGGCAGATTTGCTTTACTGAGTCCTTTTGCCTTTGCTTTTAGTCTCCTTTAAGTCTCCAAAATGTACATAATGTTTCCATTAGTTCTGTGGTACCGAGGGGGAAGAAATGGAGAGCACTGGCTGGAAGATGTAGCTCTTAGTGCTGTGAATCACCAGCTCCAGGACAGATTATTTCTCTAAGTATAGGCAAAGGCAGAAGCGATCGGCAAGCTGAGACCTGCTCTAGAAATTATGACATGTAACATTCATAGAAATCTTTTCATCCTGAAGGACTTCTGTCTACTTCCCAACACACCCACAGATACTCATTACAGGAATCTCTTTATATCCCCATGGAAGGCAGCCACTTCCAGAGAGGAGTATGGCAGCTTTTTACAAAGATGATTTAGGATAAGCTGCAGTGAGGTATATCCAATACCCATCCCTTGCTTTTCATCTTCCCTTCTGTCCTCTCCTTGCTGGCACCACCAGCTCCTCACCTTGAGAGAAAATTGCCCAAATCACTGTTCTTCCATCCAGTCCCAGCTATTTCATCTCTCATACTCTTCCCCAGCATCCTCTTCTCTCCGCTGCGCCATCCCTCCCTGGGTCTCACAACAGCCACCCACCCTGCTTCCCACTCACTTTGTGTGTCCTCAAAGGGATATGTCACTTCCCCTCCCTTCCTTCCCTCATTTTCTTCCCCTGACCATCATGTCACCTTCCTTCTCCTTTGCTTACAGCCATCTGTCACGCTCAGGTAACACCTGCCCCTGCTGGCACATTCTCCCCCTTCCAGGGTGGGCTGCCTGCTTGTTTTGCCATAACATAGTCTTCTTCACTGGACTTTGAAGGGCTTTCAGGGAGGACATCACTGTGACCAGTTAGACTAAGCCTCCAAACCCTCTTATTCAATTTAAAAATTTAGATCAAGTCGTTAGCTCCCTGGAATAGGCACTCATTTCATCTCCAAGAGCTGCTCCCTCTCTAGGTAGTCAGTGTTTGCTATGCCAACTGTCCCATCTTCTTCTGATGCTGTCCTCAGACACACAGAGCCAATCTATCAGTTGACAAATAGGGACACAGCCATAAAACTCTGCCCTATAGAGGGCCGCGATCTAGTGAATTTTCAGTCTCTGTATAATACCAGCTTTAAAAGGATGAGAAGGGAGCTTCTAGTGACTAAAATTCAGGAAGAAAGAAGTAAATTCCTAAAAGCAGCAGCGCAGTTTAAAGCAGTACTGACAGCAAGCTGTGAGATACCTGGTACACAGCAGCAGCTTTGGGTTTTTCAGCATTTCTTGATCTTGCTATGCCACTTCCATCCCACCTCAACTCTACCACCACAGGGGCTGTGGCCACAGTTTCACAAGACAGGAAGTCCAGCAGTGAGCTTACTACCAGACAAAAACGAAACAAACAAAAAACAACCACCAGTGTAGCTACATGGTGAGAAATGCTGAACCAATACATGCAGGCTCATTGCTGGTTTAAATTGGCTTAAAAATGTTGCAGCCAGGCAGATTTTATGCTGGGTCAGGTATCATCCATCTTCCCACAGTCAGCATAAAGACTGTATCATGCCTGGTCTGACTTGACAGAAATGTAATTGCATAATCCTGCCAGATCTTAGTGAAGTGTGTGCTGCCAGGTATTCCAATAGTGCACAGACAAGTATTCATTAAGTCAGTCTGCCTTATGGAGTCTAAGTGGCAGGGTGTCTGCAAGAAGATCGTTTTTTCTCTGTAGGCTGAATCCACTGACAGTCCTGCTGACTTGTCAGCTTTGTATTAAATCTGTTGAGTCCTTTTCATGCTGTCAGAAGGAAATCTGTCCCATGAAAAAACATCTGATAGAAGAAAATTATTATTGTGTTCATCTTGTCCTCCTAGTACTGTATGGTTGGGATTCATTTTCTATTCATGTTCACCTTATCTGGAGGTTGTGAAAGAAGCTGCATCAGTGATATTAGAGAATGTTTAAATACGCATCATATTTTTCAACAGAAATGCAAGTGCAACCACAAACAGCTAGGAATTACTGAACAGAAAATTCTCCCCTTTACATTTCTGCCTGAACATCCATGTAATGATGGTTTTGCATTTATGCAGCTTTGGCAACCAGATGGCTTCCCAAATGCCCTATAACTTCACAATAAAACTGTGCTTTATGTGGATAGCTTCACCCATCACTGAAACACTGCCAAATCAGAGGTAGTAACTGGCTGCTTTTGAGAGAGGCCTTAGCAACACTCTACAACGCTAAGAGAGGACGTAAAGAGACATAACGCATTTGCAGTGGAATGAGCAAGGGCGCACTTCGAAAACTCCTAATTTGACTGTAGATCAAGATCAGTTCTTGGTCTAAGCTCACACTGTAATAAACTGCCAGAAGAAAGTAGAGTCAGGCCCTATGCATCTGTGAAATAAAAAAGGGGCAGGAGGGGAATTGAAGTGAGGCTGTAATGCTTAGATTTAGTTACAGAATGAGCTTTATGTGTTTTCAGGTGTTGAGAACCTCCAGCTCTGGCTGAAGTCAGGCAAAATGTCTTGAGTTCTCTATGCTGTTGGAAAGTCTTCTGAAAATGAAAGCTCTGAACTAAACATTAAAATACAAATTTAAGATCTTATTTTTAAACATCTTTATCAATAGCTTGTCCTTAGAGTTTTACACTGTCACCCTACTACCTAAATGCTTTAGTAGCAATCTACTCTCTTATATGCTAAAAGCAAAACTAAAAAGTCAACCCTATGAATCACCTGTGTGGCAATTCTCTAGGCACCTGTCTGTGTGAGAAAACACCATCACAGTCAGTGACTCCAAGTAGATAGTTGTAAACAGAGGTCTGTCCCGCCTGCCCTTTCCACATTGTCATGCTATGCATTAAGCAACAACACAACACTCACGATAATTTTCCTCTCTTTCCTCCTCTAAAGTATTCTGTCACTTAAGAACAAAATATATACACACATACACCTTGGTTTTCCTGCCAACTACCTCTGTACGGGAGGATGCACATCTGATCAGCACTTGTTAAGAGCTGCACACAGAGAGAAACGTTTCTTGCTTAGCTGGGCACCAACAGGAGAGCCAAAGCAAGCGGGACATACAAGAGGAACGTGTGGGTTGGGCTTTTGTCCCAGCATGGGATGCACATCAATCCATGCTGTTGTGGCTGCTCTGAAACATCACCAAGTGTTACTCCCTAGGGTTTTGTTCTCTCTTTAATGGAGCTATGCAGGACAGCTGTCAGGAGAGTATCTCCAAACAAGCAAAGAAGCTGGGAAAGAAAGTCTGCTAATCAATCTAGACATTTAACGAAGTCCACAGGGACATTCAAGACTCCTTGTATGTTACTGTAGCAGCTGGGAACACACAAAAGGTCTGAGCAGATATTAATTCCCTTTTCTTGTTGGGTAGAGCAACTTTTTTGTTCGTGAATAGGAAAAAGAGGCTCAGAGAGCAGAAACCCTCTAAGTGCTACTGTGGATCCAGGCTTGACACATGATAAAATCAACAGAGCTAAGCACCTAAAGGTACTTTTGGACAAACCCTGAGACCCAGGCAGATCAAAGGGCTAAGGTCAGTCTCCCAAGTCCTCAGCTAATATCAAAACTACAATACTATCTTTTTTTTTTTCCTCCCCACCCCCCCGCTTTTTTTTTTTTTTTTTTTTTTTTTTTGAATAATCAGTCCCCACTTACACTGAATCACTAAAAGGTGGGCTGAGTGTCAGGTGCAGACACTTTCCCCACCTCATCCCAGTCCCTATTAACACAACAGAGAGCCTAACAGTGGCTGTTGCTCTACTACCAGAGGGAAACCATCCACATGATCTGTGACAGGACATCACTGTAGCATTACAAGATGCCCTAGAGAGCATGGCTGTTTCCCCTTTAATCCCCACAAGAAAAAGGCTGGAAGATGTAGTCGTGGTGCAATTCAAACACATGCCAGCTTGACAAGAAAGCATCCCAGTCAATGAGATTTGACAAGATTAAATGCACAAACATCTCCAAATAAAGTCGCCCTGACTCATTGCTTCCATGGTGAAAAAACAAGCTGTGTAGCTCTGCGTATGAAGAATAAACTATCCTGCCATGCTAGATGACTTCCAGTACAGCCCAGGGAGAACTGAACATTAGATGTGGGTGTGCATGCCATGTTTAGCAAAGTTTTTTTTGGGGGGGTTGTGGGTTTGGGTTTTTTTTGTTTTTGGGTTTGGTTTTTTTTTTTTTTTTGGGTGGGCAGGGGGAAGGTGTCCCCATTTGCAAATTCATTGATCTGCTTGCAGAGGGACAGCTTACAGCCTGAACCTGGTCCAAGTGAAATGAGGCATCAGCATTGACTCTGTCTTGCTGCCATGCCTCCTAGGGCAGTTTGGGAAGGAGTCAGCATGCATGGCTTTACAGCAGATACGCAATTAGACCCATGGAGGTGAGCTCCCTACAGTGAGAACATCTAAGGTTAAAAGGCTGTTAATATCTGAAAGCAAGTAGGACCAAGTTTATTTCAATTGTAAGAGGGTCTGACTCATGATTGTTACTGAGGTCAGACACAGGGACTGGGCAAGATATCAATATAATATATTGAATACTCAGCAGGTCTCTGTCAAAGGTAATACCAATTCTGAATTCTCTGAAGTTCTCAGCATCAAACATAGCTAAGCAGAGAGCCAGGGCCCAGCATCACTTGCTGCTGCTCACTGGTGTCCTGAGTGAGCAGAAAGCCACTGGTGGGACAAACATCTATCTCCTCCATCTATGATTTCTGTTGATCCCGTGGAAGAGAGCAGGGCAAGCCATCCACATCCAAGAGCACTTCCTCCCCTCTCCCCACCTTTTCTTGTAAGGAGCAAACTATAATTGACCGAAGCAAAACACTCCCCAGTAATAATACTTTGCAGTTGTATAAAAGCTCTCAGTGGTAAACAGTTAATACCAATTTATCCAGCTGAAGAGAAAGTTCACACAGGCTTTACTCCTGACTTGAGAGCCAGGATTTCACCCCAGTTGGCTTAGTCACAAGGAAGAAAAGGCCAGTGGCAAAAATCAAGATCAGAGCTCAGCAGTGCTCCCTTCTGTCATTCTGATCTAAAGACTAGGATGCACTGGTTGCCCTCTAGGTTTTGGAGGGGACAGAAAGAAAAAAGAAAAGGGGGGTGGCAAATCACTGGACTAATTATCATACATTTATTCATTAAAGCCGAGATTAAAATAGTATGTTAAAGGCTTTGAATGCAAATAGCATATGTTCCGTCCTGATCTCTTCTAACAGAGTGCAGCACTCTGGCAACACAGGTAACCCCAAATGTTGCACAGCATAGGAGAGCCTGACAGAGCAGAGGGAGAGCACCAGTCTCTCAGTGAGGCTTTAAAGAAGGTGAAAAAACACCACAGAGCTAGGAAAGAAGGTCATTTTGTTGCTGTCATTGCTGTTGTTTTAAAAACATCTCCACACACACTATTTATCATGCCCTGTATTGCCTAGAGATGGACCCAAGTCTAACTGTGCATCCATTATCCTTCGTTGTGAGGCATGTGAAATTTGAACCCACTGTTCGTAGCTTGAGTCCACCTCTGGTGTTCACAGCAATGCTGTCTTCTAAGCATCAAGTACTTAGCAAAAGTAAATACAAATAATTTTGCTTTGTGCACACACAGCAGGTATGACAGGATGATTACTCAGGTAAGGCAGGTTATTTGCATCCTGGGTTTTGAATTGATGGGACAAAGTTAGTCTCGCACAACTAAACAAGACCTGAGAGTTATTAAGCAGTAGAGATATGCATTTCAAACCAGTCTGGGTGCAACTGCTGCAATTGTCCAGCTTTCTACAGCCTTTGTAGGCTATGCTGATGGCCAGTAATTCAGAAACTAGACCTCTCTTGTTGCCACATGCAAGACTTCTGCAGTAGCTGTTTGAATATCACAGTTTCCCCATGATATGCATTTGAATGAAGCATCTGTAGCACAAGTTCAAGACTTCTTTGGGTGATCTCTTAATGTGGAGAAGATGAGAGCTATCCTTAACTGTGTGCATCTTGGGCGTTTCAATGTGAAGGATAGTGCCTCATCTCCACCTTCTGTGGGACAAGGAATGGTGTTTCATGTTTCCTTTATCAAGCTACCTGATCTACTGGGGAAGCTTCCTCTTTGCAAGCTTACCCTCAGATGGCATAGTTCAGGTACAGTGAGCAGGCTTCTCTACTCCCATGCATGTGCATCTCTGCTTTTCCTCCGCCCTGTGCAGGTTATGACTTTGCCGCTGTACTGGAGTGGTTTGCAGAGCGGGTTGACCGCATCATTCTCCTTTTTGATGCACACAAGCTGGACATCTCTGATGAATTCTCTGAGGTCATCAAGGCCCTGAAGAACCATGAGGACAAGATGAGAGTTGTTCTCAACAAGGCTGACCAGATAGAGACTCAACAGCTGATGCGGGTGTACGGTGCCCTCATGTGGTCCCTGGGAAAAATCGTCAACACTCCTGAGGTCATCAGGGTCTACATTGGCTCCTTCTGGTCCCATCCGTTGCTCATCCCCGACAACCGCAAGTTGTTTGAGGCAGAGGAGCAGGACCTGTTCAGGGATATCCAGAGCCTACCCCGCAATGCAGCCCTGAGGAAGCTGAATGATCTCATCAAGCGAGCACGGCTGGCCAAGGTGGGTGTTGGCATAGAAGAACACAAGCATTCAGTCTGGGCTGTCTGCAGTATGCAGGCTATGGGGAAGTGGTTTTGGCCAGTTCAGCTCACAGAGCTGGTGGATCCTACCCTTTTTCCATCCCATTTCACTCAGGCCTAGCATATTAGTCCTATGCACTTAAAGGAAGAAAGCACCTCCTTTGCTTGGTGCATCAAATCATTGTGCAGGTAGCACTTGAAGGGATCTGGAAAGCAGTTGCTCTGTAGTAGCAACTTGAGAATTAGGACCGATTCAGTATGTCAGAATCACACACCAAGGGAATTGGTAAGCTTTAGGTCTTTTGCCTTAAACTTTCTTAGCCAAGAGAGATACCTGGCTTACATGGATTCAGGGGAGGTGGAGACTCATGAGAATGGCAAATAAGCCTGCCGTATCTCTGAATATTTGAAATTAGCTAAATGAAGCCCCTCAGAATACAGGGAAGAACCCCATATCAATAGAGAAAAAAGATCCCTAAAAAAGCTTTCTGTGCAAGGGTCTTCATTTCTAAAAGAAAACGCTTGGTCCAGCTGTCACAACAGCCAAGACATGAGTTGTGCCTGAA